>CAJHNH020002001.1:830118-887618 GCA_905116865.2 Candidula unifasciata
GCCAAGGGTGTTGAACTGGTTTCCATCAACGATAGCGAAGTGATTGCACTCCCCGGGTGGGTTCCGGAACCCCATTGTTGGGGGGAAACAAGAATAGACCCACTGCCTCCTTAACAAATATGTAGTAAGAGTAGACTAATTGGGGGTTTCCTTCGAAGTCGGAGTGTATCAGCCTGAGAGGCAAGGAACCAACAATCTGCAAACTAATAAGTCAGATCTGTAAAACAGATGTACACGCAAAACTCAGGTTCTTGAACAAGTCTAAAGTCTAGAGGTGGATGAACAACCAGAACTTTCCGCCGTAGGTTACAGCCGGTGAATGACAAGAAGAACAAGTGATTGCACAGGGTAGTGCAGGCTGGATAATATACTACAAGCCCGATGTCGCATTTAAAGATGCAGTAGGACAACAAACGAATGAAACCCTCTCTTCTATTGCTCTTCCACTCAATCACACAGGGGGTACGCCCGTCAAGGTCACGGCCCCGTCAACTTTGATACACTGCCCAGTCACAAAACGGGCAGCGTCACTGGCCAGGAAGACGATCACTTCTGCTTGTTCTTCGGCGGTGCTGGCCCGTCCATACAAGGGATGGGCAGCTGCACACAATTGTAGAAATTTATCGAATTCAGGGCCGTGATCTGAGTCTCGGTAGATTCTAGTCCATACCAGGGTGGGGTTGACGGCGTTCACCCGGACACCTGAGGAAAAGACAAACTATAAGTGTTTATTCGGCAACTTCAGTCACAGTACAAATATAAAGTAAAAGAAAGGGATCCCTTTCGGGCCTTTTGGGCATATAGTGCTATACCTATATTTTACAGACCTCTCGATACTCGGTGGTGTTGTGGTCAACATAACGCCGGTCACCTATACTTCCCATGATTTTACCTGGTACTCGTTCAAGACTGTGTCGACCTGGGAGCTAAGTTCGTTTTTTTTAAATGTCTGTCTTTATTTAGATGGGAACCCCCCACTTTCGGATCCGCAAGCCAGTGTCTAGCCGCTGCACCATGGCAGCTCCAAAATAGAATGTACCCATATATATAAGATGATCGGATGTTAACCATCAGACACGCAGACATAAACAGATTATGGAAAAAGGGGGGGGGGCTGAGAAAGGGAAAAAGAAGAAAGAGAAGAGTGATTAGGGGCGAACTTTATTTTTTAAATGTCATTTCAAAGAGTCAGAGAGAGAAATGGGTTAAGAAAAATGGAGAAAGTTTGCGAGAGAGAGAATGAGATAGATAGATAGATGGATGGACGGACGGACAGTGCTCACAAGGTCGCTGTATTTCTTTCCACCAAAACGGAGCGAAAACCAAGCCACAGCGACCTATATAAAGAAATCCTAATGACTGTTTGGAATTGCAGCTAACAGTTCTCACAGCATCTGGTAGCTAGCCCTGTTACATGTCCGCAAATGTCGACTGATTACGTCTCTCTCCTCTAACAAGTTTACTACCAGAAATACTAGCAGGTTTTTTTTTGTTTGTTTTGTTTACAAAGAAGCATGCATACTTGGTTTTTTCATGATTGTCTTTGCATCCTTTTGTAACAACCACACCTCCGTTACCAACAGCAATTGTTCAGCTTGTGCATGTCTCAGATGGATATAAGAGCACATACTGGCTGTTTTCTGCATAGCACTCTTGATATTCTTCTCCTCACCGCGGTTGACATGTGTGTGTGCGTGTGTGTGTGTCTGTGCGTATGTGTGTGATTATGTATGTGTGTGTGGGGTTGTGGGATGTGGTACATAGCTCACCTTCAGAGCAAAAACAAAAGAAAGGTAATGATGTTTTCCTTTCTTTTTCTAACGTAGGTCCCCATTTACTCGTGTACTCACCCCCTTCTCTCTGCCAGTGGTTCTCAGTTAGATATGATCCGCAGACCCCCCTCTCATTTTCAAAAAGGTCTCTCAGAACTCCATACTTTAAGGCATATTTCAAGATAATTCAACCCAAAATTTGTACCAGCCAAAAGCTATAAAATGAAGATCTATATAAGAATCGGAAAAATAAATTGGTGATCTTCTTATTTAAAAAAAAAAATCATATCACGAACTCCCTTACATTTATTTTGCCAAGCCCTGGGGAACCATTGCCCTTATTAAAAGGACACCTTTATATTGGTACCATACCCACCTTTAGAAGCTAGATCCAGTGCTAGGTTTCTGGTCATATGGTCAAGCGCGGCCTTAGTCATACAGTAGACAATCTCAGACGGAACAGCCAGTGTACTGACGATAGAAGACACGATAACTATGCTGCCTTTGGACTGGATCAGTTCAGGGATGGCGTTCTTGATAATAAAAAACGTGGCTTTGACGTTGGTGTTGATTGTGTTGTCAAAGGTTTCTTCTGTTTCATCCATAATGGCTCTGGTCTCAACGATTCCGGCGTTTGCGACCAGAACGTCGAGGCGCCCAAATTTGTCTACTGTCTGTTTGACGATCTGTTGTCTTGTTTCTGGTCTAGTGACGTCTCCGGTTACAGTCAGGTACCTGTGTGTTTAATAACAAGTAAAGTAATGAAACGTTTTTGTACGTTAATTGTTAATTACATTTTTATACTAAATTCCATGGGTACAGCAACTATTGGGAGCTTCGGTCGTTGTAAAAGATGGAAATTGAGTTGGAAATTGTGTATGGGGCTTAGTTTGTTTCAAAAGTTGGAAACACAGTTGAAAAATATATATGGGGCTTAGTTCGTTGTAAAAGATGCAAACTGATTTGGAAATTGTGTATAGTTCGTTGTCAAAGCTTGAAACTGAGTTGGAAATTGTGTATGGGGGGCTTAGTTCGTTGTTAAAGCTTGAAACTGAGTTGGAAATTGTGTATGTGGACTAACTTCGTTGTTAAAGCTTGAAACTGAGTTGGAAATTGTGTATGGGGGCTTAGTTCGTTGTTAAAGCTTGAAACTGAGTTGGAAATTGTGTATGGGGGCTTAGTTCGTTGTTAAAGCTTGAAACTGAGTTGGAAATTGTGTATGTGGACTAATTTCGTTGTCAAAGCTTGAAACTGAGTTGGAAATTGTGTATGTGGACTAAGTTCGTTGTCAAAGTTTGAAACTGAGATAGAAATTGTGTATGGGGGCTTAGTTCGTTGTTAAAGCTTGAAACTGAGTTGGAAATTGCGTATGGGGACTTAGTTCGTTGTTAAAGCTTGAAACTGAGTTGGAAATTGTGTATGGGGGCTTAGTTCGTTGTTAAAGCTTGAAACTGAGTTGGAAATTGTGTATGGGGCTTAGTTCGTTGTTAAAGCTTGAAACTGAGTTGGAATCTGTGTATGGGGGCTTAGTTCGTTGTTAAAGCTTGAAACTGAGCTGGAAATCATGTATGGGAGCCCAGTTCATTGTAAAAGATGAAAACTCAGTAAGAAATTGTGTATGCGGGCTTAGATCATTTAAATAGCGCAGATTTAAATAATTTAGTGCCAGGCATATTTTACTGCATCTCGCCAGTTTCGTTATTGCATTTATCTCAGCACACAATGAAGCATTAAAATGATTAAGCTCAATAGAAATACAAAATTGTCTCTTGCCATCAATTGTCAAATCACCGGAAGTTCACGACAGTCCCGTAACTTACCAAAGTAACTTCAAGTCGACAATTATCTATTTCTGCCTCCATAAGAAAGGATTGCACATTTTTTTTATAAATAATGCTTCGACCACAGACTCAGAATTTGCCTGTCAGGTGTGTGATAAATCACACCGAAAGCAACTGTCCTTGTCAGTTACATGTCCTGATTCAAGCAGATGACATCCTATAGAAGAGTTTGGTTCGTTCCTTGGTATCGCTTCTGAAACCCTTGTGGGTTCACTCAGCCTTGCAATAAGCTATGTGGGTATATGTTCTGCTACTCTGCTTTAAAGTTGTCTCTCTCTACAATGTAAAAAAAAGTTAGCACTTAACGTAAACGGATAAATACAAATAGATTTGATGCACAGCGACTCCGGCTCTTTGGTGGGCAAGGTTACAAAACTATAGGCCCGGCTGATCATACTTACGATATTCAATACCTGTAACTCTGTCGTCAAATCAGGCAAGAGATTTATCAATTACCTCCCCTGGCATTTTTATCCAATCAAATATGCCAGTGTTTGTTCAGGTTGTTTAGTATCTATCTATCTATCTATCTATCTATCTATCTATCTATCTATCTATCTATCTATCTATCTATCTATCTATCTATCTATCTATCTATCTATCTATCTATCTATCTATCTATCTATCTATCTATCTATCTATCTATCTATCTATCTATCTATCTATCTATCTATCTATCTATCTATCTATCTATCTATCTATCTATCTATCTATCTATCTATCTATCTATCTATCTATCTATCTATCTATCTATCTATCTATCTATCTATCTATCTATCTATCTATCTATCTATCTATCTATCTATCTATCTATCTATCTATCTATCTATCTCTATCTATCTATCTATCTATCTATCTATCTATCTATCTATCTATCTATCTATCTATCTATCTATCTGTCTATCTGTCTGTCTGTCTGTCTGTCTGTCTGTCTGTCTGTCTGTCTGTCTGTCTGTCTGTCTGTCTGTCTGTCTGTCTGTCTCTCTGTCTGTCTGTCTGTCTGTCTGTCTGTCTATCCATCTGTCTGTCTGTCCTCATAGACAAAATGCAGATATTATCTATGCAATAAAATCGTCTATGATATCCCCCACGACCCTCTGTCGTGTACTCCTCGCTAGGTAAAGACAGATTTCAACCACTCACCGACTGGCATCACCGCCCCCAACCTTGGAACACTCCTCCACGGCCTCGTTCAGTCTGCCCACGTCCCGTCCACAAAGCGTCACCTTAGCCCCTCGCTGGGCAAACATTTTTGCTGTGGCCGCCCCAATTCCAGAGCTGGCCCCAGTCACAATCACCACTTTGCCTTCGAAGTCACGGGACATGGTCAGTCTGTGAGAATTAAAACCAAAATACTCTAAAATAATATTATTAAAATAACAGCAACGTCGAGCGATCTTTTTGGTACATGTGATGCCATAGGTTACGGTGTTTCTTCTCGTGAAACAAGATAACTGTAGATAAAAACTAAAACTGCTAAAAGAAGTATGGACTTTCGTCTTGTTTCTGAACTGGAGTTTTGTATGTATATCCGTTTTATAGATCTGGCTTTTTTTTTTTTTTACGCAAATTATTGGCTTGTCGCCTCTCAGGCAGATGCACCCCGACTTCGAAGGAAAAACCCAAAATTAATCGTCGTTAACTTTATGCGTGTTAAAAAGCTAGTGGATCTGTTCTTCCTCCCGCTTCCTCATCATGAGGCAACGGGACCCACAGAAAGACAGATTTGGGGTGCAAACCCAGTTTTATCTGTGCGCGTCTTTCCGCACCCCCCCCCTCCCCTTCCTTTCCCCCTCGTGGAACTGCCAAGTACACACGACGGTACCCGGGGACTCAGCAACCTAAACAAATAATAATTGTTCCTATCCACTTTAACAAAGGTTTGAGTGATCCGCCCATTGAAAATGATCAGGAAACCGACACCCCTGAATACGTGTTTGCTTTGTGTATTGACCCCCAGCTTCCTAACATTAATTTTTGTTGTGTTTAACTGTTCCTTAACAACAAGGACAACTCAACAGTCCCCCCCCCCCCCACCCATCCCCTCCCCCTTTCAAACGAAAAAAAAGTACCATAATAGCTTTATGCAGAAAGCATTCCCTCTTTTTCTAACCATCCCCCCCCCCACCTTTTTTCCCCAACCTTATTTCCTTTACATACACCCCAGAGCCGGATTTAGACACGGTCAGGTCCTGAACTATATATTGCCCTGAGGCCCCTGCTGTTTTAAATCCCACCAGCCAATCTCAGAAATCTTTTAAATATATACGCTTTTTAAATATATGGATAATGGAAATATATTGTTTTTATTTTTTAGTAGAAGAAATAACAAAGAAGGTATTTGCCAAATTCTCAACAATTATAATAAATAATCCGCTAAAAAAAATTCAATTACTGTACAAGACAATAGCATTTAAAATTTTATTTAAAAAAAAACTGCATTTGTTTAAAAAACAGGAGTTTGTTGAAGCCTCTGTATATCATGAGGCCCTACAATGTAGCATATTTAAAGAACCCCTTTCCCCGTCTTCAGGCATACTGGGCATGTAGGGCTAGAGCTATATTTTATAGGTCAACATGTGGTCAACATCACGCCGGCCGCCTTTACTTCCTAAGACTTCACCTAGTGCCTATTTAAGGCCAGGTCGACCTGGCAGCCGAGGGTCATTTTTGAAAGAAGTCTTGCCCGGCTCCATCATGACCTGAACCCAGGACCTTCCGAACTTCTAGCCGCTACGCCACCCTGTTTCCCGCAGCTTATGTAGCCTGTGTCTAAATCCAGCGCTGACATACACATAAACACAAACACGCACATACACATACGCACGCGTACACATATACACAGGCTTGCACGCACACACAATCAACATGCTTGCCTCCGAGTTTGGCAACGGACAAAAATCGTGCATTGCATCGACTTTAGCGCGCCCCATAGAACTTAGTGCCCGTTGAAGCTCGGTGCACAAAAAAAAACTTTTTTGCCTCTCTCTCTCTCTCTCTCTCTCTCTCTCTCTCTCTCTCTCTCTCTCTCCCGCCCTGCCTCTCTCTGTCTGTCTGTCTGTCTGTCTGTCTGTCTGTCTGTCTGTCTGTCTGTCTCTCGATTCGTTTCCACCTCTCTCTCTCGATTCGTTTCCGCCACTCTCTCTCTCGATTCGTGTCCGTCTCTCTCTCTCTCTCGATTCGTTTCCGCCTCTCTCTCTCTCTCTCGATTCGTTTCTGCCTCTCTCTCTCTCTCTCGATTCGTTTCCGTCTCTTTCTCTCTCTCGATTCGTTTCCGTCTCTCTCTCTCTCTCGATTCGTTTCCGTCTCTCTCTCTCTCGATTCGTGTCCGTCTCTCTCTCTCTCTCGATTCGTGTCCGTCTCTCTCTCTCTCGAATCGTGTCCGTCTCTCTCTCTCTCTCTTGATTCGTTTCTGCCTCTCTCTCTCTCTCGATTCGTTTCCGTCTCTCTCTCTCTCTCTCTCGATTCGTTTCCGTCTCTCTCTCTCTCTCGATTCGTTTCTGCCCCCCCCCTCTCTCTCTCTCTCTCTCTTGATTCGTTTCTGCCTCTCTCTGTATATATCTCTCGCTTACATCAACAGCTTGGAAGCAGACATATCGTGTATTGCATCGACTTCAGCGCGCCCCGGGTGGCCGAACCATAGAACTTAGACAGTGCGCAGTGAAGCTGGCTGCACAAAAAAGTCACGTCTGCCGTTTCGAGGACTTTTTGTGTATTGAAGCATGAGTGCCGCTCGTCACCTTGAGTGCTCACGCAGACTTTGCCGTGGTGGTACACTCGACACGTGTTAGTAAACATTTACTCGCATCACAACTGTTACAACAGCAAGGGTTCTCAAATTGTCTCCCCTGGCCCCGACCTGTCACAAGTGATGCATAAGTAGTAATATTGTCTCATGATATATACACCTTTCTCTCTCTCTCCTTTCTCTCTTTCTATCTTCCTGTGTCTGTTTATCTGTATCTTTCTGTCCCTCTCTTTTCTCTCTCTCCCTCTGCCTCTGCCTCTGTATCTCTCTTTCTCTCTCGCTGTCTCTGTCTCTGGCTGTGTCTCTCTGCCTGTCTCTGGCTGTGTCTCTCTGTCTGTCTCTGGCTGTGTCTCTCTGCCTGTCTCTCCGCCATACTACCAATTACTAAATGCATCTACCAGTTTTGTTTAAAAAAAGGGGGTGGGGGAGGAGGAGGGAGTGGGGGAGGAGTGGGGGAGGAGTAGGGAGTGGGGAAGGGATGGGAGTCAGTGTTCAGCCTGAGGATTTACGGTGGCATGGTTGGTGCTGTCGCCTCGGTCTTTACAGCTTAGGATTTTATTGTTGCTCCTGACAACAACAACAATAAAAATCCACAACATACCGAGGATTCAAACCTGTGACCACGCATGAGAGCCTTCCGTTCTTAACCGCGAGCTGACCCCCTCCGCAATATATGTCTTTCTACATTTATCTATATCTCTGCCTCTCTATCTCTCTCCGCCTCTGTCTGTATCTATCCCTCTACCTCTCTCTGCTTCACTTTCTTTCTCTGTATCTCTTTCTGCTCCTGTCTCTGACCTACTCTATTATTAAAAAGGATGTGTGTGATAAGTACGAATGATTGTGTATGATATGTATGTATGATTGTGCTTAGGTGTTCTGTATAAGTTTATGTGTGTGTATGTGTTTGTACATAAATGTGTATGTAAAAAGTAAAGTAAGGGACCTTTTCCCACCCTTTTAGGCGTAAAGGGCTAGACCTAGATTTTTATAGACCAATCGGCACAAGATGAGTGATGTGGTCAGCATCACGCCGGCCGCCTCTACTTCCCGGGACTACACCCTGTACCCACTCAAGGCTGGGTCGACCTGGGGAATGTGTATGATTGAGTGGATATATAGCTGTCTGTGTGTGGATGTGTATGTATGTGTGTTATGAATGTGGGGGTAGTTGTGTTAGTGTGTATGTATGGCTATTATGTATTCATGAGTGTTTGTGCTTGTATAGGTTCTTGTATAGGTTTAAGCCTATGTGTATGTCTAGGTGTTTGCATACCAATGGTTGTTTCTGTATGTATAGGTATGTTGGAGTGTGTAAATGCAGGGGTCTATATGTGGGAGATTGAGTGTTCACTGTTACTGAGATTGACGTCGCTGCATATTGGATGTTTGTATGCGGGCGCAGTCCAGCGATTCAGCAGCCCAAAGTAGCCCTACTGGATGTTTCCACGGGAGGTTTGTTACAGTCCTCTTCTTCCAAGTGTTCTTCTTCTTCTTCTTGTCCATGTCGTGTGGCGTTGGTAGTCATGCCTGTCCACAACCTTCTGTCTCGCGTACTTTTCCCAAACTCTTGCACAGATGATCCTCCATGCCATGATGTCAGACCGCCCAGCATCTGTTCTCTCGGTCTCCCTCTGCCTCTCCTCCACTCTAACTTTCCTACGGTCACGATGCACTCCATTTTTCGCCTCCTCATCACAAAGAATGTCGATTGTCTCTTTCTGATATGGGCAGTCAGTTTTCTTAGTGAGTCAGTTTTTTTTTTTCAAGACGTCTTGATTGCTCTTTTTGTCTGTCCAGGGTATTCTCATCATTTGTCTATAAAACCACATTTCCGCAGCTTCCAAATGAGTTTTCAATAATTTACCAACTGTCCATGATTCCCATCCATAGATCAATATAGGATTTATATAGCTTTTAAGAATTCTCTTTCTTAGCGTTTACCGGCTGTAAACTCTGGCAGAAAGTTCTGGTTGTTCGTCCACTCCTGGACTTCGGTCTCGATTCAAAACTTAAGTTTTCGCGTGCAAATTGGTTTTACCGATCAGGCTTATTTGTATACAGTATGTATCTCAGGCAGATGCACACCGACTTGAAAGGAACAACTCCAAAATAGATGCCTCTTACCACATGCTTGGGAGGTGGAAGTGAGTCTGTTCTGTCTTCTCCAAAACTGAGCCCGAGAAACAAACAGGCGAAGCTTTTTTTTTTTAAATATCCAGAAACCATGAACTGTTGACAGTTAGGCTCTGTACTATGGATATCGCAACCCTTCGGCCTTGATTCCCTAATAAATACTGCAAATCTGGGAGAAATGTGACTTTTCTGCCTTACCCCTGCCGTGAGCCTGGCCCTCAAGGAGTTTGTCACCTGGTCACCGCGCAGTCATGTTTAACTGACTGAGCTAGCGAACCGAGCGGAAAATTTGTTAAAATGCCTTTCATCTTGACCTCTAGGACGCTGTAGACGTGCTTTGCCAGGTTTTAGTTGCATGTCATATGTGGGTGTGTCTGTGTGTGTGTGTCGGTGTGTGTCGGAGGGTGAGGTGTGTGAGTCCACGTGTGTGGCTGTGTATTAGGTAAAGTACAAAGTAAACGATCCTTTTTTGTGTGTGCTATTGGCACATCCGACATATCATGCTAGACATATTTTTTACTGAGCCGTGGGTGATGGGGTAGGTTTCCTTTACTTGCCATGACCCTACTTTGAACCTACTTTAGGCTGGGTCGACCTGTGGGCCACCGATAGTTTCAAACATTTGAAAGATTTGAACCCTAGAAGAGCGTTCTGTCGCTACACAATCGTTTCTCCCTACCTGCACATGCCAATGCAGTATTCACAAAGTATAGACGCATGCACTAATTTCTTTCTCTCAAATGTCAACCCCCCTCCCCACCCCTCGTCGACCTTTCCACCCCCACCCCATATACTTTCAATTTGTATGTTGTCTAGCGTGTCCTTCTATCTTTTTACTTCGCTCTTTGAGTGTTAATTATTACATTGGCAGTTCGTTTATCTATCTATCTATCTATCTATCTATCTATCTATCTATCTATCTATCTATCTATCTATCTATCTATCTATCTATCTATCTATCTATCTATCTATCTATCTATCTATCTATCTATCTATCTATCTATCTATCTATCTATCTATCTATCTATCTATCTATCTATCTATCTATCTATCTTCTATCTATCTATCTATCTATCTATCTATCTATCTATCTATCTATCTATCTATCTATCTATCTATCTATCTATCTATCTATCTATCTATCTATCTATCTATCTATCTATCTATCTATCTATCTATCTATCTATCTATCTATCTATCTATCTATCTATCTATCTATCTATCTATCTATCTATCTATCTATCTATCTATCTATCTATCTATCTATCTATCTATCTATCTATCTATCTATCTATCTATCTATCTATCTATCTATCTATCTATCTATCTATCTATCTATCTATCTATCTATCTATCTATCTATCTATCTATCTATCTATCTATCTATCTATCTATCTATCTATCTATCTATCTATCTATCTATCTATCTATCTATCTATCTATCTATCTATCTATCTATCTATCTATCTATCTATCTATCTATCTATCTATCTATCTATCTATCTATCTATCTATCTATCTATCTATCTATCTATCTATCTATCTATCTATCTATCTATCTATCTATCTATCTATCTATCTATCTATCTATCTATCTATCTATCTATCTATCTATCTATCTATCTATCTATCTATCTATCTATCTATCTATCTATCTATCTATCTATCTATCTATCTATCTATCTATCTATCTATCTATCTATCTATCTATCTATCTATCTATCTATCTATCTATCTATCTATCTATCTATCTATCTATCTATCTATCTATCTATCTATCTATCTATCTATCTATCTATCTATCTATCTATCTATCTATCTATCTATCTATCTATCTATCTATCTATCTATCTATCTATCTATCTATCTATCTATCTATCTATCTATCTCTCTCTCTCTCTCTCTCTCTATATATATATATATATATATATATATATATATATATATATATATATATATATATATATATAAATCAATGTTTGTGTGTTTGTTTATAGCCTATAAACTCGGAAACTACTGAACCTATTTCGCTGAAATTTTCAGAATATGTTTGTTTTGATACCAGATGTTCACCCATCATGGTTTGAAATTCAACCTGTCATTGTTAGAGATAGTGTGCGACATTTTTGGGAAAAATCTTCGAAACTAATATTTCCATTTTTAGTGACGTTTAATTATAGCCACGTTGGTTTATGCGCATGTGCGATCCATTTTTACCGTGCATGCGCAGTAGTGGCGCTCCATCGTCAACATCCGCACGCGACATTAAAGTTAAATTGCAAGGAATAGAATACAATTGTCATCGGTTTTTAGTTGTGGTATCCAGAAATATCTAAAAAGGTAAGAGCATTTATTTCAGTAACATTAGTCAGCATGGACATGTTTTTTGTTTACTTCAAACAAGTGTGGATCACTTCTTAAATCCCGCAATGATAAATGTATACACGTTATCATTAATCATTATCTGTTATCTTTCTCATACTCATACCCATGAGTACAACAGTTTTTGGTTGGCTTTCTTCTATTTTTCAAAAGACTTATATAAATTTACATAACATTCCGTCTCAGGTCAGTGTTAAAATCTAGAAATATCTCAACAGGTGAGCATTTTATTTCAGTGACATCAGTCGTTATGTACATTTTTTTAAACTTCAAATACATGTGTGGACCACTCCTTAAATCCCACAATGATAAATGTATGCACATTATCTGTTGGCTTTCTCATATTGTCTTATATACCGCCTTTTCTTACTATTTGCTGCCCAGTTTCTATGCATTTCCTCTTGAGACAAAATTATTGTTATCTCATGCTCATATTTTCATTTATTTCAGCGATAATTCAAGTCACATTTCATTCAGGGCGTGAGGACGAACAAGCTATTGATGATCAGCGCTCACTAAATTCACACACTGTTCACTATTTTGTCAAAATTTGCTGTTATGCCTCCCAAACGACAAGCTATTGGCCTATCTACACATAGAACACGCAAGAGAAAAGCATTAATTGCTCCAGAAACAGACGAGCAACGTGAGGTAAGACTGGAAACCATTCGAGTGCGCACTGCTGAAGCCCGTTCATCTCAATCAGACCAGCAACGGAAAGCAAGAGTAGAAAACGTTCGAGTGCGCACTGCTGAAGCCAGATCGTCTCAGTCAGACGAGCATCGAGAAGCAAGATTGGACACCGTTCGAATGCGCACTACTTTATCCAGGCGAACACTGCATGTTGATTTGAATCTTCAAATTTAAGAATGACACGCCGGGTATGTGCTGCGCTGGTGGAAAAAATTAAATTACTAGTATTACATTCACCACCAGAACCATTATCATCATTGGTAGCAGGTGACACAGGCCAGTCGACACATTTCTTGGCAAACATAAGTACATTTGCAAATATGTCAACAAAGGAGGCGATATGGCAGTCTTTGGAGTGGGACATGCAAAAAGTTGATATCAAGCAATATCAGCTGGGGCGCTACATTAGTAGCAATGAAGTTGTATGGCGCATTTTGTCATTTCCAATTCATGAACGACATCCAGCAGTTGTTCATTAGGCAGTGCACCTTGACAATGGACAGCGCGTGTACTTCACTACAGAAAATGCACATGCACGAGCATTGTTACCACCGCCAACCACGTTAACTGATTTTTCTCATTGTGTAGAGATGATATGTTTACAAAGACACTACTTTACTCTGACCTGCCACATACTAAAAGTGGAATGCATCAGCTAAAAAGTTTCAACGTTGCAAGCAAGGTCAAGCGGTTGACGGACATCTTAATTTATATTCTACTGATGTTTTAGGCCATCTGTACACTGTTCATCCCAAAAATGCAGTTTGCTTTTACTTGCGATTACTTTTAATCAACAAATGTGGACCGACATCCTTCCAGGACTTGAGAACAGTTTATGGTAACGTATGTGCTTCTTACCGTAAAGGTTGCCAAGAATTAAATCTTCTTGAAAATTATGCACATTGGGACACTTCACTCGCTGATGCTTCGAATACTGCTCGACCACAGCAAATACGCACTTTTTTTTGCAATAATATTAACACCTTGCTTCCCATCCAATCCAAAGAGCTTTGGGGAAAATACAAAGACTACATGAGTGAAGACATCCTACATCGCTGGCGTGAAACAGAGCAAGATCAGAACCTTCAATTCACACCAAATGTATATAATGAGGCATTGGTTTGCATTGAGGACATATGTTTGGCAATAACTAATAAAGCACTGGTTCAGCTGGGACTGGCTCCACCTGAACGATCTGCAAACAACATTTTCGATCGTGAGTTGCAACGAGAGACACACTTTGATGTCACCGAATTAGGTACATTTGTTCAAACAAATCTTCCAAAATTGATTCCAGAACAACGTATAGCATATGTCACAATTATGCATGCCGTTACAAGACAACACAGAGGATTGTATTTCATAGATGCACCCAGGGGCACAGGCAAGACCTTTCTCATTTCGCTTATTTTGGCATCCATACGGTCACAAAATAATATTACACTGGCAATCGCATCTTCTGGATTTGCCGCAACTCTTTTGGATGGTGGCCGAACAGAGCAAAGAGCACTGAAGTTGCCTTTAAATCAGGGCTGTACCGAATATTTGCTTCGTATTCGCTTCGGGGCCGAATAGTGGACCTAATAAATATTCGGTATTCGGCCGAATAGTTGCGTCGGGCCGAATACGAATAGTGGTTACCTTACACCCGTTTCTGCATACACTGTGATGGACTGAAATAACTCTCTCATTAACACAATAGTTACTGTTGCCCAAGTCATTCGTAGCGGGGGAAACTGCGACCCGGTTGCGTAGTACAAACTGCATAAAATGCCAACCGCAGTGTGTGAGAGAGTGTGTGTCTGTGTGTGTGTGAGAGAGAGCGAGAGAGAGAGAGAGAGAGAGAGAGAGAGAGAGAGAGAGATCATGCATTTTTCGTTCTTTCAGGGTGTCTTCGCCCAAATCAAATTTGAAGATATTGCTAACGAGAATATGAAGGTGCGTTTAAATTACATCGAACGAATGGCCGAGCCAACGATGGTTTTGAAAGAGGCGGGAGCCCGAAGACAACAAATCACAGACACCAGAAGGAGACAGTCGTCATTTTTCAGCCATGTTATGAGAAGAGGGAAAATGGAACATTTGGTGACCACTGGAAAGATTTGTGGAAGGAGGGATAGGGGAAGACAACGAGAGAACATGCTTGACAGTCTTGTTGCATGACATGGAGGTGTGTCAGCACACGAACTGATACATGCTGCAGGAAATAGCGGATTGTGGATAGGCATGATCGCCCACGCCAGTCGGCAAAGCACCTGATGATGATGATGATGATACACTATTAGTATTCGTATTCGGCTGAATAGTGAAAATCACTATTCGGTACAGCCCTACTTTAAATATGCATATCACTGAGACACCAACATGCAATATCAACAATGATTCTGCAATGGGTAAAGTACTCAAAGTATGTCAACTCATTATATGGGACGAAGTTTTCCCCAATATCACACAGAATTACATAAATCATCAGTGGCTCAGTGAACGTGCTATCTTAGCAGCTAAAAACAAGGATGTGTATGCCATGACTCTGAACATCCAAGACAAATTACCAGGCGGAGTGACAACGTATAAGTCTATCGATACTGTAATGAATAAGGATGAGGTTGTCAGTTATCCAACTGAGTTCTTGAATTCACTTGATTTGCCAGGCATGCCACCCCACGTTTTAACCTTGAAAATTGGCATGCCTATCATTCTTCTCAGAAACATCAATCCGCCACGTCTTTGCAATGGTACCAGGATTTCAGTGAAAAAGCTGATGCCCAATATCATCAAGGGTACAATTTTAAATGGGCGAGAATATACTATTGCCACGCATCCTAATGATTCCAACAGACATGCCATTTGACTTCAGACGCTTGCAGTTTCCGGTGCGACTCGCCTTTGCAATGACCATAAACAAATCACAGGGACAATCGCTACAAGTGTGTGGACTACATTTGGAACATCCATACTTTTCACATGGACAGCTATATGTGGCCTGTTCACGCGTCGGAAAACCTGATTTTTTTGTGTACGCGCCAGACGGAAGAACAAAGAACATTGTTTACCCGAAAGCACTTCAGTAAACAAAATTACAATGTCATTTTAAATTACCTGTTTTTTCCTAAAGAAGTGAAATTTTCAAAATGATCCAATATAATTACATTTTGTTAAAGCGATTTTTCTTTCAATTCAATTTCTATTGTAACAATGCGTGCAGGGTAGTTTACAGCAAGTAGCAAATGTGTTCATTTCGTAATTATGGTGTATTTTTCCTGGATTTATTGCTTTTCACTAGGGTAATTTTTCCAACTACTTCGATGAAGGAGAAAGTAGTATGTGAACTGGGGGATGGGTGGTTACAATAAACTGTTTACTGAGATAGATTTAAGTTACAGTAACTGCCTAACCCACTCAAAGTATTATTAGATGTGGTTTAGCTGTTGCACTGTACATCGCTGGCGTGAAGCGAAGACAGATTTCTATGTTTTCTATTTTCCATTTAGCCAAACTATACTACAGCAACGAGTGGCCGGGCACAGCTAGTATATATATATTTCACATGCGCACAGAATGCAATTGCTTATTAAAGCCACTCACACGCATCAGTGCCTTACAGGTGAATTATAGAAACAAACGTTTGTGTAACACAAACCTCATACGCCAAGCTAACTACTTACACATGCACAGAATAGCACAAATATGTACAGTCATGTCTAGTTATGATTCTTCTCTTTTTTTTAATTGTTATTTTCTTCTTCTTCTTCTTCTTCTTCTTCTTCTTCTTCTTCTTCTTCTTCTTCTTCTTCTTCTTCTTTTTCTTCTTCTTCTTCTTCTTCTTCTTCTTCTTCTTCTTCTTCTTCTTCTTCTTCTTCTTCTTTTTCTTCTTCTTCTTCTTCTTCTTCTTCTTCTTCTTCTTCTTCTTCTTCTTCTTCTTCTTCTTCTTCTTCTTCTTCTTCTTCTTCTTCTTCTTCTTCTTCTTCTTCTTCTTCTTCTTCTTCTTCTTCTTCTTCTTCTTCTTTCTTTTCCTCCCCCTCCTCCTTTTTGTTTCCGTCCTATTTTCTTCTTCTTTCGCGTTCGCCCGTAAAAAATAAGGGGGGGGGGGAGGAGGTGTTACGTTCTGATGTGGTTTGCAGCTAAGCTGTGATTTCACCAAAACCTTAATTAATCGCCTGTTTACGAGATGATAATTAATTAGTAATTGATCTGCTTTTTTCCCCTCCATACTGGAGCCCCGGAACAAACAGTGAACCTTGCCCTAATATCACCAACACATCGCAAAGAATTTCTATTGCTGGTTTCTTGACCACAATGTGTACAGTTACCTGAATACCTTGTATGTACTCAATGACCACAATGTGTACAGTTACCTGAATACCTTGTATGTACTCAATGACCACAATGTGTACAGTTACCTGAATACCTTGTATGTACTCAATGACCACAATGTGTACAGTTACCTGAATACCTTGTATGTACTCAATGACCACAATGTGTACAGTTACCTGAATACCTTGTATGTACTCAATGACCACAATGTGTACAGTTACCTGAATACCTTGTATGTACTCAATGACCACAATGTGTACAGTTACCTGAATACCTTGTATGTACACCAACGATATGTTATAGCAACAACATACTTGTCTGCAGCCGCAGCATGCGTTTAGTTGTTTGCTTGTGTTTGCTCAATAACTTCGTGTTAGCTAAATAGTTTTTAAAATGTGTGCCAAACAAACAAATAAAGATTTTTTTTTCGCTAGTAGAGCATTGGGCAGGGACTCGTATTTCCAACATAGCTCGATTGAAACCCACAGCTGGCTGCGTGGATTTTTGTCATGGTATGGGGCGACGCAGGTCGACCAAGCCTAAAATTGGTACCAGGATGGATGTTCTGTGGAAGTAAAGACGGCTGTCGTAATGCTGACCACATTACCCACCTAGTGTCCGATTGGTCTGAAAAATTATAGGTGCTCTTCCCATATGCCCGATGCGCCTAAAATCGTGAAAAGAGGTCTTAACTTACTTTAGTAGAGCATGGGGCAGATGGTGCTAGGTAATTATTTCGGCACACGCTGGGCGACGTGGTCAGCATCACGCTGGGTGACGTGGTCAGCATCACGCTGGGTGACGTGGTCAGCACCACGCTGGGTGACGTGGTCAGCATCACGCTGGGGGACGTGGTCAGCACACGATAGGTGACGTGGTCAGCACACGATAGGTGACGTGGTCAGCACATGATATGTAACGTGGTCAGCATCACGCTGGGTGACGTGGTCAGCATCACGCTGGGTGACGTGGTCAGCACACGATAGGTGACGTGGTCAGCACACGATAGGTGACGTGGTCAGCACATGATATGTAACGTGGTCAGCATCACGCTGGGTGACGTGGTCAGTATCACGCTGGGTGACGTGGTCAGCATCACGCTGGCGGTCCTTACTTCACGAGGTTTTACCTGGTACCCAGTTTAGGCCGGATCGATCTGTTAGCCAAGATTAATTTTGACAAAATTCCACCTCGAAAACAAACCCAGAAGCTTTGTGTCGGTAGGCAAGCGTCTCGCCACTACATCACCGTGGCTCAGGTTTTATGTTGTGTTCTTACTTAGTTTAAAGCATAAACACGTCTTCTTCTTTTCTAGCATTCCCAGCCCCTTGGGTACACTGCTGCAGATATCGCCTGCAACCATCATTTGCCATCCACGCTTCTGTATTTTTTCTATGTAGTGATACTATGTATTGTGATTTATAAACATAATATGCTTGATTTGTAAAATAACATTGTTGTGTAAAAGATAAATGATTGAAAGGGCCGAATGTAAAACAGGTCTGCGTGCCAAGTTTGTAATCATTTGGAAAGGAAATTGGCTCGTTCATTCGTGCGTTCGTTTTATGATTGGCCTTCTCTTTCCAGTTGATAACTGTTTTTAAGTGTGTCTGAATATAATCTCGCCATTGTTTTCATGATCTGCCTCGTTGTCTACTCTATTCAACTCCTTTGCGTCCATAGTTCTGACAGCTTAGCATGCTTAAACACATAGCATGTAATTAAATGAGAAAATGAAAACACACAGTAGATATTCGGACTTACCTTTTTTGTTTCTAGTACAGACGGACTATTTGACACAGTGGATCACCAGAACATGTACAGAATGGCGTGGTGTGCTAGATTGTACACTTGACTGAAGAACCAAGGCCTATTTTATGTTTCTGGCTCAGTTGGCTCTGTTATGTTTTGGTCCCACTGGAAAAGGCCTCATAGCACCCAAACACGTATATCATAAAAGGCGACTTACTAGGAGTTTGCTGAAATTAGATTGTCGGGCCTAAAATCGCAGATATAGCAGCCTTCCTGTAAACCGCAACATAACTTGTTACCCGCCCCTTTACGGGCGAATGCAAACGAAAAACTAGAAGCAGAAGAAGACGGTATCATCCTTGTAATGTTTGGGCTGTGGTAGCGCAGTGGCTGGACACTTGCTTGCCGACCGAAAAGTCTTTGATTCGAATTCTTTGGGGAGAGATTTTTTTTTGACGTAGATGATTGTTACAGACACAGCCTAAAATGGGTACCTAAAAATGTCCTACGAAATAAAGCGGGCAGACGTAAGGTTCACAACAGCAATTTGTAGATGTCATTCTGACTGCAATGTCTATGTCAACAAAGGGGGGGGGGGAGGTGGGGGGGGGGGGGGGTGTGGAAGGACTTTGCAGATGTCATTCTGACTACAATGTCTATGTCAACAAGGGGGGGGGGGGGGTGGAAGGACTTTGCAGATGTCATTCTGACTGCAATGTCTATGTCAACAAGGGGGGGGGGGGGGCGTGGAAGGACTTTGCAGATGTCATTCTGACTGCAATGTCTATGTCAACAAAGGGGGGGGGGGGGTGGAAGGACTTTGCAGATGTCATTCTGACTGCAATGTCTGTGTCAACAAGTGGGGTGGAAGGACTTTACAGATGTCATTCTGACTGCAATGTTTATGTCAACAGTGTTATCTCCAACACGGTTTCTATGTATTTATTACATTTAACATCGCAATAATTGAAAGTTAATATTCACTTAATTTGTTGTCTTCAGTACCTACATATTTAACACCCCTTGAAGAATATGTGTATAGAGGGGGGAAAGCAGCTATATTTCGCTGTTACCTGACTTTAAACTTCAAGGCTGGACTGTATCTGTCGTTTTCCTAAGTAGGAGCCCCGATAGCGTATAGCTGGACTAGTGTCTAGCGGGCAATCTTGTGGAAGGGTAGTCATGTGGAAGGGGAGGGGGTTGTAGTTTCGTGGGTCAAATTTGGGATCCAGAGGCGGTATGAACCTCGGCTAATAAATGAACATAAGCCAGAGGCGTAGAAAAAAAAAATTAGAAGACGGGAAAATAACGTTTTTCTTGACTGTCCCGATTGAAGCTGAGCAATTAAATCTAGCTATTGAAAAAATATGTCTAGCAGGTGTAGTGGTATGGCGTGAAACTGTCGCCACTTTAATATAGAGGCTCAACTTAACATACAGTAACGACGGTCTTCAATCCCCCCCCCCCCCTCCCCCTCCCCCCCCCCCGGCCACAAGTATCTCCTAACAGGAAGAGGAATATTCTATGTCATTTATCTGTATATCTTTGTCCCATGAGGTGAAGTAAGATCCCAAAAAAATACGGGGGTTTGGGGGGGGGCGGGGGGGGGGGGACTTCTTAAGAGCCATATAAATCCAGTTCTGGTTTATGGAAGTAAATCATGGGCAGTAATCCGATTTGTTAGAATTACCTGGAAGCAGCAGAGATATGGTTTTATATACGAATGATGAGAAAACCATGGGGCAGATAAATGGAGTAATGAAGATGTCTTGACAGAAAGTCAACAAAGAAGAGAACTGATTACCCTTTTAGGAGGAGACAATCTACATATTTTGATGACATCACGAGAATGAGAAAACTGCAGTTTATCGTAACAATAGAAAAGTTAGAGGGAAAACAAGGCAGACGGAAACCAATAGAGAAGATTCTGGATTGTTTGACAACATTAACACTGGAAATGAACGGGGGGGGGGGGGGGGGGGAGGTGGGCCGTGGCGGAGCCAGACTTTTTTTTCAAAAATGACCTTGGCTCCCAGGTCGACCCAGCCTTGAGTGGGTACCGGGTCGACCCAGCCTTGAGTGGGTACCGGGTGCAGTCCCGTAGGGGCGGCCGGTGTGATGCTGACCACATCACCCATCTTGTGCCGATTGGTCTTTAAAATATAGGTCTAGCCCTATATGCCCTATACGCCTAAAGGCGTGGAAAGGAGTCCTTTATTTTTTTTTTAAAGAACAGGGAGAACAAGGCAAACGGAAAACAAGAGAGTAGATGCTAGATAGTTTGACATCACTGGGAAAGCTAGAGGGAGAGCAATAATAAGAAGAAACTCCACAGGGGAGCATGTACAGCAGGAGTCTACCAATCATCAGTAGAAGTAACCTCTCGTCGACAAATGTTTCGGCCCACGAGCTCCTAGAGATTTTCAGAGAGTGGACCCACCTGAGTTCATGAAGCTCGGGGTTGATTTTCTCTGCTGCACGTATTACCGGATGTTATTCGGACAGGGACAAGACAAATTTGTGATTTGCAAAAGGTTCTGTGAGATAAGAAGTCGTTGCGGTAGCATAATTAAAGCAGTCTGCATACCTGGACGACCGAGTGGCAAGCTTACGATTGGTTAATAGACACATGTTGGACTTTGTTGGCAGGTGGCAGAGGGACACTGGCAGCCAACTCGGACACGATGGACTTTAAGGGATAAGACATTCTTTTCCACTAGACACCCAGACCGCTGTGTCCAGAGCCAGCTCGAGGCCCTCTCAGCAACCTCGCCCAGCTGTTTAAGTGTCCGTTTGTGTTCATTACCTCGTAAGCCTAGTTCTTTAATCACATTGTACAGTGAAGTGGAAACGAGACCTCTTGCGCCTACTTCGACGACGAAGACTTTTACTGTGTACGCTTCATCTCTCCTCAGACCATCCGCAAAGTCACTGTACTTCTCGAGCCTGTTCTTATGGCTTTCGTCCATACGCGACTCATACGGCACGGTCAGCTCACTCAGGATGAGCTGACGTTTCTCCGCAGAGTGGAGAACTATGTCATCAAAGTAAACAGAAACCAAGAGATAATATACTGGATAGCTCAATATCATGTCTTTGAAGATCTTCTGTGTCAAAAATGATTGAAAGTACATGCCACTGACGGCCTGGACTATAGGAAGAAGAAGAAAATGTCTTCTAATCTCTTCTCTTTTCTTCTTTTCTGTAATTGCTAATCTATCCATGTACGTGACGAATACCAGATTACATGAGTAATGGTCACAGAACCAATGGCAGGGTGAAAAAAGACGTGGTACACAATAGTCATTCCTCTCTAATAAATATCAGCACTGTCTTAAGAGCTTTAATGACCCCTGGACAAAGCAATACACCGGGCCATGCTTACATAACCACTCACACGAATAAGTGTTTCCTAACAAAGATGATATTAGTGTTACAGTAGGTGGCCTGTCTTCTGGAAAAGTTCTACCTTTACATCATTACATGTGTAAGTTTAACTGCCATATTTCCAAGGAAATGAACCTGATACCATCATCTCCTGTGCCTTGCTGTCCTTGCAGATGTCTGTTCATAAAAGTGAGAATTGTCAAGTGAAAAGTATGCTTAATTAGGTGAGCCGACACAGAGAAAACATAGGGGTTGGTAGAGCCAAGACCCCCTTATCTCTCCCCCCCCCCCCTCCCCCATACATATTTTCTGGAAAAGAAAAAGAGGGACTGGGAATTAATAGGCACAATCCTAGTTTAAGACATTAATAATAAAAATAACAACAATAATGTACAGAATTGTAAATAAATATAACAACACGCATGAAATAGAATGAAATGTGTCAACATACTTTCACAGAGAATTTCTATCTATGTTTAAAGCAGCTTGCTTAGCTTGTTTACAAATTATTATTTTTTTAGACGGGGGGGGGGGGGGGGGGGGGGGGGGGGCGATCCACTCCTAAAATTTTGGTTGGAGGGGGGGGGGTGTAAAAGGAGGGGGGGGACGTGGAAAGGGGGGGGGGGGTGTAAAAGGAGGGGGGACGTGGAAAGGGGGGGTGGGTGTAAAGGAGGGGGACGTGGAAAGGGTGGGGGTGTAAAAGGAGGGGGGACGTGGAAAGGGGGGGGGTGTAAAAGGAGGGGGGACGTGGAAAGGGGGGGTGTAAAAGGAGGGGGACGTGGAAAGGGTGGGGTGTAAAAGGAGGGGGCCATGGAAAGGGGGGTGTAAAGGGGGGGGGTACGGTGGAGAGGGTGTGGAAAAGGATGGGGGGATGTGGAAAAAAGGGGGGTGGAAAAGGGGTGGTGGGAGTGTGGAAAAAGGAGTGGGGACGCCCTGGAAAGTGGGGGTGGAAAAGCGGGAGTGGGAGGGTGTTGTAAAGGAGGGGGGACGTGGGAAAAGGGGGGTGGGAAAGGGGTGGTGGGAGGGTGTAAAAGGAGGGGAGTACCCCCCCCCTCCCCCTCCTCCCCCCCCCCCTCCCCCCCCCCCCTCCCCCCCCCCCCCCCCTCCTCCTCCTCTCTCTCCTCTCCCCCCCCCCCCCCTCCCCCCCCCCCCCTCCCTCCGTCCTGAAAAGGGGGTGGAAAAGAGGGGGGTGGGGGGTGGTAAAAAGGAGGGGGACGTGGAAAGGGGGTGGAACAAGGAAGGGGGTGGGAGGGTTGTTGTAATCAGGAGGGGGACGTGGAAAGGGTGGGTAGAAAACGCGGGGGGGGGTTGCGGGGAGGGTGGAAAAGGAGGGGGACGCGGGAAGGGGGGGGTGTAAAAGATTCGGGGGGACGTGGAAAGGGGGGGGGGTGTAAAAAGAGGGGGGAGTGGAAAGAGGGGGGGTGGTAAAAGGACGAGTGGACGTGGAAAGGGGGCTGGGAAAGGGGGGCTGGGAGGGTGTTGTAAAAGGAGGGGGACGTGGAAAGGGGGGTAGAAAAGGAGGGTGGGGTTGGAGGGTGGGAAAAGGAGGGGGACTGAGGAAGGAAAAGGGGGGGGTGGGAAAAGGGGGGGGGGGTGGGAGGGTGGAAAAGGAGAGGGGGACGTGGAAAGGGTGGGGGTGTAAAAGGAGGGGGGACGTTGGAAAGGGGGGGGGGTGTTAAAAGGAGGGGGGATACGTGGAAAGGGGGGGGGGTTTGTGTAAAAGGAGGGGACGTGTGGAAAGGGGGGGGAGTGTAAAAGGAGGGGGACATGGAAAGGGGGTTGTAAAGGGGGGTGCGGGAGTTGGGAGGGTGGAAAAGGAGGGGGACGTGAAAGGGCGGGGGTGGGAAAAGGGGGGTGGGAGGTGGAACAAAGGAGGGGGACGTGGAAAGTGGGGGTGGAAAAAACGGGAGTGGGAGGGTGTTGTAAAGGAGGGGGGACGTGGGAAAGGGGGTGGGAATGGAAAGGGGGGTAGGAGGGTCGTGTTTTGTAAAAGGAGGGGGACGTGGAAAGGGGGTGGAAAAGAGGGGGGTGGGAGGGTGTAAAAGGAGGGGGACGTGGAAAGGGGGTGGAAAAAAGAGGGGGGTGTGAGAGGGTTTTTTTTTTTTTCTTCTTTTTTTTCTTTAAAAGGAGAGTGGGACGGGGAAAGCAGGGGGTAGAAAAAGCGAGGGGGGGGTGTGTGGGAGGGTGGAAAAAGGAGGGGGACGGGGAAAGGGGGGGTGGGTGGAAAAGGTGGGGGGGGGTGGGAGGGAAAGGTGGAAAAGGATGAAGGGGACGTGGAAAGGGTGGGGGTGGAAAAGGAGAGGGGACGTGCAAAGGGTGGGGGGTGTTAAAGAGACTCGAGCCTCCAGACATTTAACCCTGCTGCATGACACAGGAACATGAGTAGCCAACTGGCAAAGCATACCTCATTTATCCCCCGTGTGGTTATACAGAAGAATAGGTCGTATTTCATGGACGCAAACGCAGCCACAGGCTTCTGATAGAAAGGAATGAAAAGATGCTTGCCGAAAGAAAGATTTCTAGAGACAAATGAAATGTTTAGTTCTTAAAAGACGCGTGACTGATAAAAACCTGACTTGAAGGGACAGCTGAAGGTGCTTGGTAATCAAAGTAATAACATTAGCAGATGGAGGAACAGGTAGAGTAAGGCAGAGTGAGACAGAGACACAGAGAGAGCCACACATAGAGAGACAGAGCGAGAGACATGCAGAGTGTGACACAAAGAAAGAGAGAGAGCCGGAGAAAGAGACAGACAGAGAGAGAGAGAGACCAAAGAGAGACAGAGAAAGACAAAGAGACAGACAAATAAATATAGTGAGAGCCACAGAGAGAGACAGGCGGGCAGGGAGACAGAGAGAGGCACACACATACAGAGAGCAGAGAGAGAGAGAGAGAGAGAGAGGGAGAGAGAGAGAGAAAGAGGGAGACAGAACGAACGAACTTTTTTTTTCTCAAATGGTCACAAATTGGGCCCGTCTTACATTCGTCCCTTCCAAATACCCGTCTTTCACACTGCAGCTGTATTTTTCAATAAGCATGTTATATTCATATGATAATATGCATTTTATGAATATATAAAAAAAAAGCACAAAAGCATGGGTGGTAAAAATGCATGCACACACACACACATCCACCCACTCACTTTAACACACCCACATATCTTCACACACACATAAACACACCCGATTTCGCCACATTCATACCTACATACCCACACAGACACGCACATTCCTCACACACACAAACATACAGATATACACACACAGACACACCCATAGAAACAAATGCAAACACACACAGACTTACTCGCACATAGCCAAGCACACACGCAGACACACACATGCGACACACACACACACACACAAACTGGCATACACACACACAGACACATAGACACATATGCACAAACACACGCAGACACAAACACACGCAGATACACTTGGAGACACACCAACACATACACAATCGCACACACACGCGCGCTGATAGAGATACAGACAGTGATAGACAGAGACAGAAAGACAGAGACATAGATACAGAAAGACAGACGAGTGCGGTTGTCCAAGAACCTTTATTGTGGAGACGCCGTATGATTGACCGACCAAGCGTAGCATAATTTTTTTTTATTTCCCCGTCTGTACCATCCTTTAAACCCATGTTAAAAATATTCAGGCTATCCGAAGAGAAGAAAAATCAAAGCTTGTTTCCTAAATTTTGCCGCTCTTAAAAAAAAAAGGTAAACATTGTGTTTCAACCTCAACGAAACAATTCAATGCTTGTGTAGTTTTATTAAAATGACGTTTCCAGTTTCCAGTACAGTGAGCGGTTAACAAAAAAACTGGAAACAAGAGCAACGAAGTAATACACTACGCTTGAAGCCTTTCCACTATCCAGGTTTTCACATAACTGTTGTATTTCGAAAGGATGCAGTTTTCCGATTCAATAATAATATGGTGACATCATTCAGACGGCTCTAAGATCGATAAACACCTTTGATGTTGTCTGATCACTTCTCTTTACTTCAAATTATAATTTTGCATTCACAAAATAATGTTCCATTATGCAACATTGCAACGTTTTGCAGCCTCTACCTGTTCCTCGGATTTAACTTGTCTTCTTTCGAGCACGTTTAGCACATGGCGATCAGTCATACATGCGCAAACACCTTTGTTCCCTACATTTTACATCTCATGGCTGACTCTCGCGTTTCCAGCTATTGATACGGCACCGGTGAATATCGTTCTTCCCCAGGCCATTTTTTCCTTCGCGTTCTTAAATCGTGTTTAAAAAAAAAAAAAAAAAAAGATAGCTTTATTGTTGGACGCAACCCTCCCGCTATAAACGTCACTCTTTCGAATCAGGAAAACATGAAAGGATTAACGTCGCCGTCATTGTGATCTTTGGATAAATTGTTTCAGTTCAGGAGATCTGGTTTTTTTTAAAGTGCAATTTTGTTCAAAGTTTTTTGTTTAAAGGGTATACTTTATAGTCTCTCTCTCTCTCTCTCTCTCTCTCTCTCTCTCTCTCTCTCTCTCTCTCTCTCTCTCTCTCTCTCTCTCTCTCTCTCTCTCTCTCTCTCTCTCTCTCTCTCTCCAGCTTTCTCTGCTGTTATCTGTAATAATTTATCTTTTTTAGCTTTGATCAGTTAGTTTCAATCGGTCTGTTGTTTGTTGCCTGTCTATCTGTTTTTCCTGACCGTGTATTTGTCCGCCCGCTGACCCGTCTCTCTCTCTCTCTTTCTCTCTCTCTCTCTCTCTCTATCTCTATCTCCTCTCTGTCCTCTCTCTCTGATATATATAGTCTTCGCTGTTATTTTCGTTCCTTCTATCTTTCTGTGTCTCTTTCTCCCTTCAGTTGCCTCGTCTCTGCCTCGATCTGTTTGTCTGAATTGTATGTCTGTTGACTGTCTACCTGTATTTGTCCCCGATTGTTTGTCCACCATTCCCCTCTCCATTTCCTCTCTCTCTCTCTCTCTCTCCTATCCTCTCTCTCTCTCGATACTCTTCTACTCTGTCTCTCTCTGACACAATATTTTTCTCCTGTGTTCATTCTGCACCCCGTCCCCACCCTTCTCAGTTCATGTTGTGGATAAATAAAAGGAAGGCTTCCTTACAGAAAATATAAATGCGAGTGAAGAATAAACCCCACCACGACCGCACGAGCGAATAAAACTCGGTGACGCAAAGTGTCACATTTCGGATGAGAGTCCTCGGCGCAAATCCCGGAAACCCCGTTCATCCGTAACGTTATATTGGGGCCATCGACGTTACACGGTAACTTCAAGTCCAGACACGGTTGACTAAACGTAAATTCTCACAAAGAAGAAAACTCCTTTTACCTTATCTTATTGTAAGAGGAACAGTTTCACAGAAACTTCTAACACCATGGATTTTTTTTTTTTGAAACCAGAATCGCATGGGCATAGCTCATCTGGCTCAGTGGCGCGAGTATGGAAGTCCTTTAGCCTCAGTGCCACGTACACGGTTAATCTGGGGAGTACGAGGCTTTTCTGTCATCCCCCGGCTCGAACGCATTTCTGTTTGTTTTGTTCTCCCCTTGATTCCGATGACTTGGACAACATCGTGGGAAGTTGTCCCGCTAAAAACAAAAAAAAAAAACAAGCTTAGCAATCAAATACATGGTGTATTTTTAATGACTTTAATTTGGGGAATTATGAAATGGGAAATGGGAAATGAAGAAATTGAAAATGTCACAAACTTTGAATATCTAGGCTCTATAATAAACAACAATGGAGACTGTTCGACAGAAATTAAAAGAAGGATGGCCATAGCAATGCAAAGATTGAACAGCCTTAAAAGTCTATGGTTAAGCATCAGCAAGGAGGTAAAAATTTAGAAATTTTGAGAGCATGCATCTTCCCTGTGGCTACATACGGATGTGAGTCGTGGACTATCTCTCAGTCTCTTAAGAAAGAGAATAGGGGCTTTTTGAGCTGAAATGTTATAGAAAGATTTTTTCAGAATATCTTGGACAAAGAAGATGAGAAATATTGACATCTTAAAAGATCTGACCATCATCAGGAAGATTGGCTAATAAACCGCATCCTTTTCTTCTCGAAAGCTGAAATATTTTGGTCATATCAAAGCGCCACGTGACGGATTGGAAAAAATTAGGCAGAAGGCATGGTACCAGGAAGGAGGGGCAGAGGCCGACCGACACGAAGATGGGCACAGGATATAAGTGACACCTTGAGTGTGAAAGTTCATGAGGCAGGAGAACCGGCAAGAGACCGAGTTTCTTACAGACTATGATGAGAGCGACGTTCTGCAAAGGACCTGCTACATGATGATGATGAATTTGGGAAAAAATTGCCGTTCCTATTTTTGTAAACACCGGTGTGGAATTAATGCAATACATACTGCTATATTGTGTTTTATTTTGAATACTTTTTCCACATGACATCTCTGTTCACAATCGATTCTACTTGTTAAATTGCTAACAATATTAGGATGACTGACTGACTTTCTACCCCACCAAGACATCACACAAGCGATAAACACCCGATGACTCAATGGGCCACTATGCGTGTGAGGATCACCGGGCAGAGGTCACAGAAACCGCATTCAGCCTTTAGGCCATATTTATGGCCAGGCTATATTGCAGCCCCTGGCAAGAGCCAGAGTAGGGCTTCAAATAACGAAAAATTTCGTCCTAAAAAGGACGAGAAGTATTATTGACTTTTAAAGATAATTGTTCAGTAATGTGCAATATTAGGATGAGGATAAGGGACTTGAATATCATGAAATGACATCATAAATTATTGAACAACAACATTTGAATACCTGCCACTGTAAAGAAACATGTGCTTAACCAAAAGTACGCTTTCTCCGATAGTTAACACGCCGAGATCTATTACTAAAACACCCGTATATAGCAGTGATATTTTAAATTAACGGTTACATTGAGCCAGAAAAATAAAGTAGTACACAAATATTACTGCAGTGGGTAAATAACTCCTTAAAAAAAAGGTCTGTAGTAATTAAACATACACTCTATAAAACCTTGCTGTATGGCTACAGTGTTGAATGGAATTCCGTGATTTGTAAATGTAGAACTGGAAGGGATATCATCATCATCATGTAGCTGGTGCTTTGTAGAATTTTGCCCTCATCACTGTCTGCCTGAAAGAAATTCGGTCTCTCGCCAGTTCTCCCTCCTCACGTACTTTCATAATTAAGGAGTCACTTATATCCTGTGCCCATCTTCGTGTTGGTCGGCCTCTGCCCCTCCTTCCTGGTACCATGTCTTCTGCTATTATTTTTTCCAATCCGTCATGGCGTTTGATATGACCAAAATATTTCAGTTTCCGAGACAGGATGCTGTTTATTAGCCAGTCTTCCTTGATGTTCAGATCTTTCAAGATGTCACTATTTCTCCTCTTCTTTGTCCAAGATTTTCTGAGAATCTGTCTATAGCATTTCAGCTCAAAAACCCCTATTATTTTTTCTTAAGGACTGAGATATAGTCCGTATGTTGCCACAGGGAAGATAGTCCGTATGTTGCCACAGGGAAGATAGTCCGTATGTTGCCACAGGGAAGATAGTCCGTATGTTGCCACAGGGAAGATAGTCCGTATGTTGCCACAGGGAAGATAGTCCGTATGTTGCCACAGGGAAGGTAGTCCGTATGTTGCCACAGGGAAGATAGTCCGTATATTGCCACAGGGAAGATAGTCCGTATGTTGCCACTGGGAAGATAGTCCGTGTGTTGCCACAGGGAAGATAGTCCGTATGTTGCCACAGATAAGATAGTCCGTATGTTGCCACAGGGAAGACGCATGCTCTAAAATTTCTAATTTTGATTTTCTTGCTAGTGCTTGACAATATAATTTGTATACTGTTGAATCTGTGCTTTGCTATGGGCATCCACCTTTTAATTTCTGTCAAACAGTCTCCATTGCTATTTGTTATAGAGCCTAGATATTCAAAGTTTGTGACATTTTCAATTTCTTCATCATATATTGTTGTTTCTGGGTGACAGTCAGTTTTATCATGACATTATTTTCGTTTTCTTTTAATTCAAGTAAACTACAGGACGTAAATTTGCCTAGAGAAACCACACAACAGCTAAGGGGCTGCTGGGGTTGGTTCTGCAACGTCCTGTAAAGGATACGCAACTAACTAACCTTTAATTCAAAAACATATTTTGATCTTCACTGTGCTTTTGGACGCACAATATTAAACTTTCTATTCCCTTTACGCTGTTTAAAAGGAAGGGACATACATTTTGTTTTTTAATCGATATAAAGATCTCTTTCAGCGCCAAGGAAATTCGCTTGCAGCGTCGCTACCTCGGGAATTATGGCCATCCTCCTGTTGTTCGTTGCTCAAATGTGGTCTAATTTTTGATCCACAACTTCTCGAAAGTTAAAGAAACCCTACTTAAAGAACTGGTCGTGTCAGTCTGCTTAAGAAATGTCAAAATGTGGTTAGAAACCCCCTACAGTCTGATTTGAAAACCGTCTTCCGTGGTTTGAAAATCGTTCACTTTGATTTGAAAAGTGTCTAAACGTGCACAATAAGAAAGAGACAAACACTGTTCTCTGGCCACATAATGAGAAAAGAGACATTTGAGAACATCGTGACAATTAGAAAGATCAGTGGAAAAAGGGGTAGAGGCAGACCAGAGAGATGGTGCTGGATGGGCTGAAACGATGGCATGGAGAGATATCATCAAGAGAGCTGTTCCAGGCAACCACGGATCGTGATCTGTGGAGACGCATGAGCGCCTACGCCAGTTGGCAGGGCACATGATGAAGCTAATAAAAGTGTACAGGTTAGGTAGAACATAGTTCAATCACCGCCGACACCATCGTTACCAGCATCATCAACCATCATGAATATCAGTGCCGTCGACATCATCGTTATCACCATCCTCACCATCATTATTATCTCCACCACCACCATCAGCAGCAGCAGCAACCACCCACCTGAGTTGAGTTGAGTTGAGTCAGAAAGTGACATCACAGCACTCGGGGCATCCCCATACAGGCTCCGTCCTCATCTTCAGCAGCCAGCGCAGAATTCCAATACTGATGGTACCTGTCACAATCTGGTTAGAAGTCCGTCTTGTCTTCCCTCTGAGGGTAGTGTGAGCCGGCCAGACCCTCTGGTTACACCCAGATGCCTCATTCTCTCCAGGCCATAATAAACTCTCTCTCTACTGATTCCGTTGCTTGTTCCCGAAGGGCCTTGACCAAATAATGTATCAATTCACCAGCCAGTGGTGCGGATCCAGCTAATCTTTCAGGTCTGTTCATTACCTACCACGCCGGCATTGCCACCCACCTGTCAACACTTAACCCCACGTCTGCCAGATACTCATTCAACTCCTAATCTGATTCCAATAATTAACGCAGAGAGCAACAACAACAACAAAATAATCACTCGCTCCAAGTCCAAACGTCCGATAAAATTGGTACGTAAAATAATCGACAGAAGTCATTCATTTCGCTGACTACACAACAAAACCTACACGATAATATATAGCCCAACATTAAGACAGTGGCGCTGTTGACATTGTCAGAAATATTACAAAAAAAACGTGTAGCATTTTTAGTAGGAAACCATTGCAGACGTCAATTACTACCCGCCAACACCTCTTTTTCTCCTGTTACAAGTCAGCGCGTGTGCCATTCATTGAATTACTCAACGCGCACACGTGCATGAGATCTCCATTGCACGGGCCATTGAACGTAATGTTCCGTTGTGATTGTCGCTTGAAGAGCCCGGTCGATATTATTTTTCATTTGATCAATTGTCTGCACCTTTGTGGTAACCGAAAGAGATTATGTTCCGCTAATTCTACACTCCTGGTAGAAGGTTGCTAATTTCGCTGTCATCGCTGACTTGTTCGAGGGGCAGGTAAAGGCGACGGAACATGGCGGGATGTAGGGAAAAAAAAGGGGAGCGGGAGCATACATCCTAAGGCCCCCTCAACATAACCATCTTGGGGGCGAAGGAGGGGCGTGCATGTTTTTATGGGTACACATAACGAACTTGTGCTCAGCGCATTGTGAGTAAACGTTCATTTATTCGTCTTAACCTTTAAGACGGGTTAGTCTAAGTCCCAGGGGGTGTCAAGTTGATGTGACGTTGTAATGTGTCGATGGTTTAACCGACATTATTATTATTATTATTATTATTATTATTATTATTATTATTACTGAAGTAAGCAAAGTAAAAGAACCTCTTCCAAGCAATCATGTATATGGGGCACATAGGGCTGGACCTTTATTTTATAGACCAATCGGCATACGGATTAAACTGGCCGTCTTTACTTCCCATAACTTTACCTGGTACCTATTTAAGTCTGGGTCGCCCTGGAAGCCAAGGTCATTAAAAAAAAACCAGACCTGAACCCACGACCTTCGCATCAGCAGGCGAGCGTCTTATTGTTATTACTGTCAATCAGTTAGTGAGTTAGTCAGTCAGTAGCATGTCTTTTGCAGAACCTTGCTTCCATAACAATCCTCCGGGAACTTTTCGATCGCAAGCAAGATGTCCCGAGCCCGATACACCCATCTAGAGATCATCCGCCATATCCTGCACCCATCTTCTCTTTGGCCTTCCTCTTCCTCTCTTCTAAGGCATATCAGTCCTCTTTATGGCTTGTGGCACACGAGGCTTCGGAGAGGACTTTCCATACTCTCCTGTCCTGTGCAATCTTCAGTGCAGTTTTCCATGTCAGAGATGCCGCATTCAGGTCACTTTTCATCGTTTGTCTCCATGTTTTTTTTTTTTTTGTGTGGCCCGTTTTTTTTTTTTTTTTTCTTTTTCCTCTGGTATCCATGTGAGAGCTGTTTTGGCAGGCATATCAGGATTCATTCGCATAAGGTGCCCAAGCCATTTCCATCTTCTCTTGGTTATCATACTGTCTACAGTGTTCTGGTTTATGACTTGAAATAGTTTAGTGTTTGAGATTGTATCTGGTGTGCTGGAAGGTGGACAGCTTGTGTGCATCCCTTGTAGTCATTCTCCAGCATTCCGCTCCATAAAGAAGAACTGGCAAAATGATGCTCTTGTAGAGTCACAGTTTCGTTCCTCTGCAGTAATTGTTGGATTTCCAGATTTGCCCCATCCTTCCAAAAGCAGCTCCAGCTTTATTCAGACGTGACTGTATGTCTTCCTCTGGCCCTCCCTGTAGGGACACCACACTGCCAAGATATGTGATATGTTCTACATTTTCAAGTGATTGGTTATTTATGGTCACTGGGTGTTTGTTTGGACTGTATGTCACGATCTTAGTTTTCCTTGTATTTCTTCCAAGGCATATACCCCTACATTATTTTATCTAAACTTTCGTGACGTTTTAGGTGACCAAAATATTTCAATTTTCTGTGTTTTATCATCTTTAAAAGCCAACATTCTTCAATATTCAGTTACTGAAGAATAGATGCATTTGTTCTTTTTCTTAATCAATGATATTCATATTACCCGTCTATAACATTTGTATTCAAAGGCATTTATGCGCTGTTCAGCTTGTTTAGTAAGTGTCCAGGTCTGATAGTCGTATGCTGTAATGAGAAAGATGCAAGCTCTTAGAAATCAAATTTGTGCGGTTCTGTCTGTCCCACTTCATAATTTGTTTCAGTTATTTTAGTCTTTAAAGAGCACTTGATAGTCGTCGTTTAACTTCTGTCCATTGTTGGTAATTAATGACCCAAGATATTCAACAAAAATTATAACCACTTATCTCTCCTCATTAACATATATTTCTTTCTAAATAGTATTGTTATTACTGCCCGATTTAAAAAAAAGAGCTGAAGCCCCTTGAGCCAGCTTGAGCCCTCTCCCCCTTGAGCCAGCTTGAGCCCTCTCCCCCTTGAGCCAGCTTGAGCCCTCTCCCCCTTGAGCCAGCTTGAGCCCTCTCCCTCTTGAGCCAGCTTGAGCCCTCTCCCCCTTGAGCCAGCTTGAGCCCTCTCTCCCTTGAGCCAGCTTGAGCCCTCTCCCCCTTGAGCCAGCTTGAGCCCTCTCCCCCTTGAGCCAGCTTGAGCCCTCTCCCCCTTGAGCGCCTCCCCCTCCCCACCTTCACCACCAAAAATTTTAAGTCGCTGAATGCCCCCCCCCCCAATGCCGCCCCCCGTTCCAGTGCTCCCATTGTGCCAGCGCCTCTGACAGCCGGTAAATGTAACTGATGCTTTCTGATCGTGCCTTGGCGACCTCGGCCAACAAACACACATTATCTTCTCGACGGAGTAGCGTCAAAGAACATTAACATGCAATTGTTGTCCCTCTCAACTAAAAAAACCCAATCAGGTCTGACCAAAATCAAACAACGTTTGGGATCCTCGCGGGACATACCTCTTTCCCCCACTACCTTTTTTTATGTTTTCTCCTCTTCTTGCTGGTGTTATTTTCTTTCCCAATTCACATCTCTCCGCCTTTCATTTACCTGTTAGATCTTCAATACAAGATGCGAACAATAGAGAACTAAGTAGGAACTTTCAAACTCTAGTGTAAAAAATAACAGGCTGAAAACGAATCCCGTTGCCGTTTTCAGGGGAGATTATTAGAGAGAAAAATAGAATCTCCAGCGAACAATAGTTCCTCCATCTTACAAAAGGTATTCTAATTTGCCAGCGCTGTTTAGTGTCTGTGTTTCAACCTGGAAAATGAGACTAGTTATGCAAATATCATAAAATAAAGGAAAGAATTGTTCGCGAAATTGGTTTTGCAGGTGCTCCTTGCTGTTCAAGCTTGGAGAACACGCTTTGATAGGCGATCAGTTTCAATACATCAATAGTTTTTTTTATACACGGAAAGATAGAACAACTTAACTTGAAAAATGGTCTCTGAGTACAGCCATTTTTGCGCGCATTTCATGGATGCTGTACTTATTGAAAATATTGTCACTTGAAGTATTTTATTGTTCATTGGATTTTCCCTTCGGGCTTTTATGAACAGGTTGTCAGCGAGAGGGTCTTCGGGAACTGACGCCATTGGAAGTCAAGTGAGATCTTCATAAATTTAAAAACTGAATGCTGGAACCATGTTAATTGCCATTGTTGAGTTGGCAGTGACATTGTAGGCATTAATAGATGTTACAAGCGAAGGCTGGATGATTAATGTGCTTCGGTCTATGGGTTCCAGGTATTAGTAGGTATTCGAAATGGTCGGTTCCCAGTGTGTTTGTGTGTGAGTGTGTGTGTGTGTGTTATCCAGAATTCTTATTGTCTTCACCCAATAACTGATTTTTGGATCCAGAGTAATGGATTTTCAGTGTCTATATCTAGTGGTATATATTTGGTATCTAACCTTGTAGAGCATACAGTGTCATTTTGTTTCTTTTGAGGTTTGAATAGATGCCGCCTTAACGATAGTAGCATGTTTTCTTTAATGTGCACTACCTGCACCCGCTTTGTGTTACTAGAAACCCTATCAGTACCGTGTCGCGTTAGCGCAGTCGATAGGAGGCTCGCTTTCAAATCCAGCTGCGACTCGCTGCAGCCCACGGCTGGTGTTCGAAACCGGGTGGTTTCCGGGGTTTACCCAGCCCCTAGGAAATAGGTACCAGAGTGACACTCTGGGGTAAATGGAGGAACGTCGCTGTAGCTACAGAGTTACGTGCGAACAGCGACACAGGCTGACAGTTTTTTATCAACTATCCGTACTGGTGGAAGAGCACTTATGGTTTATAACCATGTGCAATGACGCTGGTTCACATCTCCCGACTTTTACCTTTATAAGTAAGATACTAGTTAGTAAGTTGGTCCATTGGCTGGTTTGTTAGTTAGTAAGTTAGTTAGTTAGCTAGTTAGTTAATCGAAAGACTATTCTCATTGTGCAGCGGACAATTCCATCAGCAGCGCTCGGATCCTATCTTTAGTACACCCCTCATTGTGTGGCGACTGAAAACACCGGATGTGTGTTGATTTACTACTCGTTTGGCAACACCTCTTTTTTTACCTGAAGTTCTTGTGGTCTTTTGACTACCTTTAACCTTTGTAGTCTTTTGAGTGTTGCCGATTAAGCGTCGTCGCTCGAATCATCTTCTCGGCCTGCCTCCTTGAGAGCATTGAGAATGTCGGCCCGGTTTATTGATTTTCCTGTACCTACCATGGCCCAGTCAGCAAGCCAATCAGCTCGTCCATTCCCTCTTACCCCCAGAGTCTCCTGGCATAGAAATAAAAATAATTCCTTTCAAACGAGATTTGCACAGCGACTCCAACCGTTTTCTTTGAATCCATCCTGTCTCTATCTTCTTAAGCATGTTCACTTAGAAAGCACATATGGGAAAAATAGATTACAAGTAAAAAGTACTTAATACATACATACTAATACCACATATAAGTTATGCAGTAAAACACAAAAGTAGCAAACACAGTGAACACACAATTAAAGAGAAGAAAACTCAATAATATGTAACTACAATGTTCTTGCATCTCAAAACTTCTGAGTCGAAAGAATGAAGGAAGTCTATAAAGTAAAGGGAAAAGAGAATTAGTAACGTGACAAAGATGGGGAGATCACCGAGGAAGATTCCAGTGATAGCAAAGAAAATTGCGATTTTGCCTGAGTTGGTTGGAGGCCTATGCTCCACTGTGGAATAAAGAGCTGAAGAAAACGTACAATTATAATATACAATTTGCACACAAAAGTAGCAGTTCATACGGGCGACAAATGAAGGCAACCTGTCAGTAGATTTCTTCTTCAAATGGAAGCACATTTGCATACTGTCACGGAGCGAACCAGAACATCTGTGCGAATTTCTGCTCTTGGCTTTGAAACAAACGCAGTCGGAACTACAACTGAATCACACACAATGATTTAATAATCTTTCCCTGCCACAGCAGAGGCCTTAAGGCCTGTCTGGTGTTATACAGATCACTACAATAGCCAGACAAATATAATTTCCCTTGCGCTAAAAGAACCTTTCATAACAGTGCACACACAAGCAGAATCGCGTAGGAATACACAACGACATGGAGCGCACAAAATTGACCCTTGTTAGTTCGAAGGTGATAATACCATATGGGCGTTGAAATGAATGCTATTAATGGCAACGGTTGATTAAGTTGAGTAGGTCCAGCTAAGTATATTGACGTTATGTTTGTTTTTCTTGCTGATTTCCAACCGAAGGGATTGTTTTGTGAAGGCACAAATCTGTTTAAATTTCTGTCTATTTCTAATGACATCGCTTCTATTCGCATATGTCATCCCTTATCGTCGTCTGCCCCCACCCCCTCCTAGTTTTTTTTTAACTTCTTCTTTTTTTTTTAATTATTAACTAAGAAATGATGTCCGAAAACTGTATGCAAGACTGGAAGGACAAAATGACAGACCTGCCTGCATCTCTAAAATCTTAATCCTTTGAAAATAATGTTCGTTCGTTCGTTCGTTCGTTCGTTCGTTCGTTCGTTCGTTCGTTCGTTCGTTCGTTCGTTCGTTCGTTCCTTTTTCTGCTTGTTTTTTTTTTTAACTTCTCCTTCTCCTCCATCTCATCTAATTCCTACTGATTCTCTTAACTTCTCGCGATTTTTCACACAGGAAAAAAAACCCCCCTCCCCCCCCCCCCCCCCCCCCACCCCCCCCCCAACTTTTTTTGTGTGTGGCAATATCACCATCCTCAACTTGCACGCCACTCGCGGCAGAGATGCGGTTTCTAAAAAAATGCAAACAAAACCATGGAAGGATCAAACGACAAATGAAAGCCTTCCAGATTGAGGCAGATGAACGTCGTTAACTTCTTAGAACAATTAGCTGCAGACACTCAATATTATTTTGCGTATATTATGAAAAGAAATGGACACGAGAACTTGGTAACAAACTGGCAAGACTGAGGAAAAGAGAGGATAAGAAGGATGGGGAAGAGAGGATGAGTATGGGAAAGAGATGATTAGGATGGGAAAGAGAGGATGAGGATAGAAAAGAGAGGATGGGGGATGGGAAAGATAGGATGATGATGGGAAAGAGGATGAGGATAGGAAAGAGAGGATGAGGATGTGAAAAAGAGGATGAGAATAGGAAAGAGCGGATGAGAATGGGAAAAAGAGGATGAGGATGGGAAAGAGAGGATAAGGATTGGAACGAGAGGATGAGGATAGAAAAGAGCGGATGAGGACGGGAAAGAGAGGATGAGGATAGGAAAGAGAAGATTTGGATGGGAAAGAGAGGATGAGAATGGGAAAGAGAGAATGAGGATGGCAAAGAGAGGATGAGGATGGGAAAGAGAGGATGAGGATGGGAAAGAGGATGAGGATAGGAAAGAGAGGATGGGGAAAAGAAGATGAGTATAGGAAAGAGGATGATGATAGGAAAGAGAGGATGAGGATGGGAAAGAGAGGATGGGGGATGGGAAAGAGAGGATGAGGATGGGAAAGAGCGGATGAGAATGGGAAAGAGATGATGAGGATGGGAAAGAGAGGATGAGGATGGGAAAAAGAGGATGAGGGTGGGAAAGAGAGGATGAGGATAGGAAAGAGAGGATGAGAATGGGAAAGAGAGGATGAGGATGGGAAAGAGAGGATGAGGATGGGAAAGAGAGGATGAGGATGGCAAAGAGAGGATGGGGGATGGGAAAGAGAGGATGAGGATGGGAAAGAGCGGATGAGAATGGGAAAGAGATGATGAGGATGGGAAAGAGAGGATGAGGATGGGAAAGAGAGGATGAGGGTGGGAAAGAGAGGATGAGAATGGGAAAGAGAGGATGAGGATGGGAAAGAGAGGATGAGGATGGGAAAGAGAGGATGAGGATGGGAAAGAGGATGAGGATAGGAAAGAGAGGATGAGGATGGGAAAGAGAGGATGAGGATGGGAAAGAGGATGAGGAAAGGAAAGAGAGGAAGAGGATGGGAAAGAGGATGAGGATGGGAAAGAGAGGATGAGGATGTGAAAGAGGGGATGAGGATGGGAAAGAGAGGATGAGGATAGGAAAGAGAGGATGAGGATAGGAAAGAGTGGATGAGGATGGTAAATAGAGTAATACCGGGATGGCTTGGCCAGATGGATGTAAGGGAGATAAAAATATTGAACTCATCGGTGATTCTGGTGATCGTGGGAGATAGCGAAACATGATAGTCTACGCTTACCGACACGGCGCATAATGATAATGATGATAATGATGAAAATGATGACGACGACGACAATGATGATGATTAAAAGATATTCATTGAAATGGAATCAAACCAGCAACATCTTGGCAGTAATGTGGCGTCTAACTACAATGTAAAAGCGCTTCACGTTAACAAAATGGCCGGCATTGCATTGTCTAGTTTTAATTCAAAGTAATTCCCAGTAGACTAGATTTAGGAAGGTCGAGCCCTTTGGCACGTGCGGCGCTAATGCTCTTCCTCTGTCTGCACCTTGAGAAAGTTCTGTTCGAGCGTGTTGACGTGTTCTCATCCGATTGGACGTATCCGTACAGGTCATAGTTCACGAAGAAGCCAGTGGTTTCTAAGACAACAATTGATGAAACGTGCATGTTTTTGAATGTATGAAATTGTGCATTAGTAAAGTTCTCTACAGAATATACAGGTTGGTCTAAGGCAGTGACTCTTAACCTCCCTAATGCCGCGACCCTTTAATACAGTTCCCTCATGTTGTGGCGACCCCCAAACAGTTTTTTTTTTCCTGTATAACTTCAATGAATATGCATTTTTCGATGCTTTTAGGAAACCTTGTGAAAGGGCCGTTCGACCCAAAAAGGGTCTTGACCGGCAGGTTGAGAACCACTGAACTAAGGGATGTGTGAACTGAGTAGTCACACAGATACACAGTCTCTAGCGCTGACACAAAAACAACATACCGGGGGGGGGGGGTGTTATGGGGAACCACTCACCCCTTTACAAATTACATAGCGGCCTCATGAGGGAATGTGAATGACTTGTGTAACATGTTGTTGTTGTTCGTCCATCACGAATGATGAAGACCACTTTCATTGCCAGTGATTTATGTGTGGTGATCGACATGTGCCATTGCCAGTGATTTATGTGTGGTGATCGACATGTGCCATTGCCAGTAGTTCATGTGTGGTGATCGACATGTACCATTGCCAGTAGTTCATGTGTTGTGATCGACATGTACCTTTGCCAGTAGTTCATGTGTTGTGATCGACATGTACCATTGCCGGTAGTTCATGTGTTGTGATCGACATGTACCATTGCCAGTAGTTCATGTGTTGTGATCGACATGTACCATTGCCAGTAGTTAATGTGTTGTGATCAACATGTACCATTGTCAATAAGTAGTTCATGTGTGGTGATCGACATGTACCATTGTCAATAAGTAGTTCATGTGTGGTGATCGACATGTACCATTGTCAATAAGTAGTTCATGTGTGGTGATCGACATGTACCATTGTCAATAAGTAGTTCAGGTGTGGTGATCGACATGTACCATTGTCAATAAGTATTTCAGGTGTGGTGATCGACATGTACCATTGTCAATAAGTAGTTCAGGTGTGGTGATCGACATGTACCATTGTCAATAAGTAGTTCAGGTGTGGTGATCGACATGTACCATTGTCAATAAGTAGTTCAGGTGTGGTGATCGACATGTACCATTGCCAGTAGTTCATGTGTGGTGATCGACATGTACCATTGCCAGTAGTTCAGGTGTGGTGATCGACATGTACCATTGTCAATAAGTAGTTCAGGTGTGGTGATCGACATGTACCATTGTCAATAAGTAGTTCAGGTGTGGTGATCGACATGTACCATTGTCAATAAGTATTTCAGGTGTGGTGATCGACATGTACCATTGTCAATAAGTAGTTCAGGTGTGGTGATCGACATGTACCATTGTCAATAAGTATTTCAGGTGTGGTGATCGACATGTACCATTGTCAATAAGTAGTTCAGGTGTGGTGATCGACATGTACCATTGTCAATAAGTAGTTCAGGTGTGGTGATCGACATGTACCATTGTCAATAAGTAGTTCAGGTGTGGTGATCGACATGTACCATTGCAAGTAGTTCAGGTGTGGTGATCGACATGTACCATTGTCAATAAGTAGTTCATTTGTGGTGATCGACATGTACCATTGTCAATAAGTAGTTCATTTGTGGTGATCGACATGTACCATTGCAAGTAGTTCATGTGTGGTGATCGACATGTACCATTGTCAATAAGTAGTTCATTTGTGGTGATCGACATGTACCATTGCAAGTAGTTCATGTGTGGTGATCGACATGTACCATTGCAAGTAGTTCATTTGTGGTGATCGACATGTGCCATTGCAAGTAGTTCATTTGTGGTGATCGACATGTACCATTGTCAATAAGTAGTTCATTTGTGGTGATCGACATGTACCATTGTCAATAAGTAGTTCATTTGTGGTGATCGACATGTACCATTGCAAGTAGTTCATTTGTGGTGATCGACATGTACCATTGCCAGTAGTTCATGTGTGGTGATCAACATGTACCATTGCCAGTAGTTCATGTGTGGTGATCGACATGTACCATTGCCAGTAGTTCATGTGTGGTGATCGACATGTACCATTGCCAGTAGTTCATGTGTGGTGATCAACATGTACCATTGCCAGTAGTTCATGTGTGGTGATCAACATGTACCATTGCCAGTAGTTCATGTGTGGTGATCAACATGTACCATTGCCAGTAGTTCATGTGTGGTGATCAACACGCATCAAGTAATGTATGTGTGTACTTAGTGCCTATATGTTTGTGTGTAAGTGAGTCATTGGGCTTGTGTGTGTATGTGGGTGTGCGTGTTCGTGTGTATGTATGTGTGTACTTAGTGCCTATATGTTTGTGTGTAAGTGAGTCATTGGGGTTGTGTGTGTATGTGGGTGTGCGTGTTCGTGTGTATGTATGTGTGTACTTAGTGCCTATATGTTTGTGTGTAAGTGAGTCATTGGGCTTGTGTGTGTATGTGGGTGTGTGTGTTCACGCGTGAGCGTGCGTACATATTTTACCAGCCATGTTTTTGTTTTTGACTTCATATATATAATATGCATATTATTACATGAATATAACATGCTTCATTGATGAAATACAACTGCTGTGTGAAAGATGGAAGTTTGGAAGGGCCGAATGTAAGACAGGCCTGCGTGCCTAATTTGTAACCCTTTGAAAATAAAGTTCGTTCGTTCGTTCGTTCGTTCCTTCCAAGATGATAATTACAATAATTAAAATTCTACACTCAGTATTTAGTTCTCTCTGGACGACTGTGTTCTACTTGGGTGATTTAACTTTCTAAGAAGCTGAAGGCAAACCACATTTTTACTTTCCAATGGAGGCATTGTCGAATGGTACATAACACCGTTAGAGACACGCTGGAGACAATGGCACCTAATGCAGCTGAAAGCACCCAACAGCCGTGCACTTGTATAATTCATTTGCTGCAGAGATTGTGCCGACAAATTACGCTCGGCAATAAAAGTCTACATGGAGATCAGATCGACTTCGGATCCCGCCAGCCCTTTCACCGTCAATTGTCACGTGTCGTTGTCGCTCTGGATGACAATAGCCATTATTAGCCACGTGACAGAAATCAATGAGCACGTGATCAATGTTGTGGCTCACCGCGAACGGGACAACAATGAGGGACTTGCAGACGACTGCTGCCTTCGCTGGATCTAAGCGTGTCACCTCTCAGACTTTGTGGCACTCAACAAACTGCCTAGTTCTAATTTCCTCCTTTTTCTGCTGGTGTTCAACCCGAAGAAAAATGTTTGCGGAGGAAGGGAAAGTCGGATGGAAGACACATGAGCTGTAACACGCGATGTCAAGACCTGACTGACCGGAAGTTGTTCGGATAGACGAGGTATTATGGGTAGGTTATCGCTATTTGATGAGGTCAGGAGCAGAGGCGACGTCACTAAGAAAAACAACTGGAATGGGAGAAGAGAGGGCCTGCTATTTTCTGGGGAACTCAAGAACCTAACCTTGTTCAAGTAAGAACTAGTAATGTGGTGAGTGGTAATATATATATATATATATATATATATATATATATATATATATATATATATATATATATATATATATATATATATATATATATATATATACACACACACACATTTATACACATACACACAGTACCCAGAAACCATGAGTTGTAAAAATATTGACTCTGTACTATGGATATCACAACCCTTCGGCTTTGATTCCAAGAAAGATACCGTAAATCTGGGAGAAATCTGGCTTTTCTGTCTACCCTCGGGCGTGAACCCAGACCACAAGGAGTTCGTTACCCGGTCGCCGCGCAGTCAGGTTTAAGCACCTGAGCTAGTGAGCTTGACATTTATTTATACACACAGTAATATTAAATGTAAACCAATGGTTACAAAATAAAATTGAATTGCACAGTAAAGAAAACAATAAATTTCCTGAAAGAAAAAATAACAGTTGCGGGGGGGGGGGGGCGGGGGGAGCTGAGACCTTTCTGAAAGGTTCCAAAGAAGCTCAAGGTGCCCGAGCCTCAGGTTTCATCGCCCCTGGTCATGAGACATCACTGTTAGGCATCATCGTAATCCTCATGTGGCCTGCCAAACGGCGTAGGTGCTCGTGTCTCTCTACTGATCTCGGTCCTTGGTTGTTGTGGTTTTTACATCAATTCCACTAATGATATTCCACCCTGGCATCACCTCAGACCAGCAAGCATCGTCTCTCTCTTGGTCTGCCACTGCCTCTTCTACCATTGACCTTTCCAGTTTATTACGATGTTCTCAAATGCAGCTTTTGTCATCACATGACCAAAGAACAATGATGACCTTTTTTTTTTATTGTTGAATATAGTTTTTTTTTTTTTTTTTTCATTTCGTTGTGGATAAGCAAAATCAGTATAGCGGTTTGGTCTATTGTCTTTTTCCTATGTGTATGTGAGACTTGGAATCTCACTGTGGAAACATATAACTAACAAATGTCAGTGGAAAAATAAACAAATTTGAAGAATACTAGGAGCCTCTCTTGGCTGTGGTGAAAGGTCGCACGCTAACTTGGTTAAGACATGTGGTGAGACATGATTTGGTGAAAGGTCGCAAGCTAACTTGGTTAGGACATGTGGTGAGACATGATTTGGTGAAAGGTCGCACGCTAACTTGGTTAGGACATGTGGTGAGACATGATTTGGTGAAAGGTCGCACGCTAACTTGGTTAGGACATGTGGTGAGACATGATTTGGTGAAAGGTCGCACGCTAACTTGGTTAGGACATGTGGTGAGACATGATTTGGTGAAAGGTTGCACGCTAACTTGGTTAGGACATGTGGTGAGACATGATTTGGTGAAAGGTCGCAAGCTAACTTGGTTAGGACATGTGGTGAGACATGATTTGGTGAAAGGTCGCACGCTAACTTGGTTAGGACATGTGGTGAGACATGATTTGGTGAAAGGTCGCAAGCTAACTTGGTTAAGACATGTGGTGAGACATGATTTGGTGAAAGGTCGCACGCTAACTTGGTTAAGACATGTGGTGAGACATGATTTGGTGAAAGGTCGCAAGCTAACTTGGTTAGGACATGTGGTGAGACAAGATTTGGTGAAAGGTTGCACGCTAACTTGGTTAGGACATGTGGTGAGACATGATTTGGTGAAAGGTTGCACGCTAACTTGGTTCGAGCATGTGGTGAGACATGATTTGGTGAAAGGTCGCAAGCTAACTTGGTTAAGACATGTGGTGAGACATAATTTTGTGAAAGGTCGCAAGCTAACTTGGTTTGGGCATTAGGTGAGACATAATTTGGTGAAAGGTCGCAAGCTAACTTGGTTCGAGCATGTGGTGAGACATGATTTGGTGAAAGGTTGCACGCTAACTTGGTTAGGACATGTGGTGAGACATGATTTGGTGAAAGGTCGCAAGCTAACTTGGTTAGGACATGTGGTGAGACATGATTTGGTGAAAGGTTGCACGCTAACTTGGTTAGGACATGTGGTGAGACATGATTTGGTGAAAGGTTGCACGCTAACTTGGTTAGGACATGTGGTGAGACATGATTTGGTGAAAGGTCGCAAGCTAACTTGGTTAGGACATGTGGTGAGACATGATTTGGTGAAAGGTCGCAAGCTAACTTGGTTAGGACATGTGGTGAGACATGATTTGGTGAAAGGTCGCAAGCTAACTTGGTTCAGGCATGTGATGAGACATGATTTGGTGAAAGGTCGCAAGCTAACTTGGTTCGGGCATGTGGTGAGACATGATTTAGTGAAAGGTCGCAAGCTAACTTGGTTCGGGCATGTGGTGAGACATGATTTAGTGAAAGGTCGCAAGCTAACTTGGTTCGAGCATGTGGTGAGACATGATTTAGTGAAAGGTCGCAAGCTAACTTGGTTCGGGCATGTGGTGAGACATGATTTAGTGAAAGGTCGCAAGCTAACTTGGTTCGAGCATGTGGTGAGACATGATTTAGTGAAAGGTCGCAAGCTAACTTGGTTCGAGCATGTGGTGAGACATGATTTAGTGAAAGGTCGCAAGCTAACTTGGTTCGAGCATGTGGTGAGGCATGATTTGGTGAAAGGTCGCAAGCTAACTTGGTTCGAGCATGTGGTGAGACATGATTTAGTGAAAGGTCGCAAGCTAACTTGGTTCGAGCATGTGGTGAGACATGATTTAGTGAAAGGTCGCAAGCTAACTTGGTTCGAGCATGTGGTGAGACATGATTTGGTGAAAGGTCGCAAGCTAACTTGGTTCGAGCATGTGGTGAGACATGATTTAGTGAAAGGTCGCAAGCTAACTTGGTTCGAGCATGTGGTGAGGCATGATTTGGTGAAAGGTCGCAAGCTAACTTGGTTCGAGCATGTGGTGAGACATGATTTGGTGAAAGGTCGCAAGTTAACTTGGTTCGAGCATGTGGTGAGACATGATTCGATTGCACATAATATAAGACAGCTCAATCAGTAGAAGATCCTCCATCGACAGTTCTTTCAGCCCGTTACCATCATAGACAATCTCAAGAGATAGGCCAACCTGGGTCATGACGCCTGGCCCCAGTATCTCCTGCTGCGCTTCATCGGACACGTAAGGACGAGATGAAGGTGACTCAACATGTACTGGTGAGATTTGGTTTTATCAGTGTTGTCTTCTTCTTCTTCTTTTTCTTCTTCTTCTTCTTCTTCTTCTTCTTCTTCTTCTTCTTCTTCTTCTTCTTCTTCTTCTTCTTCTTCTTCTTCTTCTTTCTTCTTCTTCTTCTTCTTCTTCTTCTTCTTCTTCTTCTTCTTCTTCTTCTTCTTCTTCTTCTTCTTCTTCTTCTTCTTCTTCTTCTTCTTCTTCTTCTTCTTCTTCAAGGAACAAGGAACCATCAGTCTGCACACAGATCTGTCAGATCTGTCAAATGGATGCACACGCAACATTCAGGTTCTGTAACAGGACTGCAGCCTAGAAGTGGACAAACAACTAAAACTTTCCACCAGAGTTAACAGTTGGTGAACGCAAAGAAGAAGAAGAATAATGCTACTAGTGTTAAAAATATTCTGCTCGAATAATTACCCCCCCCCCCCCTTTTTTTTAATATCAAACCCCCCCCCCCCTCCACCAGTTTCCAGTTATAGCAGCACTAAGCACCATAGATCAACTCACGTATGACGTGTCATGCTCCATTCATCAATCATTACTTTTACTTTCAGTTCTCAAACTCTCACAGACCAATCAAAAAACGGAGCCACTGAAATACATTTCTCTGAGGGCGGAGCGAAAGGTTTCTCTGTCTGGCGTCGTGTCCTGGTGGGACAGCGCATTGATTTTTCACCTCAGCAGGACAGGTATGTCCTCAGGTGAAAAACGTGGAAATTTTACCTGGCGCTCACCGGTCCCATTCTGAGAAGCACTTTGTCATTGAGTTCCATAATTAATTAGTATTCCTGAGGCCTTCCAATATAAACGAAGAACTGGTTTGTTTCAGGTAGAAACAATCGCCAGCTCCGAGCTTAGACTGTGTGATGGTTTGGGAATTAATATAGTATTATGAACACTGCACAGCATATTTTGATTCTGGTAATCAGTCTTTAATTGCAAGTTACAAGTTTACATAAACTCAAGAAAGTTACACTTTGACAGTTACACTAAACATAGATTGCAATTCTAGCGAGGAGTCTATGAATTATAAGTGACAAGTTTATAAACATTAATTATCAGCAAAGCTCTGACTGCTCTGTTGAAGACTGAATCAAAATTGTGTGTTCCTAAACTCTTGTAACATTAAAAAATTCCTGTAATATCAGTCAAGTGACAATAAATTACCGTGACTTCAAAATATTGTTTCATTATAAACCGAGAAAACAACGCTGGCTGGTCCATGTTTTTAAGAAAAAACACAAACATTTTGAAATCTAAGCAGCGACTTGTTCCTGTGTGTGAGCTGACAAAGGCTTTCTAGCCGAAACGTTCCTTTTGTCATTCGTATTTTATTGGTGAACTGGCTAGTTTTATTTCTCGTTTAGACTTTATATTATTCTCCACATTGCGATCTAAGCAGTAGTTTTAGCTGAATCATCAACGAGACATTTCCTGCATTCGCATTTTGCATAATCGACAAATGCTAATTAACTGAAGACAAATTCGAGCTAACCATTTGATTATACTCGCCGCCATCATCGCTGTCGTCCAATAAACGTGAATTATTAAATTTGGCCTGATTTATCCATATTTTTGGCATGACATCGTGCAGTGAAAAATCTGGTCGCAAACGACGTAGGTCGGAAACGGAAGTAGCCAGCAGAGTGGACACAAAAGTTGCAAAATCTTGTCAAAATCTACTCATAGCATCCACAGACCTAGATTTAACCAATCAGAAGGAAGTGTTCAGATCATGTGAGTATTTCAAATATGACAACCGAATCCCACATCCGGTTTTAGATGGCGCCAAGACAGTTCAAACGAACACTGAAGACAGAAGCTATTCATCCATCCATCCTCATCCAGAAAATGCGATTTCTCACAGACTTCTCCAGGATATTGATACATTTTCTCGTCTCCAAGGATATTTTGTTTCCAGCATGGACTCATTACCAAACAACACAGCACCTGACTACAGCTCTAGCTTCTGCCTCTCCGAAGACTCTAGAAAATTCAATGCCGATTCAGTATTTGTGTGTCATCCATATTTATCCAGTTGTGAGCTGGATATTGACGTGTCTCTAACATCACCTGTCTCTGGGGGAGAAGTCGTTGTACACCGGAGGTAAAGAACTATGTAGCGTACCTTTTCTGTGTCTTTATATGTACAAATTTTCCTGCCTATTCATATATCTCAAAAAATCATGTCTGTTTGCTAATGTGACGTCTGTGGCTTGGGCGCTGAGAACGCGCTTAGTACTGCCCGGGTGCCAGGTTCGATCCCAGCTGCGGACGGTTTGGCTTGCGTTGGTTTCGATAGTGGTACCTCACGGTGTGGGTTCCGGGGCCCTATTATAGGGAAAACAAGAATAGACCCACTGCCTACCTAAAGGCATGTCGTAAGAGTCGACTAATTAGGAGCTTTCTTCAAAGTCGGAGTGCATCTGCCTGAGAGGCAAGGAACCAGCAGTCTGCATAAAAATGAGTCACATCTGTCGAACGGATGCACACGCAACGCTCAGGTTCTGGAACGGGACTGCAGTCCAGAAGTGGACGAATAACCAGAAATTTCTGCCAGAGTTTACAGCTTGTAAACCCGAAGAAGAAGAAGAAGATAGTGGTACCGACAGGTGACCGTTCAAAAGCAATAGCAAATTTGCCAAGAAAAACCAGAACAACGAAAAAAAAAAAAATGATGGGATTGATTCTGCAGCGGCCTGTAAACTATACGCAGCTAACTTTGCTAATGAATTCTAATCGCCGCAACGCTCTTTGTGTTTGTTTATTGTAATTGATTTTGTACAGCAGATATATATATATATTTTGTTTTGTTTTTCTTTCTTTTTTTCCCCTAGGCCTTAAAAAAAAAAAGAATAATCCAACGAACAAAGTGTGTGTTTGTGTGTGGGGGGGGGGGGGGGGGGGAGGCCTCTGGAACATATTAATCACTAATGGGGAATATAGTAAGTAAAGGACCCTTTTCCACGCCCTTAGGCGTACTGGGTATATAGGGCTAGACCTATGTTTATAGACCGATTGGGTAATTGGTAGATGATGTGGTCAGCATCATGCCGGCCGCCTTTACTTCCCAGGAGTATTTTTTTCAAGTACGACTTCGTCAGGACCCGAGCCCGCGACCTTCCGATCCACAGGCTCAGACATTGCAGGCTCAACCACAGGCTCAGACACTGCAGGCTCAACCACAGGCTCAGACACTGCAGGCTCAACCACAGGCTCAGACACTGCAGGCTCAAACACAGGTTCAGACACTGCAGGCTCAACCACAGGCTCAGACACTGCAGGCTCAATCACAGGCTCAGACACTGCAGGCTCAACCACTACAGGCTCAGACACTGCAGGCTCAACCACAGGCTCAGACACTGCAGGCTCAACCACAGGCTCAGACACTGCAGGCTCAACTACAGGCTCAGACACTGCAGGCTCAACCACACTCAGACACAGGCTCAGACACTGCAAGCTCAACCACAGGCTCAGACACTGCAGGCTTAACCACAGGCTCAGACAGACTGCAGGCTCTCAAGGCTCCACTGCAGGCTCAGACACTGCAGGCTCAACACTCATAGGCTCAGACACTGCAGGCTCAACCACAGGCTCAGACACTGCAGGCTCAACCACAGGCTCAGACACTGCAGGCTCAACCACAGGCTCAGACACTGCAGGCTCAACCACAGGCTCAGACACTGCAGGCTCAACCACAGGCTCAGACACTGCAGGCTCAATCACAGGCTCAGACACTGCAGGCTCAACCACAGGCTCAGACACTGCAGGCTCAACTACCACATGCATAAAATAAAGATTGTACAATCCCCACAGTGTGCCTGTCAAACAGGACCGCACACACCTGAGCACCTCCGCACTCTACATTCAACTTCGAAAAGACACCTGGCCTCAAGAGCAAAGTGCAGAGCAAGCTATGGGGAACCATGCAGAACCTGCAGCTGACATGCGAGTTCATAGAGGCAACCCACCTGATGGTCTGATATGATCATACGAAACCGAACGCAAATAATAAGAAAAAGAAGTTTAAAAACCTGACCAGTTTGACTTAAAACAAATGTTAACGTTCTTTTGGGTTTATATTGCAAGGTCTATATTTTATAGACCAGTTTTCTCTCGGGGGGGGGGGTGGGGGGGGGAGGGGAGGGGGTCGGGGTGATGTGGTCAACATCACACCGATTGCCTTTACTTCCTATGACTACCTAATACCCGTTTTAGGCTGGGTGGTTTTAAGAAAACATCACCCGAAGCGGGTTTGAACCCCTGATCTTCGGACGCCCAGGTGAGGGTATGGTCGCTGCAGCACGGTGGCTCCCAGATCAGCTACCCTATGGACAATCATTCTTCAGACGTGCAAGCAAATGTGGCATGCTTTCGATTTTACAACCGACACAGTTTGAAGTTATTATCTGTCCTTTGTACGCACAAGTCTGAAGAGCGTGACAGGAATATCGTCGAGGCAGAGATAACTTTGTCTGTTTTGTTGTAGTGGACAAGACCAAACACCTCTAATAATAGTAAAGTAAAAGTGAACATCCTTTTCACGCCTTTTAGGTGTATCAGTCATATGGGAATAGCACCCATATTTTTACAGACCAGTCAGCACTATGTGGATAATGCATTATGCCGGCCGTCTTTACTTCCCCATGACATCCATCCTGGTTCTCATTTTATGCTATGTCACCTGCGACGCCCCATACCATGATAAAAATTCACGCAGCCAGCAGTGGGTTTCGATCGCGATACGTTGGAATTACGAGTCGGACTCGCAACACTAAGCGGCTGTAATAATAGTAGTGTGATAGTATGATTATACATTTCATATGATTTCAAATGCATTATTATACTTATTTACCATCCAGCAGATTGTTATTATTATGCTCTTAAACTAAGATCTTGTCTCTTGAGGCTTCCTATTTGCGTAGAAAATTTTGCATCGTCCTCTCTCTCTCTCTCTCCTCTCTCTCTCTCTCTCTCTCTCTCTCTGTGTGACTCTCTCTCTCTCTCTCTCTCTCTCTCTGTGTGACTATGTGACTCTTAGACTAAGCGACTTTCTCTGAGACTCTCTCTCTCTCTCTCTCTCTCTCTCTCTCTCTCTCTCTCTCTCTGGGACTCTCTCTCTCTCTTTCTGTGACTCTTTTTCTCTTGGACTCTCTCCACGCCGGATTCTTTCAGGTGTAGCGCCTGAAAAATAAAACAATCCCAACCTGCACAGTCCGTGGCGACAGCACCTGTCACGCGGTCCTAAATCCCCAGGCTAATGATCCCCTGTCCACACCCCTTAAAAACACAGTAGTGACAGTTTTTCAAATACCAGGTTGACATGTTCCCATAATTTCTATTTTTCAGATCGAGCGCTAACGCCAGGGAACGACGACGCATGCAGAGCATGAACGCTGCCTTTGATCGTCTGCGTGGTGTCATCCCTTCCTTTGGAGGAAACCGGAAGCTGTCCAAATACGAAACTTTACAAATGGCTCAAAGCTACATCACCGCTCTACAGGATGTGCTCAAACACTGAACCAGAAGACATGATCTAGACAAAATGGATATAATATGGCATAGTCCATCATTTGTGGTATTGAGATGTGTCAGAGACCATTGTTTGTGTTGATAAGATGTGGTTGAGTCCATTGCGAGTGGTGTTAAGCGTTTACAAAGACTAACGAACAATCATTTAGCCACATAGCTGGGTACATGAGAGCAGTACTTGCTGGAGCCGGTACAAATACACTCATTATAGCTTATTTTGAGACTGAGTGTGATGTCTGTGGTTTTCCCTGTTGGTCTGCCAGAATTTTCCAATACATAAATTAATTTAATATTTGAGAAAATATATTTCAATATAAAAAAATCAGCTTCTTATATTGTTTCAACTGTTTTGTTGCTGGTTGTTTTACAAAAGTAAGTAAAATTTAGATCCCTTATCACGCCTAAGGCTCATGGGCCATATGGGAAGAGCACCCATATTTTTACAGACCAATCACAGTGGTTCTCAACCTTCCTAAAGCCGGGACCCTTTAAAACAGTTTGCTCACGTTGTGGTGATAACCCCCCTTTTTTTTCTAACCATACAATTATTTTCGTTGCTGCTTCATAACTTCAATGAATATGTGTTTTTCGATGGTCTTATGCGACCACTGTGAAAGCGTCGTTCGAACCCTAAAAAGGTCGCGAATCACAGGTTGAGACTCCCTAAATCAAGCGCATAGCGCGAGAAAATTTGTAATATAACATAGAAGTGCAAACTGTAAAGGTTGTGAGAAAGAAAAATACATACGTTGTTCACCCACGAAAGTGAGTAGGCTGGGCCAAAACGCTAGGGCCAAACTTTTCACACCCAAATCGAGACGCTGTAAACAACTCTGAGCAGACAGGGGAAATGTTACTTGTAACACAAAACTCTGGGGGCTGCATGGTCTCCAGGCATAGTGTCCGCCTCGAGCGCTAGAGGTCCCTGGTTCAGGCCCCGGTGAAGGCTAAGAATTTTTCACGTGGACCTCTAGTAAATTTCCCTAGTCTCTGGGCATTAAGATCGGACGCCCGAGTGTATTGCTGCGCACGTTAAAAAAAATCCCCTGGCAGCTGGAAATCAAAAAGAGTAGCCTGACGGCGCTGCAAAATTTGGAAATAAAAATCTACCCAATATATTTCAGCATCCTCGGCGGTACTACGGAGCCCGTGCCCTGCGCTGAGCTACTTCAGACTCAGAATTGAGTTAGAGGTATAGCGGAGCACTTATGGGTTACTTTCCTTGTGTCATAATGAGTTAAGTTGAGTCGAGAATTAACATCACAGCACTCGGGGCATTCCCATACATGCTCTGTCCTCATCTTCAGCTTGTGCCATAATGTTGATCCGTTGTTCCAATCGCAAACCTCAAACTCTGTCGCCTGCCGATGTGAAGCACCAGAGCAAACCACAGTGCACATTTTTACAGAATTTTGTTAGAGATGTCACACAGGAGCTAGATTTCAAGAAAAACTATCGAGTGCTGATGAAGACCTCAGACACACCGTCCTGTCTGTAACTAGCGCTGGAATAGACACACTGCAAATGTCGATAGTTCTTCTTCTTCTTCGTCAGCATTCCGAGCCCTTGAGGTTCATTGCTGCAGATATCACCCGCCTCCTCTCATCTCTCTGGTTACCTTTCTCTTTCCAGTTGGTGACACCAAGTGTTTGCAGGTCTGTTTGGACATTATCTCTCCATCGTCTTCTTGGTCTGCCTCGTGGTCTATGACAACTCAGCTTCTTTGTGTAGACAGTTTTTACCTCCCTGCCATCTGACATTCTTACTATATTATAACTGTCTTCCATACATAGTTTGGTCATGGTAATTAACTTCTTTAGTATTGCAAAATACTTCATAGCATTTAATAAACTTTTTCTATACACACTATCAAAGGCTTTTTTTCAAAATCAACAAAAAACATTATATAAATATCTTCTATATTCCCAAGTTTGCTCTGCTATTTGCCGTAAAGTGAATGATCCTTTGACTATCTCTTCCGTCGGAAACCTGCTAGCAATCACCCATTATATCTTCGACGTATGGTTTTAGCCGGTTTAGAAGTACCGAATATAGTACAGCATAGTTTGTAGACAGTACTGCTTTTCCTCGACAATTTTCACATTTATACACGTGATAACAGATATATCGTCGTTTCGGTGGGAGCCTTTCTCCACATGAACCACACAGCATTAAAAAGGCAAAGTACTCCAGTAAAGTTTATAAAATATGGAAAGTGGGGAAATAATATCACATCGCCCCTTTTATTTTCTCTTCCTTTACTATGCTTCCAAACGTAACCCACTGAAGTCGCAGAGCCTGAAAAACGACATGAGGTTTGATGTTTGATGTTTAAACAACAGATCAACATCACGGCACACTGGGTAGTATCACATAAGTGATCCGTTCTTCTTCTAATTCAAGCCTGAGTCCCAAGAAGCTCAGCACAGTGCACATGCTCTGTAGCACCGGCGAGGATCCTGAAGTGTTTTTGGGTCGATTTTTATCTTAAAATTGTGCCCGTGAAGTTCCGTTAGGCTTCTCTTTTCGATTTCCAACTGCCAAGGGATTATTTATGTGCGCAACAGTGCACACGGGCATCCGATCTAACTACCCAGAGACCTTGAGGAATTACTAGAAGTCTAAGTCCACGTAAAATATTCGCAGCTCTTACCGGAGATTAAACCATGAACCTCTAGCACTCGAGGCGGACACCCTACCACGAGACCAGGCAGACCCTGGAAAACGACATTTGACACCCCAAGGACAGTATGTGCCGTGGGACTACTTTTTTAATGAGAAGAGAAATCCGTTCTCGTTAGGCATAGTACATTATTCATGACATCATCTGCTACCACACGACCATACTACAATTCCCAAACGTAAGAATACATGATCAGAAACACACAGTTGCAATTATCAATAAACACTGCGCAACCTCATTATTGCCCCAACAGGGGTTGAATCAGATAGTGGTTTATTTAAAGGGTCATTATGTCAGAAGCACCTCATTAGATAGGACCCTATTCCACGTCTTCAGTGGCATTGGTCATATAGTGCTACATCCAAATTGTATCGACCAATCAGCACAGTCAAAATCACACCAACCACCTTTACTTCTCAAGACTTTTGACTTTTACTCATTTAAGGCTGGATCGTCTTGGGAGCCAAGGTGATTTCACAGACACCACAATACAATTAAAATTAATATCTAATGTTTTTGATGAGGGCTTTTTTTTTTTTTTTTTTAGCAAAAATAAACAGTGCTGGTACATAGATGATAATTCGTTAGAACAAACATTCAAAACACATGAGAAGTTTAGGCTGTTAAATTTTGACGACAGATAAACATCATGACACAAGGGGAGTAACCTGTAAGTGCCCAATTTACTTTTAGCTTAAGCCTGGGTCCGAAATTTCTCAGCGCAGTCCACGAACTTCGTTGTACCGACGAGGATATTGAAATACTTCGGGTAGATTTTTAACTCCATATTTTGCCTGGGCAACGCCATTAGGCTACTCTTTTAGATTTTCCAACTGTCAAGGGATTTTTTTTACATGTGCAATAATACACACGGGTGTCCGATCATATTATCCAACGTCAAAGGAAAAATTACTAGAGGTCCACGTAATAAAAAAATCCCAGCCTTTACCGGAGCCTGAACTCGGGATCTCCAGCACTTGAGACGAATACCATGCCTCTAGACCTCTCAGTGGATCTTCATGCAACAATTACAATCTCGCCCGTAAGGTTATTCTGTGGATCGGTTTGGATACCTACTCATCGCTTCATCGCCTTTAATAATAAAACTTTAATGAGATGAACCCAGATAGTTACCGGAGTTAACACAGACACGGCGAACAATGGAAACCTTAATCATTGAAACTTGAAGGATGACGGGAAATCAGTAATCTCAACCCCAGATCTTCACAACACCAACATGATAGCTGGGCACTAAAAACTAGACAATGGAGATAGCAGGCGGAGTGTACACGATTCTGGGTTGTCACCCAAAAAAAAAAAAAAAACTGAAATAAAATTAGAATGTTTTTGATTTGATTTTCTCGTGGTATCCAATACATTATCAAATGTCATTTTCAATTTTGTTAGGAAAAAAAAATCTGCTCCAGCGTTGGTTAAACATGAAATGTATATATGGAGTCTGTAACAATGGTGTATTTATTTGTTACTATATTTCTTCTTGCACTCACTGTTTACATATCAGTGCTGACATTGGTTTCAAAAAGGCTTTCTATAATACCGTCCGTGGCACTTGTGTTGCATTGTGCGTGTGTGTGTGTGTGTATACATATACATACACATACATACATACATACATACATACATACATACATACATACATACATACATACATACATACATACATACATACATACATACATACATACAACATACATACATACATACATACATACATACATACATACATACATACATACATACATACATACATACATACATACATACATACATACATACATACATACATACATACATACATACATACATACATACATACATACATACATACATACATACATACATACATACATACATACATACATACATGCATGCATACATACACACACACACACATACATACAAAAACACATACGTTCATACATACACACACGAACACAAACAAATACACAAACATGCATGCATACATGCGTACGAACATACATACATACATACATACATACATACATACATACATACATACATACATACATACATACATACATACATACATACATACATACATACATACTAGGGCTGTACCGAATATTCGCTTCGTATTCGCTTCGGGGCCGAATAGTGGATCTAATAGCTATTCGGTATTCGACCGAATAGTGGCGGTCGGGCCGGATACAAATAGTGATTTCTGCACACACTGCAATGGACTAAAATAACTCTCTCATTAACACAATAGTTGCCGTTGCCTAAAGTTTGTCCACCGACTTCTGCAGCCTGAGTCGGCCGTGGTCTTTGCCTGCTGACTCGTTTTAGGCATTACAGCAGAGGTTCTCAAACTGGGTGCGTAAGCCAGGGGTGCCGCGCCGAAAATCAAGAAAAGTCAGCTATAAATTGTGACATAATTAAAGAAGGCAAGAAGATACTTTAAAGTTGAAATTCAAATTATCTTTCCTCGCCATTGTAAAAAAAAAAAATTCTTGTTCTCTCTTGTTTCACACTCAAAGTGTATTATACTGCATACAATGCCAACCAGAGCGTGCTAACCATTGTCTTTGTGTTTGTCTCGACATGCGACCGATTCTCCATCTGTGTTGTGTGAGTGTGTGTCTGTGTGTGTGTGAAAAGAGAGAGAGAGAGAGAGAGAGAGAGAGAGAGAGAGAGAGAGAGAGAGAGAGAGAGAGAGAGAGAGAGAGAGAGAGAAAGAGATCATGTATTTTTTTGTTCTTTCAGGGTGTCTTTGCCCAAATCAAATTTGAAGATATTCCTAACAAGAATTTGAAGGTGCGTTTAAATTACGTCCAACGAACGGCCGAGCGAACGATGATTTATATGCGAATTTAGCATATGGTTAACATCCGATGGAAGATGCATTACTGAAATAAGAAACAGAAAAGGACAGGCAAAAACTGCATTTTATAAAATGAAGAACATATTATGCAATATATCTTTGTCATTGAATGTTAGAAAAAGAATTCTTGCTTGCTGCATACATCCAATTTTAACATATGGCTGTGAGTCCTGGACAATCGGTGGGCAGGCCAAACAATTTTTTGAAGCCTCAGAAATGTGGTTCTACAGAACAATGCTTAAAATAACTTGGACAGCAAAACAAAACAAAAACCAGGAGGTTTTGAAAGAGGCGGGAGCCCGAAGACAACTTATCACAGACATCAGAATGAGACAGTCATCATTTTTCGGCCATGTTATGAGAAGAGGGAAAATGGAACATGTGATGACCACTGGAAAAATCTGT
>CAJHNH020002001.1:890118-1232590 GCA_905116865.2 Candidula unifasciata
GCAGTGAGATCAGACGCCCGTGTGCATTTTCGCCCACGTAAAAAAATCCGTTGGCAGTTGGAAATCGGAAGGAGTAGCCTAACAGCGCTGCCCGAACATATTTTAGAGTTTAAAATCTACCCAAAGTATTTCAGGATCCTCGCCGGTGCTACAGAGCCTGTGCACTGTGCTGAGCTTCTTCGTACACAGACTTGAGTTAGAAGAAGAAAGGAGTACTTATGGGTTACTACCTTAGTTAGTTAGTTAGTTAGTTACTACCTGTGTGTTATGATGTTGATCCGTTGTTTAGACCTTAAACCTCAATGTTATTCTCATTAACAATGGTGGGAAATGTCATGACCAGTGGCATATTTGGCGACGTTCATTCTTCCTTCAGTAACACTTACTGGATACAGCGTACAGTGCCAGATTTTAAATATAGATCAAAAACTTATACAATATACCAAAACTTCGGGTGCTGAACCGGAAGCACAGTGCTAGGCATGAGTCAAAATAGTACCAAAATTGTACGAAACTACCAACTTCGCCGGCTCTGGTGGTGACACGACCAGAAATGAGTTGATAGACTGTCCGTGGCGAGAACAAAGCGAGTACTGCTTGTGGTGGTCCGTGTTACTATTTCAGGAGAGCACCCACAACGCCACGAGTCAACGTTTCAAGCTAAATGCATCCGCAGGCTATTTTGACATCATTTATGACCCACACGTGTGCTCACTTAGTATATGGAATGGGCAAACAATTTTTTATGCTGTTGTATCAATCGCTGAATGAAATTAGAGAGAAAACAGCACTAGATAGACAAATGGACAATGGAATGATCAGAAAAATGGGCCAACGAACCTTGAGGGTATGACATATTTGATGACGATGAGTTATGTATCCCTTTTATGGTGCGGATCGAAAGGTCGGGAGTTCGCTCCGTCGCGGAGCCATACTTTTTTTTTTTTTAAATGACCTTGGCTCCCAGGTTGACTCAGCCTTCAGTGGGTACTGGGCGCAGTCCTGGTACATAAAGACGGCCAGCGTAATGCTAACCACATCACCTATCTTGTGCCGATTTGTCTATAAAAATATAGGTTTAGCCCGATATGCCCTAAACGCCCAAAGGCGTGGAAAAGGGACCTTTACTGACTTTACTTTTTGTCTTTAAATAGGAAGTATTGATAAGTGTTGATTTGTCTCTCGCGTAATTGAAATTGTTACTATTAATATCCCTCTTTTTTGTTTTCTTCTTTCGCCCATAAAAGGGCTAGGGCATATTGTCTTTTACAACTATTCTGCAATACCTGGGTATGCCATTATTTAGTCGCCATTCAAGACTTGCTTGTTAAGGGGCAGAGATTTCAGTCTTCAGACCCCCCCCCCCCCTTTTTTTTTTTTTCCTGCCCCTAAACCAGTCACTCATTCAGACCCCGGTGTTCACAAGGAATTAAACTTAAATTATTCCCCCAGAATATCACATTTAACTCAAATGGTTCAAGAGAATTCAGTGATATAGTCACACACCTTCAACATCAACAAGTGTCCTTCTAGTGACCTGGTCACAGGCCTCCAACACCAACAAGTATCCGTGCAGTGACATGTTCACGTGCCTCCAACACCAACAAGTATCCGTGCAGTGACATGGTCACGCGCTTTCAACACCAACAAGTATCCGTGCAGGGACATGGTCACGCGCCCTCAACATCAACAAGTGTCCTTCTAGTGACCTGGTCACAGGCCTCCAACACCAACAAGTATCCGTGCAGTGACATGTTCACGTGCCTCCAACACCAACAAGTATCCGTGCAGTGACATGGTCACGCGCTTTCAACATCAACAAGTATTCGTGCAGGGACATGGTCACGCGCCCTCAACATCAACAAGTGTCCTTCTAGTGACCTGGTCACGGGCCTCCAACACCAACAAGTATCCGTGCAGTGACATGTTCACGCGCCTCCAACACCAACAAGTATCCGTGCAGTGACATGTTCACGCGCCTCCAACACCAACAAGTATCCGTGCAGTGACATGTTCACGCGCCTCCAACACCAACAAGTATCCGTGCAGGGACATGGTCACGCGCTTTCAACATCAACAAGTATTCGTGCAGGGACATGGTCACGCGCCCTCAACATCAACAAGCATCCGAGCAGTGACATGGTCACGCGCCTCTAACATGGAGAAGTATACGTGCAGTGACATGGTCACGCGCCCTCAACATCAACAAGTGTCCTTCTAGTGACCTGGTCACGGGCCTCCAACACCAACAAGTATCCGTGCAGTGACATGTTCACGCGCCTCCAACACCAACAAGTATCCGTGCAGTGACATGGTCACGCGCTTTCAACATCAACAAGTATTCGTGCAGGGACATGGTCACGCGCCCTCAACATCAACAAGTGTCCTTCTAGTGACCTGGTCACAGGCCTCCAACACCAACAAGTATCCGTGCAGTGACATGTTCACGCGCCTCCAACACCAACAAGTATCCGTGCAGTGACATGTTCACGCGCCTCCAACACCAACAAGTATCCGTGCAGTGACATGTTCACGCGCCTCCAACACCAACAAGTATCCGTGCAGTGACATGTTCACGCGCCTCCAACACCAACAAGTATCCGTGCAGGGACATGGTCACGCGCTTTCAACATCAACAAGTATTCGTGCAGGGACATGGTCACGCGCCCTCAACATCAACAAGCATCCGAGCAGTGACATGGTCACGCGCCTCTAACATGGAGAAGTATACGTGCAGTGACATGGTCACGCGCCCTCAACATCAACAAGTGTCCTTCTAGTGACCTGGTCCACGGGCCTCCAACACCAACAAGTATCCGTGCAGTGACATGTTCACGTGCCTCCAACACCAACAAGTATCCGTGCAGTGACATGGTCACGCGCTTTCAACATCAACAAGTATTCGTGCAGGGACATGGTCACGCGCCCTCAACATCAACAAGTGTCCTTCTAGTGACCTGGTCACGGGCCTCCAACACCAACAAGTATCCGTGCAGTGACATGTTTCACGCGCCTCCAACACCAACAAGTATCCGTGCAGTGACATGGTCACGCGCTTTCAACATCAACAAGTATTCGTGCAGGGACATGGTCACGCGCCCTCAACATCAACAAGTGTCCTTCTAGTGACCTGGTCACAGGCCTCCAACACCAACAAGTATCCGTGCAGTGACATGTTCACGCGCCTCCAACACCAACAAGTATCCGTGCAGTGACATGTTCACGCGCCTCCAACACCAACAAGTATCCGTGCAGTGACATGTTCACGCGCCTCCAACACCAACAAGTATCCGTGCAGGGACATGGTCACGCGCTTTCAACATCAACAAGTATTCGTGCAGGGACATGGTCACGCGCCCTCAACATCAACAAGCATCCGAGCAGTGACATGGTCACGCGCCTCTAACATGGAGAAGTATACGTGCAGTGACATGGTCACGCCCCTTTAACATGAAGAAGTATCCGTGCAGTGACATGTTCACGCGCCTTTAACATGAAGAAGTATCCGTGCAGTGACATGGTCACGCGCCTCTAACATGAAGAAGTATCCGTGCAGTGACATGTTCACGTGCCTTTAACATTAGACCTCAGATTGGCTAACACTGGAAGAGAGATGAAACTGAACAGCCCAAGGGGATAATTTAAAAAAAACATAAGTAACGATTGCAATTACATTTCCTTGTGTCTCGTGTAACTGAAATAGTTTAGGAATTGGGTGCTTTAATAATAACGTAACCCAAACAGTCGAAATCCACAGGTCACGGGACAGTCTCATATTTTAGGGACCAATTGTGGGACCTAGGCTGCACTCTCTCGTGGGAAGTAGGTGGGTTAGGGTTAGGGCCAGTTCTAGATGTTTTAGTGTTTTTAAAAGTATTAGAGAGCTGGGAAACCCAGTCTTACTACCCTATAAATGTTGGACTGAACTGTGACGTCATCTGGGGGTGGGATAATAATAACTAACCATTAAGTGCGCCCAGTTATTGATCGACAAATCAGTGAGTCAGTCAAACAGACGCCATCTCCACAGGGAAGGTAAGTTGCAATGGATCTTGCTGTCTTTAGTCCTGGTATAGGCTCATACTGCCGTCCTGCCATCTCTTGGTGGTATCTTAACAAAATCGTTACGGATTCTATTGCGGCTGGAACATTTGGCATGTCCCTGTTTTCTTTCTTTCACGAGTTCTAGCTGCAGTTTGTACGAGAAAGTCATCATCATCATCAATCAGCAGATCCTCGACAGAACAACGCTCTCGTCACGACACGTCTAAACGTCTCTCTTTCTCTAGTTAATTCTCCAGCCCTATGTGCTTTCATAGTCTATGTATCCTCAGTCTCTTATATCTATCCTCACAAATGTCTGCATCTGCCTCGTTTTCCGCAAACAGTACGCTTCATGACCGTTCTCTATTGACCTCATGACGTTTAACAAGGCAACAGTATGTCAGCTTTCATAACAGGGTGCTGTTTACCAGCTAATTCTCCTGGATACTCAGACCCTGTAGGATGTCAGTGATTATATTCTTCTTGGTCTATGGCAGTGTTTCCCAAACTTTTCTTAGTCGCGGCGCCCTTTTTCAACTAAAATTTTTCTATGGCGCCCTAACCTAAGTAAAAGTATGACTGTTTGTATGTAAGATTTTTTTTTTTTTTTAATCGTGTATCTTAGAATATTTCGCGGCGCTCATGTGAAGAGGACGCAGCTCCCCGGGGCGCCGCTGCGCACAGTTTAGGAATCACTGGTCTAAAAGAAGCTTTCTAAATCCTTTCAGTTCAAACGCTCGAATCCTTCTCTCCAATAACTGAGAAAGAGTGCGTGGCATCAATCCTTCAGCTATCACCGGAAAGATGCATGATTTCAAACTTCCACTTAAACTGTCTTGCATGTGCTGTGCATTGGCAGGTGACAATCAATCAAGTGCCGGCTCCACAGTGAAGGTTGCCTGCAATGGATCTCTAAAATGCTGTCTCTTCTCCTGGTTCTACACTCTCTCATAATGCTGCTCCTCCATCTGCTGATGTTTTCATCCCACTTGTATCGTTGCCTACCTCTTGCTCTTACCTTCGACCTCTCCATCCAGTATGGCTTTTGAAAGTGTGTTATGTCTTTTAATATGGCCCAAATATTTCAACTGTTTCTTCTTATTTCTTTTAGAAATTCTTTTTTTTTTTTTTTTTTTTTAAATTTATAACCTTTCCATAAACTCTTTATTGGGTTGTTTTAGTTTTCATTTAATATGTCCTATTCTTCTGTAAACATAGGCAGTGTCATGGAATGGCCGTAACCACCCCTAAACATTGGATTATTCTTGACTCTGTCGCCCCTAGTGGAGAGGTCACATTCAAATATCGGATGAATCGGCTATGAGACATTACAGAGTGAGACTTTTCTTGGTGTCAAAATGATCACGGCCACCTAAATCAAACCTTCCCCTTTTCAAGCTGAGAGTATGTGCACTATCAAACCCAACTCTAGTATCAACGATTTAATCTAGTAGCCCATTCGTTCCATAACTAACTAGGTGTGAGAATGGTTGCCGATCTAGTAACCGACAGATTAATTTGGTCAGCACACAGTTTCACCGAGCAGTTGGAGACAGGCAAAGTAACGTCAGGCGATATTTACAGTTAACTCAGGTTCTTACACTGGGGAAACCTGGAAGGCTAGTAGAGTCAACCTGTGGGGAATGTGACATACATATTTGTGTGAGTGGTAGTCTGTGTAACTACAGGTGCAGATATGGATGTAGAGAGATAGTGTACTCTGTCTGAGAGACTTGTGTCTGTCTCCATTGTGGAACTTGTCTCATACCTCTTCTACTGACTGACTGACTGACAGTGGTGCGTAGAGGCTTATATAGTCTCATTATCCTGAGGAGTGATTATTAAGTGTAGATAGTGATAACATGAGCTAAGCATATGAATTGTGAGATGACTGCTAATTCTGGGTTCCTTCTTGTCACAGGATGATATCTCCTTGGAAGCCAGGCAGTTAATCAACAGTCCATAAAGCCACCAGCTTGTAAGCTGCCAGCTTGTAATCCACCAACTTGAAAGCCACCAGCTCTTCTTTACCACCAGCAGGTCAGAAGACACTAACATGGGTGCTACACTATCACCGACCCTAGGTCCAGTGAGTGATGAATGCTGCCAGTGACATTCCTAGTGCCAGAGAAGCCTCTCAAGGAGCTGGTTCATGCATCCAGCAGTAGAGGAATAAGTGTTTGACTTTATTTATAATATAAATAGTGGTTCCTAAAACTGTATATCTTCAGTGACATAACCATGTGCACAGTGTGATTGAAAATTTCTGGGAGTGACAGCCATTCCAAGCGACCATGAAGCAAGCAGGAGTGCAGTGGACCAGACTTGGACACAGATAAGTGGGAATATCTGATGGTTCGGTGCCAGGCTCTAATGTTCAATGTCCACATAATCACTATGAAGTAACCGGCTGCCTCTGGGAACTTCTTAATAGTATCAGTCACATATACTGTGTCTGTGTTTTCTAATGTCATTGATTTCAGTAAATTCCTTTTTCCTGATTCATGATGTGTATGTTGAACTGATTACATGTCTTTGGAATTTTTCAATATTGTATTAGTGTCCATCCTTCACTGTTCTTAGCTGTCTTAAATGTATGTAGTAATATATTAGATCTTATTCTGTGTTAACTTGACTATGATAGTAAACAATCATAGTCTGGCGGCTAGTTTCTTGTAGTAGTTGGGATGTCCGGCCAAGTTGCGCTTAGGAGTAAATACATATACATATATATATATATATATATATATATATATATATATATATATATATATATATATATATATATTATATTATATATATATATTCATAATTTGTGTTGTCCCACCCCTGAAATAGGTTTGATGTGTATAGTGGCCGCGGAATTCCACCTAGACCATTACGAGCCGACATTCCAACATTAATACTATTTCAGAGTGTTGTTGGTTCTTTAGGAGAAATCCGTAACTAAGCACGTGACGCTAGCGATATGTGACAGGCAGGTAGAACTTTTATACTTGGGCTGTGTGGATGAGCGCACGCGTGTGTGCGTGCATTTAAAATTGAGCATCCCTATTGTCACTCGATATATGACCCACAAGCCACCACTGCTGCCTCTGTTAAATAATTTCAAAACAGAAAAGCTAGCATTAAATATGGTCAGGCATGAAAAGACAGATGATATATAGCTAACCAAAAGTTAGTTGCGTATCCTTTAAATGACATTGCAACAACAACTAAAAAACAGAAATTTTTGGATGTTGTGGTTTGTTTAGGCAAATTTAAATCCAGTAGTTTTCCATTGCCTTCTGGGCGATCGGTTTCTCGATGCAACTGTCGAAACTAACGCAAGGCACAAGGTCTGTAGCTGGGATCGAACCCGGCACCCCAGCATTACGAATGGCGTTTGCAACGCCTAAGCCACAGACGCCGACAAATACCTAACACTTAAGTAAATAAGAAAACATGAACTTGCTGGGAACCCGACTCTAGAATGACCGCGGAAAGGGGGGGGGGGGGGGGATAAGTTCAGTGTCAGCCCGTGTCCTGCTGCACCACCATTTGTGGTTCAGTAAAGAAGCAATGCATTGACTAATGACTAATATTCGCTCTATGGTTAAGTAAAGAAGCAATGCATTGACTAATGACTAATATTCGCTTGATGGTTAAGTGAAGAAGCAATGCGTTGACTAATGACTAATATTCGCTCAATGGTTAAGTGAAGAAGCAATGCGTTGACTAATGACTAGTATTCGCTCTATGGTTAAGTGAAGAAGCAATGCGTTGACTAATGACTTATATTCGCTCTATGGCTAAGTGAAGAAGCAATGCGTTGACTAATGACTAATATTCGCTCTATGGTTAAGTGAAGAAGCAATGCATTGATTAATGACTAATATTCGCTCTATGGTTAAATAAATAAGCAATGCATTGATTAATGACTAAATTCGCTCTATGGTTAAGTAAAGAAGCAATGCGTTGACTAATAACTAATATTCGCTCTATGGTTTAGTGAAGAAGCAACGCGTTGACTAATGACTAATATTCGCTCTACGGTCAGTCTCCGAGGCTCAGGTGGCTGGCCCACACATGGAGAATAGAGGATGATAGTGTGCCCAAGGACATTCTCTGTGGTGAATTACAGACGGGTAGAAGATGTCGAGGTCGGCCTTTATCTTTACCACGGTGCAACTCTCGTACCACTCACTGTATGAAAGTCATCGCGAGAACTGAGCCCCGGTAAACGTCAAGTATTGTATTATGAAACCGTTTCACTAATCTTAAAGCCACAGAACCGCATGGTGAAACTATTACTGTAACAGGTTGTAAACAATTACTGTTACACAAAAACCACATCCACATCGGGTCACGCAAACAGGTGCTCAGTTTCTCACAGCATTTGTCAGACGTTGGTGGATACTGGTCGCTCCTGCAGCGCGCTGGTTTGCCGAAGTAAGTGATACCTCCTATCACGTCTTCTGACTCCAAGCTCGGCTCCAGTCGGCAGCAGTCGGTTCTGGCTTCATGCATCAATCCCTGTGACACTCCGCTGCAGGTGGCCGCGAATCGACTGGAGTATTTCCATTAGCCGGCGTCAGTTCGGAGGATTTGGGGGACACACTAGACAATTGAAGAGAGCGGGTAGAACAAGATAATGGCAATCCAGCTTTGGTGTTCGTTTTTGGTTTCGGCAAATGACACCAACGATTTGCAGAAAACAAGAAGAGGTTTTGTTGCTTTTATTGTTAAGCAATATATTAATTCTAACAACCTTTACATCCCTAATTATGGAGATGGCACCTGATTGATGATTGCCATGCAATATATCGTGTGGTTTAATCTCGCAAATGTCAGACAAAGAAATTATAATTCTCCCGCCATCATCATCCTCATCCTCATCATCCTCCTCCTCATCATCATCCTCCTCATCATCATCAGCATCCTCATCATCCTCATCATCATCATTCTCATCATCGTCTTCATCATCATCATCCTCGTCATCATCATCATCCTGATCAACATCATCCTCATCATCCTCAAAATCCTCATCATCCTCATCATCCTCATCATCCTCATCATTATCATCATCACCATCATTATGATCATTCTCCATTTTCGGGCTAGGCCTTTGTATTGTATAGATCTATCTTCACTCGATGAGTGATATTGTCAACATCACGCCGGTCGCCTTTACTTTCCTGAACATTTTAGTACCCATGTTACGTTGGGTGGGCGCGGAATTGAAAATTTTTTTTTTAAATCTGCCTCGATTTTGACTTGAACCATAACATTCATACCGCCAGAAACACCTCTAACTACCGCACCATCGGGGCTCCCGATAATGACCTTCACAACTAAGGGGTCAAGTTAATATCTGGGTATCATGGGAGGGGCAAAGTAATCGATGTTACAGTTTATTTCTTGTATGGAACAGAAACAAGGAATAAATGTTAAATGTTGAATTAGGAATCGACATCACAGCACCGTGGACACTCTCATAAGCGCGTTGTCCTTATCTTCAGCAGCAAGCGATGAGTTCCATTTCCAAAGGCACCATTACCAGTCTAATTATAAGTCCGTTTCGCCTTTTCATTGAGTGTTAAGCGTCGTCCAGATCCCGTGTTAACTCTCGGCAGCACCTTTCTCCTAAGACTGTAATAATCTGTGCCTCTAAACTGTTCACTTGCCCCGTGAGGACCCTCGTAACATCTAGTTTGCCATACCTCAATACACCACTAAGTGGTGCAGAACCGGAAAATCTATCTGCTTGCTCGTTTCCCAACACGACGGCATGACGTGGGGAAAATATCCAAAGGACGCTAACTACACGGAACTTCTAAAACAAAGAGTAAACAAGAGCTAATCCAGTGCCTGACAACAAAACATACCTGTAGTGGCTACACCAGCCTGCAGTGACTACACCAGCCTGCAGTGACTACACCAGCCTCTAGTGACTACACCAGCCTGCAGTGTCTACACCAGCCTCCAGTGACTACACCAGCCTCCAGTGACTACACCAGCCTGCAGTGACTACACCAGCCTCCAGTGACTACACCAGCCTCTAGTGACTACACCAGCCTGCAGTGACTACACCAGCCTCCAGTGACTACACCAGCCTCCAGTGACTACACCAGCCTGCAGTGACTACACCAGCCTCCAGTGACTACACCAGCCTGCAGTGACTACACCAGCCTGCAGTGGCTAGACCAGCCTGCAGTAGCTACACCAGCCTGTAGTGTCTACACCAGCCTGCAGTGACTACACCAGCCTGCAGTAGCTACACCAGCCTGCAGTGACTACACCAGCCTGCAGTGACTACACCAGCCTGCAGTGACTACACCAGCCTGCAGTGGCTACACCAGCCTGCAGTGACTACACCAGCCTGCAGTGACTACACCAGCCTGCAGTGACTACACCAGCATGTAGTGACTACACCAGCCTGCAGTGACTACACCAGCCTCCAGTGACTACACCAGCCTGCAGTGACTACACCAGCCTGCAGTGACTACACCAGGCTGCAGTGACTACACCAGCCCCCAGTGACTAGACCAGCCTGCAGTGACTAGACCAGCCTGCAGTGACTAGACCAGCCTCCAGTGACTACACAAAGCTCCAGTGACTACACCAGCCTGCAGTGACTAGACCAGCCTGCAGTTACTAGACCAGCCTGCAGCGACTACACCAGCCTGCAGTGACTAGACCAGCCTGCAGTGACAACACCAGCCTGCAGTGACTACACCAGCCTGCAGTGACAAGACCAGCCTGCAGTGACTACACCAGCCTGCAGTGACTACACCAGCCTGCAGTGACTACACCTGCCTGCAGTGACTACACCAGCCTGCAGTGACTACACCAGGCTGCAGTGACTACACCAGGCTGCAGTGACTACACCAGCCTGCAGTGACTACACCAGCCTCCAGTGACTACACCAGCCTGCAGTGACTACACCAGGCTGCAGTGACTACACCAGCCTGCAGTGACTACACCAGCCTGCAGTGACTACACCAGCCTGCAGTGACTACACCAGCCTCCAGTGACAACACCATCCTCCAGTGACTACACCAGCCTCCAGTGACTACACCAGCCTGCAGTGACTACACCAGGCTGCAGTGACTACACCAGCCTCCAGTGACTACACCAGGCTGCAGTGACTACACCAGGCTGCAGTGACTACACAAGGCTGCAGTGACTACACCGGCCTGCAGTGACTACACAAGGCTGCAGTGACTACACCAGGCTGCAGTGACTACACAAGGCTGCAGTGACTACACCAGCCTGCAGTGACTACACAAGGCTGCAGTGACTACACAAGGCTGCAGTGACTACACCAGCCTGCAGTGACTACACCTGCCTGCAGTGACTACACAAAGCTGCAGTGACTACACCAGCCTGCAGTGACTACACCAGGCTGCAGTGACTACACCAGCCTGCAGTGACTACACCAGCCTGCAGTGACTACATCAGCCTGCAGTGACTACATCAGCCTGCAGTGACTACACCAGCCTGCAGTGACTACACCAGCCTGCAGTGACTACACCAGCCTGCAGTGACTACACCAGCCTGCAGTGACTAGACCAGCCTGCAGTGACTGCACCAGCCTGCAGTGACTACACCAGCCTGCAGTGACTACATCAGCCTGCAGTGACTACACCAGCCTGCAGTGACTACACCAGCCTGCAGTGACTACACCAGCCTGCAGTGACTACACCAGCCTGCAGTGACTACACCAGCCTGCAGTGACTACACCAGCCTGCAGTGACTACACCAGCCTGCATTGACTACACCAGCCTGCAGTGACTACACCAGCCTGCAGTGACTACACCAGCCTGCAGTGACTACACCAGGCTGCAGTGACTACACCAGCCTGCAGTGACTACACCAGCCTGCAGTGACTACACCAGCCTGCAGTGACTACACCAGCCTGCAGTGATTACACCAGCCTGCAGTGATTACACCAGCCTGCAGTGACTACATCAGCCTGCAGTGATTACACCAGCTAAGAATTGACAGCACACCCTTCGGGATATCCCCCCCCCCCCAAAAAAAAATGGAGCGAAAAGCTGCACAATGGAATCAATGAGTGAACAACATCAAACAATGGGCTGAAGAAGGTCTGCGACAACGCGAAGACCCATGACGGAGTGTGTTGTAGACTCATTACATTCAATCCTCGAGAAGCAAAACACCAGATGATTATAAAATGCCCGAAGTTTATCAGAAAACTAGTTTTCATATGCTGTTGACGGTTCAAACAGTTGTACTCTAGGAGAAAGAAACATTGGTGGGGGAATACACATCACCGGAAGACGATGTTATGTATGCAGATAGTTCTGTGATTCACCAGAAGCCAAGTGCATAGGTTTTTACGACAGGAACTAAAAAAGAAGTCTTCAAAGAAGACAGCGGAGCCTTTGCTTCTACCGCCAGCAACCTGATTTCATGGCTGTGACAAAGGCCCTAGAATGGCTGAAAACTCCGGAAATCACCAATGTGTCCTTTTTCAGCGACTCAATAAGCATGCTAAAGAAGATCAAGGCAGGGTAAATACAAAAACATTGGCTCCCTCTGGTTTAGCATGCAGTGTTTCAAAGAACTCTTCGTTTTTGCCCTAGGTGATGTTGGTGTGGAAGGCAATGAGAGAGCAGACACCCTAGCTAGCAGTGCGACTATCAGTAATGGGCCATCTATTGACAGGAGAGACACCGTCAATGCCATTTAGAGACTAAACGTTGTGAGGCTTTCAATTTCGTGAGTAATGTTGTTGTTTTTTGTTTTTTTACTGAATAGACTGCTTACCCTGAAGCCACGAGAAAGAAAAACCATGCACGAGCCAACCGTAGTTACATCAACCAGAACAGAATGGAAATCGTTCTCCTAAAAACACTTGGAGACATACTCAGAGGGAGATCGGAGCACTTATGTTCATGTCCAATGTGCGATGAGGATGATCTGTAAATGAAGAATTGTGACATTAAAGAGCTTCTATATGACACGTCATGACAATAGCCATTGCTGCCCATCAAGCAGAGGATCTCAAACTGAAGCTCCCCACAGTGTTTATTGGCACACGTGGAAATTGATGACGATGATGATGATGATGACCATATCATTATATATATCTAGGGTAAGTGACTCTTGTTAGACGAATGGCATCAATTCGTTATCATTAAGCCTTACACAAAACATATCAATTTTTACATCATGTCACTGAGTCATAATAAAACATAAAAAGTGTTTTGTCAACAGGAGCGCTGAAACCTGGGGATTTAAGCTCCTTGCCCCCACATACACCGCGAGCGCATAAATAAATGGGTCAGGTGGAGGGGTCTAGAACATCTGGCAGGGATAAACATCCCCCCCCCCCCCCCCCCAATTCCACAATCTTGGTTAGAAGCTTTCATTCAAGAATGTATAGGGTGTTTCATAAACAACTCCATGGTCAAATGTTTATTATGCACATACTCAAGACAATGCCCTCGAACCACCCCCCCCCCACCAGTGTATGCCAGCTGTGTTGCATGGCAGGGTACCCAGTTTGGGTGGCACTAGCACATGTTGCAGCTGACCCCCCCACCCCCATCTTTCAGTGTATGCAGCTGACCCCCCCCCCCCCCCCCACACCTATGCAGCTGCTCCCCCCCCCACCAGTGTATACATGCACCCCCCCCACCAGTATATGCAGCTGCCCCCCCCCATCAATGTATGCAGCTGCCCCCCCCCACCAGTGTATGCAGCTGACCCCCCCTCCCCCCCACCAGTGTATGCAGCTGCCCCCCCCCCCACCAGTGTATGCAGCTGACAACCAGTGTATGTATGCAGCTGACCACTCCCCCCCCCCCACCAGTGTATTGACCCCCCCCCCTTCCCACCAGTGATGCAGCTGATCCCCCCCCCCCACCAGTGTATTGCCCCCCCCCCCACCAGTGTATCACTCCCCCCCCCCACCAGTGTATGCAGCTGACCACTCCCCCCCCCCACCAGTGTATGCAGCTGACCACTCCCCCCACCAGTGTATGCAGCTGACCCCCCCCCCCCCTCTCCACCAGTGTATGCAGCTGACCCCCTCCACCGTGTATGCAGCTGACCCCCTCCCACCAGTGTATGCATTCCCACCAGTGTATGCAGGCTGACCCCCCCCCCCCTCCCACACTAGTGTATGCAGCTGACGCCCCCCCCCCACCAGTGACGCCCCTGACTGTAAAGGACTTATTTTCTCCTATAAAATGATGCAATGACGGGGATAAACAATTTCCGAGCTGGATAATTTGAGTAATTGTCGTATCTGGTGACATTTGCCAAATGTTATCTGGGGCTAGCGTGGGTAGTAACCACACAGCTTCCAACTTGTTTTTGAGAGGCACAGCTTCCAACTTGTTTTAGAGAGGCCCAGCTTCCAACTTGTTTTAGAGAGGCCCAGCTTCCAACTTGTTTTAGAGAGGCCCAGCTTCCAACTTGTTTTAGAGTGGCCCAGCTGCAGTGTCTAACATTAATTCTTTCGTCGTGCACGGATTTTTAAATCAAGTTGGACTTTCTGCCCTGGAAGGTTGGTGTAATTTGTTGCCAGTTTTATAATACAATAAATTTGCTAAGCTGTTCTGTCTTTTGTATCTTTGAAAATTGTATGTGTACTGGAAACACACACACACACACACACACACACACACACACACACACACACACACACACACAATTATATATGTGTATATAAAAAATATATTATATATTTATATATACAAATCTGGAACGGTAAAACTTATATATATATATATATATATATATATATATATATATATATATATAATATATATATATATATATATATATGTGTGTGTGTGTGTGTGTGTGTATACCCTTTCAGATTTGTATTCTTCGAAGTTGGAGTACGTCTGCCCGAGAGGCAAGGGATAAAAACAGAAGCTAGAAAAACCACTGTACAGAAAGAAGAAAAAAAACTATTGGTGAAAGCAAAGTTGGGAGATGTGAACCAGCGTAATTGCACACGGTAATAAACCAGAACTGTTCTGCCACCAGTACGAACAGCTGATAAGAAACTGTCCGCCTGTGTGAACGTTGGCACGCAACTCTGTAGCTACAGCGACGTTCCTCTATTTACCCCAGAGTGTTAGCTCTGGTACCCGTTACCTAGAGGCTAGGTGAACCCCGGGAACCACTCGGTTTCAAACACCGGTCGTGGGTTATAGCGAGTCGCAACTGGAATTGAAAGCTAGTATCCTATAGACTGCGCTAACGCGGCTATCAAAAACCTCACCTCCGAAAACTATAAGTACGAAGCCACAGTCCAAATAGACCAACAACCAGTACTCCCTTCTAAAGTTAACATCCGGTGAACGCCAAGGAAAGGAAAGGAAAATTATTCTAGGAATAACATCTCACGGATGAAAATCAAACAGCTACAAATCCATAAATGCTTTTTAATTGTCTGGTCGTTTATAGGGTGTTCAGTGACTTCCTCCACAGTCACGATTTTTAAATAATTGCGTACTACGTCATGAAATCTGCCTAGTTCGTGATGTGAAAAAATGTCAGCTTGAAGCAAAGTTGCCGAGGGCAGGATTTGTGGAATACTGTATAGCACAGTTAATAAATATGTCACAGACAACATGTACAAATTTGCGCGACATCAGGAGCCTCTTTTGGCAGTGGTGAAACGTCGCAAACTAGGTTTGGCCAGGTGGTCAGACATGATTCGATTGCAAAGATTACTTCAAGGAACATTGGGGGTGGTCGAAGAAGAGGAGAGAAACATAACATAACCTTTGACCCGTTAGGGTCGTAGAGGTGTATTGATGGCGGCACTAGCACATAAAACCCGCCATCTTTCTCTGTCTTCTGCTTGATGAAAAAGTGTATGAAAACTTAGTCCTGTCCATTTCTTGATGTTGTTATTCCAGGTTCTTCTTTTCTCTCCTCTTCTTCGAGAAACCCCTTTCACCCGTTATGGCCACATTCATGGCACGGCTATATTCAGGGCCCCTGGCAAAAGCAAGGCTGAAGCTTTAAATAACGAAAGATTGCATCATTGCACATGGGTACGACGATAACCATCTATTTACGAGCTGTTGTTTTGGTACACTTATCAGCAGATGGTTTTTGACATTATCTTCTTCTTCTTTGGTTCGCTTGAAACAGATTATATATATATATGCAATGTTTTCTAGTATGAAATTCACTGTCTGTTGTAATTCACTCAGCGACTCGTAACGTTTTACTTACACTTGTGTTTTTTCTTGGCCAAAAGTTTTGCCATGATGTGAAATATTTTTGACAGTCTTGCAGGACGGGATATGTTGTCTTATGAGATAATCCATATGTGCACATGGCTGATTCGCCAGTCTTGAATTGTGTGTACATGTGGCTGCGAAGTCGATTGTGTCCTGTTCTAAGGCGTAAAATATTGACTTTCTCTATTCATCTGCTCTGTGTGTATGTCACCTCTTAGCTTAAAGAGCGAAAGAATACAGTAATCGAAAGATAGACACACAAAAAGTAAGAAAAGAAAGAAAGAAAGAAAGAAAGAAAGAAAGAAAGAAAGAAAGAAAGAAAGAAAGAAAGAAAGAAAGAAAGAAAGAAAGAAAGAAAAAGAAAAAGAAAGAAAGAAAGAAAGAAAGAAAGAAAGAAAGAAAGAAAGAAAGAAAGAAAGAAAGAAAGAAAGAAAGAAAGAAAGAAAGAAAGAAAGAAAGAAAGAAAGAAAGAAAGAAAGAAAGAAAGAAAGAAAGAAAGAAAGAAAGAAAGAAAGAAAGAAAGAAAGAAAGAAAGAAAGAAAGAAAGAAAGAAAGAAAGAAAGAAAGAGGTCACCTATACCTTTGCCTAAGGTAGGTATCAATCACACCTTCCTGTTTCATCTTGACAGTTAAGATGAAAATCCTTCTCCTGTTTGGTCTGTTGACGGTCACCACTGGAGCAGAAGTTGGCCAGCTCTTGAGTTCTCCTGCACAGGAAAACAGCCGTGTGCCCAGATACAGCCCCTATTTTGAGCTGCCGAGAGACATTGCCGTTGGTAAACCCCTTAGCCAAATTCCGGAGTATTACCGACGTAAGTTCGTCGGAGTGGTTTTGATAACTTCTGCCCTAATTTTTTTTAATTATTGATATTATTAGATATTATATAAGGCTTAAACAGCTGAGCCTTTCGGCCAAGTATATCCTTTAACAAACGCCTCATTAGTTATTTTATCGTATGCTGATAAAAGGGGAGTTCATTACTACAAAATAGGGTCTTGGAACCCACAAAAGGACCACACTGTAGTACTGACCGGCAGACATTTTTTCTTTGAAATATCCGCCCTGAAAACATGGGGCTATTAGAAATGTCTGTGTTCTGGTGTGTTATTTCAGTTGTTAATTACAAATGTATGTTCTTACTACATAGTTGTAAGATCGTGTGAATGACTATGAAAGCCGTGAAAGGTTAAAAAAAACTCTCTTGACTTTCAGACTAAACTACGAGAGAAGCACCATTGAAGAGATTGTAAAGACACCGTGCAATTCTCCCAAAAACTCCAGTGGGTATACTCTCGCCAACCTTCAGTTTAGAGACGCCCCACTCCCCCCTCCCACACACATACACACAAAGCAGTTCGTGTAACGAAACACGCAATTTAATGCAGGAGGGCTTTGTCGTCGTTTAGAGGCGGAAAGTTTGAATCTGACAGATCAGCACCGCAAGCACTCCTTATGTGGTGCAAAATAAATATGGCTACAGATGTCAACTGCCCTGTATCTAGTGTGTATTCTAATCGTTTAATTATTTTTCTTTTATCTACTTCTGTTAGTGCCGATCAATACACAAGAAATTATTTGTCTTATATCTACTTCTCTTAGTGCCGATCAATACACAAGCAATTATTTGTCTTATATCTACTTCTCTTAGTGCCGATCAATACAGAAGAAATTATTTGTCTTTTATCTACTTCTCTTAGTGCCAATCAATACACAAGAAATTATTTGTCTTATATCTACTTCTCTTAGTGCCGATCAATACACAAGAAATTATTTGTCTTATATCTACTTCTCTTAGTGCCGATCAATACACAAGAAATTATTTGTCTTTTATCTACTTCTATTAGTGCCGATCAATACAAAAGAAATTATTTGTCTTATATCTACTTCTCTTAGTGCCGATCAATACACAAAAAATTATTTGTCTTATATCTACTTCTCTTAGTGCCAATCAATACACAAGAAATTATTTGTCTTATATCTACTTCTCTTAGTGCCAATCAATACACAAGAAATTATTTGTCTTATATCTACTTCTCTTAGTGCCGATCAATACACAAGAAATTATTTGTTTTATATCTATTTCTCTTAGTGCCGATCAATACACAAGAAATTATTTGTCTTTTATCTACTTCTCTTAGTGCCGATCAATACACAAGAAATTATTTGTCTTTTATCTACTTCTCTTAGTGCCGATCAATACACAAGAAATTATTTGTCTTATGTCTACTTCAAGCGATGGGCAGAACATTTCAAGGAAATATTAAATAGGCCAAATCCTGACATCATTGCCAATCTAGAAGAAGAAATTATTACACCGACACTAGTTGCCTCCAGCGAGTCATTCACAATCTAGAAGAAGAAATTATTACACCGACACTAGTTGCCTCCAGCGAGTCATTCACAATTTAGAAGAAGAAATTATTACACCGACACTAGTTGCCTCCAGCGAGTCATTCACAATAGAGGAGATTAAAACAGCTATTAAAAAATTAAGAATAAACAAAACTACCGGAGAGGACAACATCTCAGGGGAAATTCTCAAAGCAGCGGATGAAAACACCCTGCAACATTTGCTCCAGCTGATGGATGAAGTCTGGCAAAACGAATACCCACCACAACAATGGAAAGATGGTGTAATCTTCAAATTACCTAAAAAAGGTGATTTATCCGATTGTAACAACTGGAGAGGCATCACCCTGCTTTCGATACCAGGGAAACTATTTTGTAGTATGCTACTAGAAAGATTGAAAAAATCCATAGATGAAAGATTAAGGGAAGAACAAGCCGGTTTTAGATCCAAGCGGTCATGCATAGACCACATCTTTACTCTTAGAATAATTGTTGAAGATTCTACAGAATTCCAGTCGAAATTATTGATCAACTTTGTCGACTTTCAAAAAGCCTTCGACAGTATCCATCGTCCAACACTCTGGAAATTGCTTAACATCTATGGTTTCCCCATCAAATATATCAACATCATAAAATCTTTTTATAATGAAACACGATGCTGTGTAAGAACTGATTCCGGCAATTCTGACTGGTTCCCGGTGGAAACAGGAGTGAAGCAAGGCTGTGTCCTATCGCCGATGCTTTTTGGTATAGCAATCGACTGGGTCATGCGCAAGTGCATAAATAACGCAAATTTAGGCATTACATGGGTTGACAAAATTCTGGAAGACCTAGACTTCGCTGACGACATAGCACTCCTGAGTTCAGAACACACAGACGCCCAAGAAAAAATCAATCGACTCCAGAATTTCTCAGAACAAATTGGACTCCAAATTAACACCGCAAAAACAAAAATTCTAGACCTTACCAACAGTTCAGTTGATATCACGCTGAACAACAACAGCCTTGAAAAAGTCAACAGTTTCACTTATCTAGGGAGCAAGATGTCATCTACAGGAGATACCGCACCAGAAATATCATTTAGAATAGCACTGGCATCTAGTGCCTTCAATAAACTGTCTAACATCTGGAAATCAAAGACACTTAGCAAACACACAAAACTCAAGATCTTCAATTCTTGTGTGATTCCAGTACTAACCTATGGATGCGAGAGTTGGAAATCAACGAAAACTCTAGACACAAAATTAGACAGTTTTGAAAATAAATGCCTTAGAAGAATACTAAATTTCAAATGGTCAGATTTCCGAACCAATACACAAATAAGGCAAGAATCCAGGCAAGAGTATGTGTCTAATTTTATACGAAAACGCCGCTGGAACTATGTCGGCCACGTCCTTAGAATGGATAAATCAAGACTTCCTTACCAAGCCCTCATTTGGACACCACAGGGGAAAAGATCTCGTGGAAGACCAAGGGAAACCCTACGTAGAACTATCATCAGGGAAGGCTCGCTCATGGGCCACTCAAACATCCAAGACCTACAACGGATTGCAACGGACCGCCGTGCATGGAGAGTCACGACCTCTGCCCTATGTGCCGCACTCGACACAAGAGGAAAGACTAACTAACTAATGTCTACTTCTCTTAGTGCCAATCAATACACAAGAAATTATTTGTCTTATGTCTACTTCTCTTAGTGCCGATCAATACACAAGAAATTATTTTTCACGCAGAATACGCCTGCACCGTCAACCAAAAGGACTACTACGAACATGGAGCACTTTTCAGAATAAGCTATGAAACCAGGTGTGTAACGTACAGATGTGAGTACGGCTCCTACCTGATCTATCAGGAAGGTGAGTATGTTCAGTTATCATATTTCAGCATAAGCAGGATTTATTGTTTTATAAATGTTTATACTTACAGCCCTACAACACGCACTATTTATTGTTTCATAAAGTCATATATTTACAACACTGCAACACGCACTATTTATTGTTTCATGAGATCATATATTTGCAGCACTACAACACGCACTATTTATTGTTTCATAAAGTCATATATTTGCAGCACTACAACATGCATTATTTATTGTTTCATAAAGTCATATATTTGCAGCACTACAACACGCATTATTTATTGTTTTATAAAGTCACATATTTGCAGCACTACAACATGCAATATTTATTGTTTTATAAAGTCATATATTTGCAGCGCTACAAAATGAAGTATTTATTGTTTTATAAATCATATATTTACAGTACTACAACACGTATTATTTATTGTTTCATAAATTCATATATTTACAGCACTACAACACGCACTATTTATTATTTGATAAAGTCATATATTTACATCACTACAACACTCAGTACTGATTGGGTAAAACACGCTGCAATAATAAAATGAAGAATATCTTGTGCAAAATATCCTTGTCATTGAGAGTTAGAAAAAGAATTCTTGCTTGCTACATACATCCAGTTTTAACATTTGGCTATGAATCCGGGACATTCGGTAGGCAGGCCAAACAGTTTCTTGAGGCCTGAATCTTAGACAATCGGTAGGCAGGCCAAACAGTTTCTTGAGGCCTGAATCTTAGACAATCGGTAGGCAGGCCAAACAGTTTCTTGAGGCCTGAATCTTAGACAATCGGTAGGCAGGCCAAACTGTTTCTTGAGGCCTGAATCTTAGACAATCGGTAGGCAGGCCAAACAATTTCTTGAGGCCTCAGAGATGTGGTTTTACAGAAGAATGCTTAGAATACCGTGGACAACCAAAAAGAGCAACCAAGAGGTTTTGAAAGAGGCGGGAGCCCGAAGACAACTTATTACAGACATCAGAAGGAGACAGTCATCATTTTTCGGCCATGTTATGAGAAGAGGGAAAATAGAACATGTTGTGACCACTGGAAAGATCTGTGGAAGGAGGGATAAAGGAAGACAACGAGAGAAGATTCTTGACAGTCTTATTGCATGGCATGGAGGTGTGTACGCACACAAACTGATACATGCTGAAGGAGATCGCAGATTGTAGATGGGCATGATCGACCACGCCAGTCGGCAAGGCACCTGATGATGATGATGATATTTTTAGCAGTATTGATTGCTTGTTAAATTCTGATACTGTCAGCACCACACGATATATAATTTATTGTTTGTTTTATTAGTAATCAGTTGTGATTGTTTTTGCTGCTGTCTCGCCAGCGAAGAGTCTAGAGGTTGGTCTGCTGGCCCAAAGATCGCAGTTTGAATCTGCTTCAGACAGATAGTTGTTGTTTAAAGCTGACCTTGAATTCCAAGGTCGACTGGTTTGAACCGCATCATCCACCGCGAATTGGCCTATACAAATCTGAAACTATGATGATATACTCGATTCGTCACACACACACACACACACACACACACACACACACACACACACACACACACACACACGCACACGCACGCACACACACACACACACACACACACACACACACACTCACACACAAGGGGTCATTTTTCAGTTTTTCAGCTGAATGTGTTTTTCCAACTGTAGTGGTACTGTATTTTTTTATACTAATTCTCCCAGTGTAGTTTCCGGGGTCCCATTGTAGGAAAAACAAGAATAGACCCACTGCCTCACTAACAAGCATGTCGTAAGAGTAGACTAACCAGCGCTTCCTCCAAAGTCTGAGTGCGTCCGCCGGAGAGGTAAGGAACCAACAGTCTGCATCAGCGGCTATTTGATTCAGTTATCATCTTGTAACACAGTTAAGTTAGTTGCATATCCTAACAGGACGTTGCAAAACCAACCCCAACATTGTTTGGCTGTTGTGCTTTTTTTTTTAAGCAAATTCTAAGTTCAGCTTGCCTTTGCTTCCTAAACGGTTAGCTCTCTGTAAGTAAAGTAAAAAAGTAAAGTTCCCTTTTCACGCCTTTCGGCGCATCGGGCATATGGGCAGAGCGTCCCATATTTTTACAGACCATCAGCACTCTGTGGGTAATGTGGTCAGCATTACGCCGGCTGTCTTTACTTTCCCAGCTCTCTGTACTACTATCGAAACCAACGCAGGCCACACATCGTCTGCAGCATGGATCGAACCCGGCTCCTTGGCATTACGAAGCGCCTTCGCAACGACATAACCACAGATGCCGACTGTAGCACAGTACATTACAGAACTACAGAGGTTCCGTGAAGACTGTGAATGAAAAGAAGGTTGCCAAATTTTTAAACAACGACTGACATATGTTGGTCACATTAAAAGACGAAAGTTAGTTGCGTATCCTTTACAGGACGATGCATAGCCAACCTTAGCTTTTGTTGGCTGTTGTGTTTTCTTTTCTAGTCACATCTTACGTTCAGTAGTTTTCCATTGCTCACTGAACTGTCAGCTCTCAGTACCACTGTCGAAACCAACACAAGACAAATCGTCCTCAGCTAGGAATCGAACCCAGCACCCCAGCATTACGAAGCGCCTTTGAAACGCGTAAGTCATAGACACCGGTTGAGAGAGTTTACTACCAAGAAAAGAGACAGAGAATATTGTAGATCCATTTCAGTCAACCTTCACTATGGAGACGGCACCTGACTGGTTTAACACAGTATATATGTGTTTGTAACTGAGAGAGAGATATGAGAATGCAGATTTTTCACAAGGTAAAGACTTCTTGAACTCTTTCCCTTTACTCTTTCTGCCCCAACCAACGCACTATGTGTAACTGGACATTATTTCTGTATTCCAATTAAAGCCTTACATATGTTTTCACATTTGATGTTTCGTCAAGGACTCTAAAGAACTCAAACAATATTCTTGTGTCCTACAACAATGTGTATTTGGACCTTGGTGTCCTACAACAATGTGTATTTGGACCTTGGTGTCCTACAACAATGTGTATTTGGACCTTGGTGTCCTACAACAATGTGTATTTGGACCTTGGTGTCCTACAACAATGTGTATTTGGACCTTGGTGTCCTACAACAATGTGTATTTGGACCTTGGTGTCCTACAACAATGTGTATTTGGACCTTGGTGTCCTACAACAATGTGTATTTGGACCTTGGTGTCCTACAACAATGTGTATTTGGACCTTGCTGTCCTACAACAATGTGTATTTGGACCTTGGTGTCCTACAACAATGTGTATTTGGACCTTGGTGTCCTACAACAATGTGTATTTGGACCTTGGTGTCCTACAACAATGTGTATTTGGACCTTGGTGTCCTACAACAATGTGTATTTGGACCTTGGTGTCCTACAACAATGTGTATTTCGACCTTAGTGTCCTACAACAATGTGTATTTCGACCTTGTGTCCTACAACAATGTGTATTTGGACCTTGGTGTCCTACAACAATGTGTATTTGGACCTTGGTGTCCTACAACAATGTGTATTTGGACCTTGGTGTCCTACAACAATGTGTATTTGGACCTTGGTGTCCTACAACAATGTGTATTTGGACCTTGGTGTCCTACAACAATGTGTATTTGGACCTTGGTGTCCTACAACAATGTGTATTTGGACCTTGGTGTCCTACAACAATGTGAATTTCGACCTTGGTGTCCTACAACAATGTGTATTTGGACCTTGGTGTCCTACAACAATGTGTATTTCGACCTTGGTATCCTACAACAATGTGTATTTGGACCTTGGTGTCCTACAACAATGTGAATTTCGACCTTGGTGTCCTACAACAATGTGTATTTGGACCTTGGTGTCCTACAACAATGTGTATTTGGACCTTGGTGTCCTACAACAATGTGTATTTCGACCTTGGTGTCCTACAACAATGTGTATTTGGACCTTGGTGTCCTACAACAATGTGTATTTGGACCTTGGTGTCCTACAACAATGTGTATTTGGACCTTGGTGTCCTACAACAATGTGTATTTGGACCTTGGTGTCCTACAACAATGTGTATTTCGACCTTGGTGTCCTACAACAATGTGTATTTGGACCTTGGTGTCCTACAACAATGTGTATTTGGACCTTGGTGTCCTACAACAATGTGTATTTGGACCTTGGTGTCCTACAACAATGTGTATTTGGACCTTGGTGTCCTACAACAATGTGTATTTGGACCTTGGTGTCCTACAACAATGTGTATTTGGACCTTGGTGTCCTACAACAATGTGTATTTGGACCTTGGTGTCCTACAACAATGTGTATTTGGACCTTGGTGTCCTACAACAATGTGTATTTGGACCTTGGTGTCCTACAACAATGTGTATTTGGACCTTGGTGTCATACAACAATGTGTATTTGGACCTTGTGAACTAGAACACCTATGGGTTCGGTGTTGTTATATCTCCCTCACAGAACAGCATCCAAACCCTTCCGGGACCGAAACAATTCAAATCTTAAAGTGGAAACACATTATTATTTCTTGTCTCCGTTTGTTTGTTCTATCGACCCCTAGAATTCTTTTCATTTTCCAGAGAAACCAAACTGTATGATGCCATCAGTTTTCTCTGAGCTCGCCCGTTTATTGCTCATATTTTACACGCATAAAACAAAAGTTAGATACCTGTCCTTTGCGGAACTTTACAGATCCAACCACGACCAGTTTTAGCTGTTTGTGATTTCACATGGCAATCTACACTCAGAAGTTTGACATTTGCTATATTAACGTTCCGTTACTTTGCTTGAAAGACAAAAAAAAGTGTCACGTTCAACCAGCATCCCCAAAGGGATGTTTTCACATTTTATAATGGTGTTATAATGGTTATAATGGTGACCAGGTTACGGGCGGCATTTAAATTGGCACAGCAATGCACGCCACGAATGGAATGGACTTCTTCAGTGTAGATGCCATTTGAGGGCGTTCTAACCGTTTGACCAGCCACTTCTCACCGACACATTAACGACGAGAAAGGGTGATGCAGGAAGGATTTTTTTTTTTTTTAAAGAGACAGCTAAACAAAAATAAATGAACATTTCGGTGTTGTCTTTCTATTTTTTTCACAGGGTGCCTAGATATTTCCAGCCAAAGATGTGTCCACGTAGGTCACTCATGGTCGGTGAGATGCCACAACTTTCTGTGCACAAAGACTCAAGAAAATAACATAATTCGTTACGAAGGTCTTCGTAATCAAATAGGTTAGTTGTATTGTTTTCCGTTGTTAACATTATAATTTAGCAACATAAGGAATATCGGTTGGTGAGCATATTGTTAACAGCCTGTGATATGCTGATAATATAGGTTTGATCTCTGAAAATGAAATACAATTGTAAAAAATGATGGATATATTTGTAACGGAAAGTGCAACTGAAGGGTCTTAGTTTGAACAGCAGAAAAAAAGTAAGTAAAGGTAAGTACAAAGAAAACTGACCACCCAAAAGCAACATCAAAGTAAATGGTTCAAACCTCAAGCAAGTTGATAGGTTTAGTTACTTGTGTCGAATAGCTCAAGCAAATGCAGCATTTTACAAAATGAAGAAATTTGAACAAAGAAGACACAAACAATAGATTGCAAAATTAATTGCCTGACATATTGTATCTCGTCAGGAGCATATTACAGTAACAATTACATAAATGAAACAAATAAGTGAATCCTTTATAACTGAAGTACAATTTCAACAACGATCAAACATGACTGCCTGTTTTTACCAGGGCAGCTGTAAAGAGTGAACCATCGCTTTCTGTATACAGAGTTCCGGGCGCTGGGGACAAGTCACAGAAGCTTCGAGAAATCTTAGCGTTCTGCCATTGATTGACGTATGAAGGATTCGAAATGCGTTGCATTTAGTCACCACGTGTCCAAATTAAAAGCTATATAAATCCTATCTTGATATATGAAAATCAATCATGAACAGTTAGAAAATTAGCTGTAACTTTTTTTAAAACTGCAGATATGGGGGTTTTATAGACGAATAATGAGAATACTCGGGACAGAGAAAACTGAAGGCCGCATCAGAAAGAGACAATCTACATTCTCTGGTCATGTGAATGTAAAAAGAAAACTGGAATACATTATGACAGTAGCAAAGTTGGGGGGAGGAGAGGCAGAGGGAGACCTAGAGAAAAGATACTGGACAGTTTGACATCATGACATGGAGGATCATCGGAATCAGAATTGATTAAAAGTACACGAGGTAGACAGTTTTGGATAGACATGACTATCAATGCCACACGCCTTGGACTTGAAGAAGAAAAAGGTTAAGGAAAGTATGAATCTGAGGTTACACTGTTTACACCTGGGTATGAAAGCATCCGCCCAACTGATGCCTTGTGAGCGACAGAAGGCTGACTCTAAGATTGGATTAGGATAGCAACGAAATCTGATGACATCCAACATGGTGTAGGCTATGAAAGTCATCATCGTCATCCTCACTTAATCTCTGAGACGCAAGAGTTTAGAGAAAACAACGGCGTCCTACAAGACAGAGGATGGGAGGAGTTGTAGACTAGAAAGGCATGGGAGTCGGTCGGTTTGTATTAGACCAATGTGCAGAGACCATGAGGGTTGATAGAAACTGAAAAGCCTAGGAAATTCACCGAAGAAGAAGAAATCTGATGAGTTAGTTTATAACTAGGGTAAAATTTGAAGAAGAATTCAGTGAAGTTCTTGAGTTTTACTACCGACAAATCGTCATCATCCTCATCATCATCAATTTTCACTTTCTGCGTTAAGCGTTGTGGAGAGAAATAGTTTGTGATCCATTGCTTGATGGGCATCAATGGTTTTAATCATTCGGTGTTGATGTAGAAGCTCTTTAATGTCATCAATCCATGTTCTCCTAGAGCGGCCTCTTGCTTTTACTTCAGATCTTTTCATGTGAGGTGCCTGTGTTGGTAGTTGTTCTGGATGCATTCTTACTAAATGACCGAACCATTAGATCTTCTGTTTCTCAGTGCATTTTCTACATGATGTTGTTCCTACAGTCTGTCTGATAATATCATTTCTAACTTTGTCTCCGATGGTCAAGTTGGCGACTTTTTTCAGGTAAATCAGTTCACAGGTGTTAATGTTACGTAGGTTAGCCGACAAATCAGTGAGACCAAAACTATCATCTATGTATCTTCTATACAGTTTAGGGACGCGATCCGTGTATAGTTGCCATACTTGGTAACAAGAAAACCCATGAAAAGGCAGGCATAACTAGGGCTCATTTTGGTGCTTGTAGCCACTCCACTAAGTTTGACAACGTTACTGGTAGTTAAAAGCAAAATATGTCATAATCAATTCGGCTGAACGTATGATGGGTTCGGTGGCAATGGCTGGATTTTTGCGTTTATCAAGAACGAACAGCAAAGCCTGGAGTCATCACTGTGGGGGATGCATGTGTAAGTGAGGCAACATCCAAAGTGAAGACCTGATACTTATGGTCTCAGTTGAAAATAGACTCAAAAGTTACAATAGCATGATTGGTGTCCTTCATATAAAACGGAAGTTCGGCCACTAATGGCTGAAAAATATTGTCCAAACGTGCAGCTGGTTTGGACACGAGCAAGCTGTACTATAAGGTCTCCCTGGATGCTGCCTTTTATTGATAATAAACAGATGATGGAGTATTTTGTTTAAATATCCAGAAACCATGAGTTGTTAACCCTTTGGTTCGGTACTGTGGATATTGCAAACCCTTCGGCCTTGATTCCATGACAGATACCGTAAATCTAGGATAATTGTGGCTTTTCTGCCTACCCCCGGGTGTGAACTCAGACCAAAGAAGATGACGCAGTATAGAAAGCTGCGACAAGTCAGATCGCGTTTGTCCAGTGGCGTAATCTGTCCCCAGAGGTCATCCAGATGACGTTGTTGAATTATTCAGGACACAACACATACGGGTGGAGATCGCATTTTATCTCTACCTGAAACATGCATGTTCCATACACTGCATGCCAATTACCCGCTTGACAGGTTAAATCTTGGCGTAAAACAACGTGGGGTGATCTTGTACCGCAAACCGTTGAGGTTAACATGGCAAATTGTGTGTGTGTGTTTTCTTTAACGAATTAGGAGCTAAATCAATTACTCCCTGTCTGAGGTCACCCGGTAAAAACTGAAGCTTAAAATGATGTCGGATCTGAGTGAACTGAGCAAAGGCAGACCAAGAAAGACGATGCTTGCCGGCCTGAAGCGACAGCATGGTGGCATATTATCAGCGAAATAGACTCAAAACTACGGAGGACCCAGATCTGTGCAGAGTCATGAGAACCTACGCTGTTGGACTGGACACATGATGATGATGATACGTATGATGTGTGTGACAAGTTGTTTGGATGACTTCGTCTTTTTTTTTTCTAATAATGTCGATGACCTGATTTTGCTTGTCCAAGAGGATTCTTTTGGTCTTAGTTGTGTGGCCAGGTTTTCTTCTTGCTGTATTCACTTATAAAGACTCTCAAAGTGGTTTCCACACCCAGTTGAGAGAATAGATTAACTGCTTTTTAAAAACATGTCGTTCAAGTGCGACTAATGAAGGTTTTGCCGAAACGGGAAGTATTGGACCGAAAGAAGCAGATATCTCAGCATAGCTTTAAACCACAGCACGGTGTGCCAACCGTCCTTCTGAGAACGAAAGAAGAAGAAGAAGAAGAAAAGGATGAAGAAGAAGAAGAAGAAGAAGAAGAAGAAGAAGAAGAAGAAGAAGAAGAAGAAGAAGAAGAAGAAGAAGAAGAAGAAGAAGAAGAAGAAGAAGAAGAAGAAGAAGAAGAAGAAGAAGAAGAAGAAGAAGAAGAAGAAGAAGAAGAAGAAGAAGAAGAAGAAGAAGAAGAAGAAGAAGAAGAAGAAGAAGAAGAAGAAGAAGAAGAAGAAGAAGAAGAAGAAGAAGAAGAAGAAGAAGAAGAAGAAGAAGAAGAAGAAGAAGAAGAAGAAGAAGAAGAGGTAATGGTGTAAATTTTGTAAAGGTAACGTTTGCTTGTTATCTCAATGTTTTTTCTTTCTCCGAAATTCCAGTCTTCCCCAGCCTCTCTTTCCACCCTTTCCCCCCTTTTGTCTGTCCTTTCAAACCACTAACCCATCGCCTGCCATCCCCGTGCCATCCAGTCATCCGATATTACTTCATTCTCCCGGTTCTAGAAACAAAGCTGTCCTTTAACTTATGCTTGCTCGGGCTGGTCTACATTACAGGGGAGTTATGTCCGGTCCTATTACCGGTAACCGACGCGATATCTAGAGCTGGCCCTAACACAAACACTCCCTAGCCTGTAGCCTCAGCCTATATCCCACAAGGAATGCAGTGTACGACCCGTGGAAGCAACGCTTTTCTGGTTACGAGTGAAAACGCGGTGTCGGCGGTCACTGCTCACACAACAACGATTAACACGCAACACAGTAAGCTTTCCGAAGACAACAGTACACCGCGACACCCCACGTTTTGAATATCTTAATATATTGGTGCACTCTATTTGACCTCTTGAACTAATATTATTACATCTCATTTGCATTCAGGTTGCTACGATAAGCTGACCAACAGTTGCAGACGAGAGAACGAGCCTTTCCCTTACCTGGACGAGACAGGTGTCGTTAGAGACAGGTGTACCTGCAGAATTGTCCCTGGGGCCAGTGAAATCGTCTGCTTCGGCAATAACCAACGTATCAGCTACGTCGCCAGGCAAGACTAGAGCAATAGGAGTGCTGTTGCGTCCCGAGCATGCATCCTGTTGTAGCCTTGATTTCTTTTACCCTTTTGATTTAGACGCTATCTTGTTTGTTTGAAGCATCTTATCCAGTTTTATTTTAAGAGAATATCAGTCTGCTTTCCTCTTCTTTACAGGAATGATGTTTACTGTTCTGCAAATGTTCAAACTTCGGTGGTCAGGCGTGTCACCACCACGAAACCTGGGGGGGGGGGGGGCGAGGGGGTGGAGAGAAACCTTGGGCCCCTGTATTTTGTCCAGTGGTGGGTTATGCCTTGTTTAAGTGCGCAATAATAATTATTGTAATTATTATTAATAATAATAATATTTATTATTATTAGTATGTGCTGAATGTCACACAAGGCTCGCAGTCTGTTTCTCCAACCCCTTTTATTGTGTACAATCACTTAGACATCATAGATGGAATCCAGACCAGCAACTTTGGCTTCTCTTATCAACGTTCGCCCAAGGGTTTCTCTTGGACGTCCTCGTTGTATCCATGTTCAGTACGCCTTTTAGTTGTGCATGCCTTTTCGTTGCCTTGATGTCCTACATAATATTCTGCTGTGAATTTGTTTCTTTCCTTTTATAGGTTGTCAGGTCAATATTCTTCATCAGCATTCCGAACCCTTGAGGTTCATTGCTGCAGATATCACCCGCCTCCATTCATCTCTCTGGTTGGCCTTCTGTTTCCAGTTGATAACAACAAGTGTTTGCAGGTCTGCCAGGACATTATCTCACTTTCGTCTTCTTGGTCTGCCTCGTGGTCTACTACCATTCAGATCCTTCTCTTATACAGTTTTTACTTCTCTGTCATCTGATATTCTTCCAATATGCCCCGACCATTTCAGTCTATTAGCTCTCATGATGCCAGTGATCAAAGGTGATTTAAACAGATTATGAATTTCTTTGTTGCTTCTCACTCTCCATTCCATTCTATTTGCATCTTTTATGGGTCCAAAGATTCGTCGTAAGTCTGTGTTTTCGAAAATGAATGGCATTTAAAAATAGATATATGACAATGTATCAAATGTAGATAATATCATGGAGACAATATCTAGACCAACTAACAAATATCGCTATCTGGATAGAAAAGGGCCAACAAGAGATGAATTGAGGCTGGCGATGTCTGCAGCAATAAACCTCACGGAATGGTAAAAAAGAAGAAGAAGCAGAAGAAGAAGAAGAAGAAGAAGAAGAAGAAGAAGAAGAAGAAGAAGAAGAAGAAGAAGAAGAAGAAGAAGAAGAAGAAGAAGAAGAAGAAACCATCCAATGGCATATTATTTTAAAATATTGTCATTATTAGCAACACCAAGTAGCAGCTGCTTTGCAGAACGTCGCTCTCATCACGGTCCTGCAAAACAACTTGATCTTTGGTCAGTTATCTTGCTTCAAGAGTACCCAGCGCAGAGGTGCCAGAAATCCCCCCCCCCCCCCACCCCGCCCCAGTAACTTTGTAAATCATCTAAGGTACGCCTTTCAACTGTATATAGAAATTTTCTTTAGTGTATTTTGTTATACATTTCCTATTATTTTAAGTATGTTGTTATATTTAGTTTTCAATCAGCACATTAATATTAATAATAATAATAATAATACTAATATGATGATGATGGTGGTGATGATGAATGTCAAATAAATATAATATTTGAAATAGTTTGTCGATTCCGGGGTCCCATTGTGAGAAAAACAGGATTCGACCCACTGCCTTTCCAAAAAGCGTATCGACTAATTGGGGGCTTTCCTCGAAGTCAGACTACATCTGTTTTAGAGACAAGGAACCAGCCGTCTCATACAGTTAAGCCAGATCTGTAAAACGGATGTGCACGTAATATTCAGGTTCTGGAACAAAACTTAAGTCCAGGAGTAAACCCGAAGAAGAAGATATGACTGACTGACTTTCTACCCTACCAGGACATCACACAAGCGATAAACACCCGATGACACAAGGTGCCACCATGCGGATGAGGATCGCCGTGGAGAGGTCCCAGAAACCGCGTTCAGAAATTTGGCCATATGTATGGCCTGCTCATATTGCGGCCCCTGGCAAAAGCCAGAGCGGGGCTTCAAATAACAAAAAATTAGGTCCTAAAAAGGACGTAAGGATATTGTCATAAAAGAAGATATGAAATGTCGCTCCCTAAGAGGAGGGAGCCATGAGCCAAGTCATCCCGCCCCTCCCCCTGCTCTCAAAGTTTTTCATCGCGGCGGTAAGCCTATCCCAGAGTATACAACAAACATACAAACTGTGATGTGTTTACTAAATCTGTGTTATTGGAATAGTCTCTATCGTCAGCAGTTAATATCTGGTATCTTTTTAAATAGGTTATTTTAAATGAGGTATTGGGGACGATCAAAGGTTTATCTGAATCTTTGTTTAGTTTGATATTTTAAATCCTCTCTATTCACAACATGTTTACAGTTTTCGCTATAGAATTCATAAAATTTCAATCAATAAAACTCATGTAATCACAATAATCTGTTTTCAGCACCAAGTATAGTTGTAATACGTTTTAAAATGTTTTAAAATTATTTATCTGACTTCTGTCCCTTGTCCGTATATATAAATATATATATCGCGATCTTTATGATAGGCATGAGAGAACTCACGTGGAGGTTGTGAACTGTGTGTGTTGATTTTATAAATTATAAGAGCAGTTCACTCCACAAAGTCAGAGGAGCAGCTGACTCCACAACTTTGGAGAGAAAGGACCCACCTCCAAGAGTCCCCGAGCTCGCCACTGTAGGGCGTTATCAGCGACCTCTGTTGACGTATGCGAGTAGAGGTTCTAGTCTAGGTGTTGCCAGGCTAGATTTGTGCAGCTATGTGTCACGCTGGGTGACGGAATCAAGTGTTCCTCTTGCCGCAGTAAAAAGGTTTCAGCGTGATGGGTTCGTGATGTGAGATTCAGGATATCTCAAGGTAACGTGACAAGTCGCAGACGGCAGGTCTGGGTAGTTTTCACAAGCTAGTGTGCATCGGGTCTGGATGGTCTCTGGTGACAGCATCTGCAAGATATAGGAGTCACTCGAGAGACAGTCGAGTCACGAAAAGGTGGATTTGCACGATCGGGTAATGATACCCCGTTGTAACCACCGCAACATAGTTATGACAGAAGATGTTCTTTAGAGCATCATCTTGAATGTGTACATGTGGCAGAAGGAATAACGGCTGTATTATTGTGTCAGTCGTATCTCGTGAAGCAACCAATTTCATGATGTCGGTGCCAATGGTGCCAATACAGTGTAAATTTCTTTCAGACTTCTTTTTATGAGTGCCTATCAATACATTGTCTGTTACTTTATTTATATGAATACAGTGTATAGTCTCTGGCGGTAAACCTGTGTTCAAATTCATCTTTTACTGTTTGGCGGAAGCTGTGACCTATAAGTCTTGACATAAATGAATAACCCTAGACCATTTGGCAAGTGGGCTTGTCAGAAAGGCCTAGTACAAGGTATGTAGAGAGCCTGGACATCACACGCGTCTGTGTAATCAGATCAGAAAGCCACCAAAACCGGCACAAGAAGACTACAATATTATGGACAGGCCAGAGCAAATCATTATTCTACGTCTTAGAACAGGATACAATCCACTTTACAACAACATGTACAAACAACTTAAGAGTTACGAATCAGCCATGTGTACATTGGCACCTGAGACAACAAATCATGTCTTCCAAGACTGTCCCAAATATAACACATCAAGGCCAAACTTTTAGCCAAGAAAAACACAAGTGCAAGCCAAACTTTACAAGTCGCTAAGTGAATGACTGTTAATTTCATACTAGAGACATTGTAGATATAATCTATTTCAAGCAAACGAAAGAAGAAGAAAAAATGACATCAAAGTTCGTCAGTTCATTCAAACTAAGATATGAAAACATGGCATGATAATTGGTAGAGGTGAATAATACACAAAACACATATAGTACGTTGCTTGGGACGAAGAGTTAGCGCAAAATCAGTGAGGTGCTTGTATCATAGCAACAAGATACAAACAGACGCCGATTTCTTCTCAAATTTAGATTAGTTTCGTTGCTTCTTCGTTACAGTTGCAGTCGGCACGGGACAGCTTTTTAGTATACTTACCTAAATCGAGGCGTTGCGTGCGATAAACAGTCATGGCGACCACCAACGAAACTTCCAACGCAGTGCTGCAGGGGCTCACACGATGTATGAATTGCTTGGGTGAAGAAGATCGAAACGCCCGCAAGAACTCATTAATTAGCATTAAAAAAGAGACTGTTGACAGAAAACCCGAACTAAAAGACTCTGAACTCAAAATTATATTTTCCGAACTATTAAAACCGTTGCTGAGAACGCTTTCCGATCCTGTGGAAAGATGTCGAGAACTTTCTGTGTCGATTCTTTTTGCATTTTTCAAAAAAGTATCACACCCAGAAGAATATTTATCGTATACAATTCCCGTATTTGTGCAGAGACTTGGGCAACAAGAAATTTTAGAGCCGTCCGAAGAAATTCGACTACAAATGGTAGAAGTCATTTCGTTTCTTGTTGAAACATGCGACAGTAAGATAGGCATATATATGGAGGATTGCATTCGAATTCTTCAGAAAACAATAGGAGATCCATTTGCAGACGTGAAAAAGGAGAGTTGCAGATGTTCGTCGCTGCTAGCTAAGTCATCTCCACAGTATTTTTACTTGCAAGCAGAAAGTCTGGTCAAGCCCCTGCTCTTGAATATAGCCCACCAACACTCAAAAGTCCGCCAGATCATTGTTGAAACAATTGGTAAGTTATATAGTAATACTAATGCATATCTTAGCTATCCTCCGAATAACAGTCCTAAATTAAAGCCGAACATATACCCTAACAGGGCCTCAGTCAGTGTAAATTGCAGACTTCCGGCAACTTAAATTGTGGACTTCCAGCGATTACCGCCACCGCAGAGAGTATCTCCCACACCGCTGCGCGTGGACCGGAGCTAAACTAGATGGCTGGGACTCACGAGCAGCAGCTGCCCTATCTCCTGCAGCTTTCTTCATTTTTTTTGCTCGTGAGTCCCAGCCATCTAGTTTAGCCCCGCTCCACATTTACATGTGACTGGGGCCCTTTAGGGTATATTTTTGGCCTCGATAATTTAGGACTGTTATTCGGAGGATAGCCCATATCTTAATTCTGTTTTAGTATATCACTTGCTTGGACTTACTGAGAAAGCTAACCTAGGAGAAGTGGGAGCTGCCGGCTGAAAGATGCAAATATCGCAGCCATGTTGTAAATGGGCACAACTAAGAGACCCTTGACAGTCTTTTGTCATGGCATGGAGGGTCTGCAGCTGGTGAATGCTGTTTGAGACTGCAGATTGAGGAGAGGCATGATTGCCCACCCCATTTGGCAAGGCACTTCATGATTATTTAACTTTGATATACACATGTCTTAATTCTAAATTTTGTATATTTGTTTTAAATTAGTATACACACAGTATATTTTTTAGTTTTAGAGACTTTTTTTTTCAAGGTCATTATCACATATAAAAAAAAAGCTTTTATAATTTTTGTGTTTATCTTTAAGGAATCCATAAAAAAGTTTTAATTGTGAAAGTTAACAGGGAATTAAAGCAAATGATCTGCCTCTTTTACCAGTGATTTTTCCAGTCTTCACAGTATTTTTCAATGCTCCTTTCCTCATCACATGACCAAAGAATTGTGTCTCCTTCTCATTGTTGAATATAATTTTCTGGAAGTCTAAGGTATTCGTTACATTTTTTTCTCAAGAACCACATCTCAGTTGCCTCCAGACTTCCTCATTTGTTTGCTCACATTCCAAGATTCACTGCCACACAACAGAACAGGCTCGATATAACAGTTCAGTACTTGTTTTCTGATGTTTAATGAGTGATTTATTACATAAGATACTTTGTCACTAATTATTTTACCATATCCCTTCCATCTCATCTCACTGATGCCCAGGATGTTGAGTTTCATCTTTTTCATTTCCTTTAAGACATTATCTACCTTCTCTAATTCTCCTAATATTTGAACATTCCAGGTTCCTATTCTAAATTTATTAGTCTTGCCCTCAGTAGTCTGATGGTGGTCTGGTGTCATCTATGGCTCATGACACTCCCTACAGGATGAGGCCATTTGAAGACATCCATCAACATCGTTCACTGAATTAAATCTGTGACTCTAAATGAATACTTTGGAAGATAATGTGGTGGTTTCCTGTTGCCTTCCACATGGGAGTCTTTTACCTCTGCCTTTGACAGTAATGTCCGACTGAGGACAAATGAGTGCCTGCTCTGCTCAGCTGCAGAGCTTTTCACTTTTTCAAGTGGATACTCTATCCCCAGAACCACACCTTGGTGTGTTGTTCATTCTCTACCGCGCGGAGGTGCAGTTGGGATTTCCCCTTCACTGAATTATGAGACCATAATGGCATTTCCCAAAAACTATCTGGTACTATTTACAGGATATATTTTCGATGGCTAACAATAAATTTTTTGTGTGGTTTTCCAACAGTAGTATGAGAGTTACATTGTGGAAGAGATTAGGGCCTCACCACACAATATTCCTGAGACAATAGCGGTCCACTGTAGCCAACCTTCATTGTGCAGACAGCACAGCAAAGCATTTTTTTTTCAGTTCTTTACCTAGTGATGAGGTGAAATAAAAATTTATAGTTTTACCCGGAAGGTTGGAGCCATTGAATGTTTAGTTTTTTTTCTTTGCAGTCAAGTTCATAAACCATACTACTCAGAATTATATAAGGAGAGGAACATTAAGAAATATAAATATGGAACATTTGTTTAAAAGAACAAAAAAAAAATAAAACATGCAGGGAAAGTAACAACAATATTGCAGTCTGCACATTCTGAACACTAATAGACAGGTTAAGACACACAAGAGTCCATTCTGATACTTTAGAGATGGCTCCTCTGCATTTTATAAGATTTGATGAAATGTACATTATGTTGGAGAAAAAGGTCTACAACAGCTGTAGTAAAGATAATACAAATGAAAGAACCATCTTGAATATCAATCAGAACAAAAAGTCCTGGCCAGGTAAAGTGAATATTAAACAAACCATAACATGAGTAAAATGATGTAGGAAAGAGATTCAGAACAGAATAGCCCCCCTTCCCCCCCCCCCCCCAATGTTAGAGGCTTGAAAGTATTTAATGTAACAATTTTTCTTTTTGTTTAGGATGTCACTGTGTAGGATATAATTAATATAAATTGTATAGAAATATTTAATGAACTAAAATTTATTTTTAGGTACTGTCTTGCAGTACAGCAATGGCAAAGCTGTAGATGATGTAATCTCACATTTGGCTCAACGTCTGTTTGATAAAGTGAGTGGCTTTTTTTCTCTTCCGTGTTATTTTTATTTAAGAACTTGCAGATGGTCTTTGATGTCCGGGAAAGGCTGCAGGAGTGACCGTAAGAGATATATTAAGAGAAAAACCTGGCATAGGATTAATACTAAATTACAAAGAAAGCAGATAAAATTGTTTGACCACTCAGAGAGCATGCCTTTTGATGCCATACCATACAGTACATATGCTGAAAAAATAAAATGGATGTAGATCCTGAGGTGGACCAAGAACAAAATGGAAAGATGACATCAGGGACACTCTACAACATGATGACATGCCTCTGATCAGGGCAGTCAGTAGAGCGTGAACCAGAGCAGTAAATTTTACTCAACATTTAAAGCAGTACAAGAGAAAGTAGAGAAGAAGAACAGTCTTTATTTAGAAGGTGGGGGGGGGGGGGGGGTATGCATTCACCCTACAAAAATGGTTCAGTAGATTGGAAAGAAGAGTAATGAAGGGCATGGTACTGGGAGAGGCAGGGGCTGACCAGCACAAAGGTGGCCACATAAGAGACGCCTTATGCTAGGAATGGTTTAGAGCTGGGGAGGGACCAAGTTTCTTTTAGGCGGGCCATGATAGGATCAACTTTCTGTACAATACCTGCTACATGATGTTGAGTTTTGTATGTGTTGACAAAAAATCTTATATATATATATTCCCTTGTTACCTCTGCCCTGAACTTTGTATTCAAAAAAATGATTCTAGCACTGGGGCTGCCCTGGTAAAACAGGCAGTTGCATTTGATCGTTGTTGAATTTGTACTTCAGTTATAAAGGATTCATTTATTTACTTCATTTATGTAATTGTTACTGTAGTATGCACCTGATGAAATACAGCAAAACATGCCTGGCAGTAAATTGTGCAATCTGTTATTTGTCTTCTTCATTCAGATTTATATATATTTAAATTATATATATATATATATTTGTTGACAAAGCCTGCAATGTACATGAAGAATACTTAGGTTCGATTCATATTATTTGCATTTACGATGTTATCATGCATGTGCTGGGGGAAGAGACATAGACTAAATGACATTTTTATTATTGTTGGCCTTTTCTTTCAGACACCTGCAGTGAGAAAGGCTGTGACTAAAGTTGTTGGTGGCTGGCTTCTGGACCTGCCTGATCGTTACTCCTACCACCACAAACTCATTCCTCTGTTGTTGACCAGTTTGTCTGATGAGCAGGCAGACATCAGAGAGCTTGCTGATGGTCTTTGGCATGATATTGGTTGGTTATGTGTCTTGTACAATGTGTCTGCACATGTGTGTGTGTGCACTGTTTTCTCCCCCCACTTGCAAAAGGTGTACAAAATCTCAATGTGGATTGAAGACCAACAGGGCAAATCCTGTATACCCTGTTCAACCTCCACAGAAGTGTAACTGGGGCACCAATAATGACCACAGCAAATTGGTATAGCCTGCAATCCAGTGGAGTTAGGGAATTGATCATGTCTGTGTTTTCTTGATAGCAAAGTTGATACTTTACTTGCTTAGTCAGAGATTTAAAAGCTTAGATTCAATCCACAGTTGTGACACTAGTATGATATGGCCTCAAATGAAAACCTTACACATGTAATTGATATTACAATAACTGTGCCAGTGTCTTGTAACCTGTTAGTATTGTTAAGGACATCAAGAGTGTTAAGCACATGACATTATAGTGCAGACAAATCTTTCAAAAAATGGTGTGACTTCTGTGACCGACTTTTTCCCACCTGGTTAGGTAGAGACCATTGAGTCAGTTTCAGCCATTTTGAAACGTATAACCTCCACTTGTACACCTGCTAGACTGACATAAATCAAAATACTGTGGCTTCATTTGCTAATGAATTTGTATAGGATAAGTTTAACCTCGTCACTATTTTTAAAAAAAATGTTCAACAGAATGCTAATCTTTGGTGCATGTTAAAAGTGGGTGGCCCTCTCTAAATTGCCATTATGATGTCACTATGTTTGTCTGTACCGTGATGTCACATGCTTAACACCCTTGGCATCTTTAACAACAGTATTGACAAGTTACAAAAACAATGGCATGGTTTTTGTAATTTTGACATTTAAAATTTTTATTTAAAGCCCCCTCATACATCTCCCCGAGAGCCACCATCGTGTAGCAGATAGACACTCACCTGTGGATTGAAAGAAGGTGGGTTTGCTTCTAATGGAGCCACACTAACAGGTACAGTCCTAGGAAGTAAAGGTGGCTGGGTCATGCCGACCACATCACCTACCTAGTGCCATTTGGTCTATAAAATATAGGTCTAGCCCTATGTGTCCACTACACACAGTGTGGAAAAGGGTCCTTTACTCTACTTTACATACATCTCTACAGTTTAAACAGCTTAAAAAAAAACACTTTTGCTAAATTTATTTATGGGAAAAGACAGTGAATGAGGAAAGGAACTGATCAGTTGTCTGGATCTGTAAGGGTCACCACTTCTATAATATTGTTTTTTTTTTTTTTTCCTATTGAATATTTGGTTGGAGTCCTTTGACAGTGAAATACCTTCAGCATATATAGGAATCTTAACATGTTAGATCTAGCCAGCTCATATTTGCTATGCTGAATCATGATCAAAGTCTAGACACATTTAGAGTTTAGAAGTTTCAGTAGATATGGGAACACTCGTACAGGACAAGGAGATATTCTGAAGACCATATATGAACAAAAGTTGATAGAAGACATGAGATTAGATAAAATAACATGTGTAAGAGTGTGTGAATGAGGAATTAGGAGTGGATCTGGCAAGGACGGATGTATGAAAGGAAGAGAACGACTTGAGTATAATCGGTGGAGATGGAGCATATGAAGGTATGCCCGGTGTGCCTCGATGTCAGTTCTTAAATCAGTAATCAGGAGTTTCAGTGTAGGTCTTAATATTCAACTAGTTTCAAGCTTGTGGAGGTAAGGCAAGCTGTGCAGCACAGACCCCTTTTAAAGGGTATTTCCCGTCTCTCTAGCGTAGTTGGCTAAACCGGATTGCGCTGTGAGCGGGTGACGAACTTCTTGTGGTCCGGGTTCACTCCCAGGGGTGGGCAGAAAAGCCACATTTCTCCCAGATTTACGGCATTTAAAATGGAATCAAGGCCGAAAGGTTGCGATATCCATAATACCGAGCCTAAGGGTTAACAACTCATGGCTTCTGGATACTAAAACAAACAAACCCAACAAAGGGTATTTTGGTACCATGTGAAGAGTAAAGTGTTAACATTGTTAGCATTGTTAACCCTTTTCATTGCTTTCTCAGATCCAAAGCTTTGGACTTAACCAAGCATGTTTTGAATCTCTATCTCTAAATCCTCTTCATGTCGCTGTTGACACATAAGACATTCACAAATGATCTCCATTGCTGCCTGTCAGCTGCTTTTCTGCCCATGGTATCCCATGTCAGTTTACGTTCCTTCCTTTTCCATTTTATTGTCCTTCTCCAGGTTTCCTTAGGTCGTCCACGTCTCCTTTTTCCATCTGCTGTCCACCGGAGAGCTGTTTTTGCCAGAGTGTCACAAGACATTCTGCAAATAAGTCCAAGTCATCTCTATCGTCTTACTTTGAAAACATTATATTTTGAATGATGCTTTTTTAAAAAATTATGTTTTATGAAATTATTTTTGTAAAGAGAACTATTTAGAAACACAACTGTAGCTGTTTATGTGTGTTTCCACATGTGTATATATCTGTGTGCATATGTTATCTGTAATTGAGTATATTTTCTCTGATACAGCAAGCAGTTTAAATTGCCAACATTATTAATTCTATTGTGAGACATTCTACATAATAAGTCAGAGGTGAAAAACAAATGCCTGAACTGTCAAGATATTATAATATTATATTGAATGGAAAAGATATTAGGTCATGGTCTTGTTTCATTCGGTAAACAATTTATTACTTTAGGCTTGAAATATGAACGAGAGAATGAAGAAGATCTAAAAGATAAGCTGGACTTCCCAGCCCCACAACCCAAGCATTATCCACCAGGGGGTAAGTCTCTAGAAGAATGTGTGTTAATTATAATAAATAGTGAATCAACAATCGCAACCTAATGCCAACAGATCAGATCTGCATCAAGTCAAAGATTATTTATTTGCTCCAAAATTGTCCTTGGCTTCCAGGTCAATGCAGCCTAAAATGTTCCAGGTTATGTCTTAGGAAATAAACATGGCTGGTGTGATATTGTATCATCCAGTGCTTGCTGACTGGCCTATAAACATCTGACTCTAGTATCCTGTGCCAGACATGTCATATGTGGCATAAAAAAGACTCATTTATTTTGCCTTACTCACAGCTCTTGGGTGACCCTGAAAGGTTAGTCAAGAGGATCAACTTCATTGCTTCAGGTTTTATCCCATATGGCTCGGCCTCTCTGCAGAAAGGCTGGCTGCCTGCTGAGAGAGCCGCACAGAGCACGATCTCCGTAAAAATTGCACCCGTGAACTGAAAGTTGCAGCCGTGAAATGAACCTAGACCTTCAGAGCACAAGGCAAGCGGCTTGACCACTTCACCATGGAAACCATAGAAAAATGGGTACTGGACAATTTTTAGAACTGTCAAGAAGGAAAAGGTGACAAGGAAGGGAACTGACCTCCTCACTGTGTATGTTATAACCTAGACTATGTGATGGCCTGATAGTTCACAGCCTGGCGACAGTGACTACTATGGGACTACTTAGCCTTTTTTTTTTAACTTTAAACAAACAAGAGTATGCACCCTGTGAGATAAAGCCAAATTATGTAATTTACAATTTTTAGTGTTTAACCATTTAACCCCTAAAACTCTTTTTTTTTTAAATGGGTCATGACCCCGTTAGCATTCCTGAAAAAAAATCTGTAAAAACAACACTTTTTACACAGGTTCCTAATAGATTATTTAATTGAAAATTATTCATTATTTTAAAATTATTTTTCAAAATTTATAAAGATGTATGAAAGAAGAATTCATTAAATACAAACTATGTAAAGTATTAAATTGAATACATACCCTGGGGCCTTTTAAAACATGCTACAGTTGACTCATGCCTAACCTTGTGACCTTTACCATTGAGGCTTATGAAAAAATCTAACGTCATGTTGATTTAAAAAAAAAATTCTTATTTAAAAAAAAATCTAGGAAATTACTTATAGAACTAAAAATATTACTAAAAATGTTGCCACCACCCTGGCTGTTACGATCGGCCACCATGATCAGAACATCTGTCTAATGCGTCACTGACATGGGACTAACTATACTAATTCTTGAAATGTTACTATACGCATTATAGAGTTGTTTCTCTTTAAAAGCAAAACCACAGAGAAATAAATGGACCCAGGGCTATTCAGTTGCGTTTACTAAGGAAACAAAATGTTTGAAAATAAAAGTCGTTGCAGGCCAGAGACTTGAATTTAAGCTTAAAAAGATCATTACTACAATACACATCTGGCCTGGGGGCCGTCAGTTGAATAGTCCTAGACTAACAGTTTTAAGCTACATTGATTGCAAAAGTTGTGATTTTGCCATGTTGACAAGCGTCCAAAGTTACAAACACAGGGACAGCGATTTATGAAGCCAAGCATAAATGACGGCTGATCGCACTATCTGTGATCGTGTTTGTCAGTGATTAAGGAAGGGTTGAACTGGGAGCCATGATTATTTTTGAAAAGTCCGGCTGTGTTCAGATTTTAACCCATGACCTTCAGGTCCGCAGGCAAGCATTTAGATACAGCTAAAGTACAAATATTTTATGAAAGAAAGTATTGAAGTACCAATTTCCTGGGACTGACAGAGTCAACAGTTTCAATTTTACAATCACATACACTAATGTTGGGTATGAAAATGTCATGATGACAATTGATTTTGTTCATGTTTTACAGTTGAGAGACCGACCTTGGGCTGTAGAGTCTTGGTGAATCGTCACCTGTCCAAGATACTACCAGGTCTGGTGCGGGACTTGAGTGACTGGGTTGTGGAAACCAGAATAAAGTGTGCATCACTGCTGTACTGGCTGTTGATAAATGCTGAAGAGTACACTACTCAGCATGTTGAGATTCTGCTGAGTGGGCTGTTCAAGGCCGCGCTTGATGAAGAGCCGGCTGTTGTCAACGATGTGAGACATGTGTCTGTTGTTAGTTCGTCTTTCTGCCATGATAGAAAATGTCAAGTCAGATAGCATCATAGAAATCCTGATGAAATATTACAACTATAGCTGCAGCCTTTTCTTCCTGTTCTTCTCCATCATCTTCCTTCTTCTCCTCCTTTCTTCTTCTCCTCCTTTCTTCTTCTCCTCCTCCTCCTTCTCCATCCGTTCAGACTGTCAACATCCCCTAATGAATTTGACAGTTGTGTGTATTTTTGTATGTGGTAATTCCATATAGCTTTGAGTTTAGTATGGAGATATTTTACTAGCATATCATTGTCTAGTGTGCTCACAGAGGGTAGTTCTGCAGAAAATGTTGAATAATTTATTTGTTAATTCATCTGAGCCCAAGTATTTGAATATATGACCACCTAAGAAGGCATAAAGGCTAGCTACGACTTCATAAATGTATAATGTTATGTAAAGATAAAAACTGGGAAATTATATATGATATATGTATGAAATATATATTGTTTGTATCTAGGTTAAAAAGTGCGGTGAACTTGTTGGATACTTTGTGCAACCTGACATCTGGAAAAAACTAGTGCTAGTGGCATTGAAGCAGTCTCTTTCCCATGGAGTGGTCATGACTTTGGCGGCCATTGTGAGAGGCAGTGAACATGATGCTCTTCTCGATCATCAGATTGATCTGGCAAATTCTTTATTGAATCCTGATATCTGCCAGACGGTCGACGCTAAGATGCACATCGAGGTAAGACACAAGAAAACTTTCTGCAACTAATTAATTTTATCAGGTAATCGCAGATTCACATTTTACGGTAAACTGGCCACTTGATAGTTTCTCTGTGAAAACCACACAGAATACCCATCCTTGCGGGAAAAATGTACCCAGACTGCAGTCTCTGCAAAGCCAACTATCAGAAGTGCCAATGCAAACAGTCTGGCACAAGAACAGCAATTTGTCTTCAGTTTAAGCAAATCAGTGGTTGCACACGCAGCTCGGAAAGGATTAGCAAATGAACAATATTTCAGTGCTTCAAAGACCATAGCTGAACATTTTTGATTTGTCTGGTATTAGACTTTGGCTCAGTCTCATTATAACACAGTCAACTCATTCTGTTGAATGTTAAATTAAGAATCTACATCACAGCACTTTGAACACTCCCATAAGCGCTCCATCCCCATCTTTAGCAGCAAGCGAAGAGGTAAAATTCTGATGGTACCAGTAACTGTCTGATTGTATATTTATTGAGCGTCAGTTAGATCCCCTTGTCATTAACTTATTCTATAGCAAGACACTTACTTCTCTTTGTTGGTTAGGGGGCATCGTGTTTTTTGAGGGTTTTTTTTTTATAAGGGAGAGAATAGACTCACTGCCCCTTATGAAATTGAACGTGTTGTTCCTAAAGGCACAGATATTGCGTCCTGGCTATAAACCACAATGAGCTAACTGTTTTAAAGGGTTATCGCAGAAGGAGAAGAGGAAAGTATCAAGAATCTCATCAGTTTAATTTCTGTCATCCTGGTAAGTTTTCATGCTTATCCGTGCTGCCTAGTCACCACTGTTGACATGATTTGCCCAGTAAAGTTGTATTTTTAGTGTAAGTACTATTTCCTACTCAGCTTGACTGAAGAGGATTGCTGGCAGAAAAAGAAGGTGATAACTGGATGGCATCCACACTAGTTTTCTTGCTGGCTCATTTGATAGTGATGTGGTTGTTATAAATGTTTGGCTTTGACATGTGAAAAAATTCTTAATTTAATTCAATTTGGTATATCATTTTATAAGGTACATCTATAACATATAAATTCACATATTTTACTATTTTAAAACCTGACACATTTATTTAAAAAACCACACTGGAGGATACAGTAAAAAGAAAAAGATAGATATGGAGGTGGTAAGTGATGATGCATATTAGATTGTAACAACAAGAGACACATTTCTGCACGTTATGCTAGTGTTTTGGGAAACGAAAAGTCAGATAGACTTGTGTGAACTAATGCATGACAAGCTAGATGTTGTAAAGGTCCTTTGGGAGTGAGGGAACAGTGTGGAGGCAGAAATAGATGATCACACTGTGGAGAATGATGCTGTGAGGATTGACCCGGGATCTGGCCAATGCTCAACAATCAAAGCAAAGACAAGATGGATATACATTTAGACTGTTACTATCATAACTGGAACTCTACACTTGCTGCTAAAGATGGGATCGGAGGATTTATGGAAATGTCCTAAGTGCTATGATGCCGGTTCTCAATTCAGCATTAAAAAATCAACAGACGTATGAATAATCCAAGAAAGTGCACCACCAGAACATGTCTTGAAAGATCCATTTGAGCCAACCTTTATTATAAAGCCTACTTGATTTGTTGTTGTTTAAATGTATTGACCGCTGCAAGAAATAAATAATAGAGTTCTTTGAGTCCTCCTTCTTCTTCTTAGCGCTCACTGGCTGTAAACTTCAGCGGAAAGCTCTGGTTGTTTGTCCACTTCTGGAATTTTTTGTTCCAGAACTTGAATTCTGCGTGCACATCTGGTTGACAGATCTGGCTCACTTTGCTTGCAGGCTGTTGGTTCCTTGCCTTTCAGGCTGATGCACTCTGACTTCGGAGTGAAAATCTCTAATTAGTCGCTTTTTACAGCATGCTTTTCAGGGAGGCAGTAGGTCTATTCTTCTTTCCCCCCCCCCCCTCCCCCCCTCTTGTGAAATGGGGTTCTGGAACCCACATGGGGACCATGACAGTTCACTGTATGGGATGTGTGATCTGATGGGGACCATGACAGTTCACTGTATGGGTTGTGTGATCTAATTAGATTACAAACATTGCAGGTCATTACATTATGAGCTAGAGGTGACCAGCTTACCTTAGTCTTGTATTCCCTAATTTCAGATCATCAGCTTCTGTTCATCACTGCTGTCCACCATGGAAACAGACATCCAGGCTGTTAGTCAGCAGCTGTTCAACCTGTTAATTACTGTCGTTGCCCTGTCACAGAATGAGGACAGCATCAGCTCGGTATGCTTTTTATATACCATAGTGTTACAATTGAAGTGTGTGTCTTTTTTGGAGTGAATAATTATTTCGTTACATAATATATTAGCAATGTGCTCTACTATTTGCTAAGCTGTAAATAATTTTTGTAACCTTCATCATACATTTAGTAAAATAAAAGTCATTATGATTGTTTGTCCTGCTGATTACTATAGCGGATCATTTTTCACTTTTCACACAATCAGAGTTCAAGTGAGTATGCTTGTTGCACCCCATCCTTGCAGCCAAACCATCCAGATATGTATCTCCTTGTCTGCCCCTTTCTCTTTTTCGGTCTATCTTGCCTGCCATCATAAGTTCTCTGCTGCCCTAACAAGCATGTCATAAGAGATGGTTAATTGGTTTTCTTCTACATGATTGTCAGTTTCTGCGTATGTATCCCTAGCATAGCACTGTATCTCCTAAAATGCCACAGTGGCACAGGAATCTTTAACCTAGTAAATATTATTGCATTTCCAGGCCAAGTTATGCTTAGATCAACTTGCCAAAGCACAAGGATTAACTGACAGAAAACAGCTTTTTGAAAACTGTACCAAGCCTCTGATAGATTCTTTTGGACAAGGAATCGAACTTTGGACAAATCACTCGGCAGAGAGACAGATCTTTGATACTTTGTTAGTTGAAGCAGGTAAGAGAAGCATTACAATAAGAATCACCACAGAAATCTGAGATGTCTCCATTTTTATAAACTCAAGTTGATGTGGCAGGTCTTGGTCAGATATGACTGAGTTACCGTGTAACAGTAGCCAGTACTACCTGTCTTCTGTTACACCGAATGTTAGGTAGCGTATACCAAACCTAACATCCCATATTGTGCAGATGGCTTCAGGTGAAGAGGCCCATTAGAGAGGACACTAGCCTCATCCTAGGAAGAGGAAATTCAACCTGAAAACTTGATGTTTTGGCAAGGCAGATCTGGCTATTAGCCTTGGCTGGCAGCTGGTCTAAGAGGGAAACTCTGACAGGTGGACAGATTAAGAACTGCTTTTCTGATCCAGCAGCTTCTACAGCCTGCTTTGTTCCAAACGTACTGGTGTTAGTTTTTCTTTGGAGTAAACAAAGCAGGTCAAGAGATGGATCATGATGCACGGGCAACATATGGTCTCTACAATACTGCCCAGGCTTTGTTCTATGGAGAAGATGAACTTCATCCCTGGCCTTCATTGGTCTCGGAAACAGATACTGACCTTTTCCTAGTTGCTACAAGAGTTCAGATGAAACCCAAAAGAATTTTCAATTCAAAAAACAATTATATCCCCAAGTTAAATATTTCCAAAAACTAAAGACTCTGAAAAGTGTTTTGAGTTCCAACAGCAGCTCAAAGATGCTTTCACTGATATCCAGGATAACTCTACAGCAAGCCTTTAAAAAATAAGACCAAACAACTGCATCAGTTTATGGGATTAGAGAACATAGAAGTAAGGACTAGTTTGAAGCAAATAGCCAGATACTCAAACCCTTAATTGCAGCAGAAAGTTAATGCTCCTCAGAATCAAGGAAAGAACAAGGATCACTCTCACTGAACTGAGAGAAGCTAGAAAACATTTGCAAAAGGTAGCTAGGCAAAGTGGCAAGGATTACTGGATCCAGTTATGTGAAAGCATTCAAAATGCTAGCAGTAGTGGTACTGTTGGAAAAGCACTTGCCAGAACTGTTCTGCAAAGACACTAGAGCCTAGGAGACCAGGCTTAACCAGAGTCACAGTGTGGCTTTTGTAGGAACCAGTCTACCACTGATACAGTTGCAGGAAAAATGCCATGAACAAAATCAACCACTGTATGTTGCTTTCATTGATCTTATCAAGGCATTTGATTAGGTTAGACGAAAAGGTCTGTTTCGCACACTGAAAAATATTGGGTGTCCACCTACCCTTATTGAGTTTTTATACACGGATATGAAAGGTACAATCAACTTTGATGGTGTAATATCGGAGGAGTTTGTAATCAACAAAAGAGTGAAGCAGGGGTGTGTACTTGCTTCTACCCTCTTTGGAATATACTTCCCACTTCTTTTAGAACATGCCTTTTGGAATCAAGAGCGTGGTGTATATTCACCCACTCTCGATCAGATGGCAGCCTTCACAATGCTCGTAGGTTGAAGGCCAAAACCAGGATAAGAATCGGGATAGATAAGGCAGCAACAACAATGAGCAGATTAACAAAAAGAGTTTAAAAAAAGAGAACAGAAAACTCATTATTAAAATAAAAACTCTTGTCTGTCAGGCGTGTGTTCTCAGCACTCTGCTTTATGGCAGTGAAACTTAATCAGCTTTTTTGCCTAAGAAAAATACTTGGCATTAAGTGGCAGGAAAAGATCCCAAACCCTGAGGTATTGGAAAGAGCAGGTATTATAGCAGTCTTCTCAATGCTCAGTCTACGAAGGCTCAGGTGGCTGGGTCACACCTGGAGAATGGAGGATGGCAAGAGTCCCTAAGGACATCCTTTTTGGTGAATTAAAGATGGGTAGAAGATGTCGAGGTAGACCTCTACTGCAATATAAAGTGTGCAGGTGGGACTTGAATGATACAGGTATTGAGGTGGACTCATGGGAACAAAATGCCATGGACAGTGTTGTGTGGAAGGGGCACATCAGGAAGGGAATGAGAATGAAGGAAGAAATAATTAAAAAAGCATGAGAGCTGAGCGTCCGAGATGAAACAGACTAAACACAAATGTTCACAACAATGGTCTGAAATCCCTTGCTAGTCCTACTCGCCATGGCCATGGGCTGTGAGTCCATGCCTTCACACAGTGCAGTATAACACTATCGCCTGGAAAGATGGAAAGATGCCAGTCAGTCAAGTGGATGTGGCAACTATGTCCGTTGTCGGCCAGTTGCTATCTCAGTGAATGTGATGGATCCGTTACTTTTCCCAGGCACTAGATAGCTGATGTGACAAGCCAGATGTTTGCGGCTTGCACTGTAATGTTTGTTATGAGTTATCTCCACTTGATAAAGGGCTCTTCAGTGGTTAGTTGGTGTTGCAGTCCTTTGTTTACATTCTGACTTTCCATGCTCCTGTTTACATTGGAACTGTTGAAAACTATTTTTTGTTTGATAACCATTCTGAAATTACTCAAAACAGCAAATTGTGCTGTCTGTTCAGAGTTCACAGTTGGAAAGATACGACAATAGACAGCATAAAGACTGACTGAAACTTTCATTCTTTAGAAAATTTTTAATGAGCACAAATGGTTTTTTTTATAGACAGAAAATTTTATACTCCCTTCTTCAGAAAAGTTAAGAATAAAAGAAGATTAAATTTTTTACTGAAATACCTTCGATTTATAGACTATACCTTCTTACTCTGGGGGGAAATATTACTACAGAAGCACTCCGGCGCAACTAAATTACTTAAGGGGTTAAAGGTTTTTTTATATAAGTTCTTTATCGTTGAGGCTTATGAGAAAATTAGACAGCAGCTTAGCTTTATAAAAGCTTTTTGATTCACTGGAACATCCCCAAATGCTAATTTTAGCTCATATATTCATATCTTACCTCCTCAAATGTTGCCTAGGTCAGTAGCATAAACTGTGCATAAAAAGTGCACTGAAGACAGGTTGAAAAAATGACATTTACAGCAACTTGGAACCAGCAACAAGTGTTGGTTCTGCTGTTCCTCTGGACAACAAGGGTAAATATCTGAGAGAACTCTGTGACGAATGTTGCTGAGCAAGGCCAAGGGACAGGACTGGATTCCATCCATAATATTTAGAGCAGTGGATCTCAACCTTCCTAATGTGGTGACCCTTTAAATGCTGTCGCTTACCCCCAAGCAGACAATTATTTTCGTTGTTACTTTATAACTTCAATAAATATGTTTTTTTCCGATGGCTTTGGCGACCCACAGGTTGGGAACCGCTGATTTAGAGGATAGAACTAAATGGAAGACTAGACTGCAAGCCCTAGGTGATATATAACGGCACCACATGATGATGATCCTAATTATCTTTAAACATTTATTAGTTGCATATTTTGATTTGATATAACTTCACACAGTCTTTCTCTCTCTGTGAAATTTTCTCATCACACTTAAACTGTTTCCTTCAGGTCCAGTTGTTGGTGGCTACTTGGATGACATCATCCCCATCCTTGTCACAAACCTGAACCCTAGTAAAGATCCAGAGTTGAGGCTGAAGTTCTTCTCTCTGCTCTCACACCTCATCCTGGCTGCACCGGCAACTGTGGACTCTGAACACCACTTTGCTGATTTCGCTGATATTGTGGTGAGAGATATGATCTTGCCAAACTGTGTGTGGAAAGCAGGAAAGACTGCCGGTGCTATACGTACTACAGCCATATCTTGTATGTGGGCTTTACTGCAGAGTGGGTTGTTAACCAGAGAGAAGGTATGGAATATGTGTATATAATAGTGCTAATACAGAAAGATAAATATTCGCTTCCAAATATTTATCTAATGTGTTCTGTCTCTCTTCTTTTTGTGATTACCAGTCAGCACACGTCAACTGGTTTATCAAACAGAGAGAAACAAAGAGTGTTAAAGTGCTATACAAATCAGTTAGTTTATTAAAACAGAGAGAAAAAGTGTTATAGTGCTACATAGAAACTGTATTATTGTACTAATTGAAGCGTGGATAATGAGGAAACAAGCTGAGAAACTTCTGATAGCTGCATAAATATGCTTTTTATTTTTAATGGAAAAAAAGAGGGGGGGGGGGGGTGGGGGTATCTCCCTGGTGAAGTGGTTAAGCCTTTTCCCTTGCACTCTAAAGGTTGTGGGTTTGTTTCATAGATATGTCTATCAGTTTACAAGTGCAATTTTAAGAATTGTAGGGATTTTTGTCAGAGCTGTTGAGTTTACGCTTTCAGTAAGCGGCTAAAACTGATTAGAGAAATAAGACAGGATCATTTGGACTTGTGAGGAAAAATCAGCTTGAAAACTTATGATAATCAGCAAACTTGATGGAAAAAGAGTTAGGGGGGAAAAAAACAAGATCAAAAAAGTATCAGGAAAAACAAATAGGTAAATACCCATATGACATGACCAACACAATTTTAATGATTTTGAAAACAAAAGTTCTAAGGAAATCTATGAACATTAAAGAGATGAATAAAGAAAGCCAAAGAAAGAAGAGAAATGTCTGGTTAGCCACTTGTATCAATGGTTATAAAGAAGATGGCAGTATACTAAATACATCATAAGAAGTGGACAGATAATCGCTAAACAGGCAGTGAAATGAGAGGGAGGGGAGGCAAATGGCTTAAGAAATGAGGACGTGTAAGAGAAACCCTAAGACATATGTTGTTGAGGGAGGCCAAATGTGCTGGACTGGATCACATCTATAGTGTCAAAATGATTGCATTGGATAGAGTGGAGAAGGGAGCACAAGCCTGTCAGAACTGTGTAACTTATAATGGCACTACAGGATGATTATGATGGCATGACCACATGGCATAGCAGGACAAGAACACCTACCAGATCCAAGACTGGTGATCATGGATAGTGGCAAAGCATGACCGCCTATGCTCGTTGGCATGGTGCATAATGATGATGAACAATGTGAATTATTTTTTACGGTTGTCATGGGGTGAGATGACTGAAGATATAATATTGCACATAGATGCGGATTAAAAAGTGCGGCTGTATGGCTTATAAGTCATTCTTGAGGACAGTGGTAGGAATCTTATCATCAAAGAGATTGGGGCCTCACCGCATAATATTCCAGAAACAGCAGTCAGGTGCAATGTATCCAGCCTTCATTGTGGAGATGGCACACAGTTTCTGTTAACAGTATATTAAATATAATGCACACACTTACACTGTGCGCCCCCCCCCCCCCCCCCTTAAAAAAATGAATGCAAAAATTGTATAAGATGCACTTATGAAACCAGACTTAATAAAAGCTTTTAAAAACTACAAATGGAAAGGGAAGATACATAAAAATGTTTCTTGGTAGTTCACTTACATATTTCTTTTTACCATGGAAATTATGACAGTGGACAATTGGTATCATTTCATATTTTGTTTCTAAGATGATGCCAGTGGTGGAGTCAGTCCTCACTCAGCTGACAACTCTCATTGAAGACGACAACAAAACCACACGTCTGGTTGCATGCCGGGTTATGACCAGGACCTTTGACCTCATGGGGACAAGTCTTGATCAGGATAGGTTACATAATCTGTATCCAGAACTGCTGAAGGTGTGTGTTTACAGCTTCTCTAGCATTTACATTGGGATGCAACACCTGTAGCATTCACACTGTCACAATACCACATTATATCTAATGTTCACACTGTGACACAATGCCTCTAGCATTCACACTGTGTCACAATACCACATTATATCTAATGTTCACACTGTGACACAATGCCTCTAGCATTCACACTGTGTCACAATACCACATTATATCTAATGTTCACACTGTGACACAATGCCTCTAGCATTCATGTTGTGACACATTACTACAATATTTCTAATGTTCACATTAAAATATATAATACACTGTAACCTTTGAGCTTATTTATCATTATCATCACCAAGTGCCTAGCAGACTAGCATGGCATGGTGGTTCTCCAATTTGATGATCTCAAACATAATTTATTAAATCATGTACTGTTTTAGTACCATAATGAAGTGCTGACAATTATTCTTCTTTGTCTTCACCAGCTGTAAACTCCTGTGAACAATTATGGTTGTTTATCCATTTCTGGAGTTTGGCCTTTTTCCAAACCTTGAGTTTTGTGTGCATCTCTGTTTAACAGATCTGACTAACCTGTATGCAGACTGTTAGTTCCTCATCTTTCATGGCAGATGTACCCAGACTTTGAAGGAAACATCTCAAATAAGACTACTTGCACAACATGGGGTAGCGGAGGTCCTTATACTTGTCCCCACCCCCCAAATGGGGTCCAGAAACTCATACAGGGATGACAAGAATTGTAACTAATGGTCTTTCTGTTTCTCTCTTTAATATCTTGCTGTTAGCAATATTTTCAAAATTCAGTATAAAGATAGGCATGGTAACATTCGGACCTAGTGAAGGAGTAGCTTAAGCAATTACATTTCTCTCCATAGTCACATTGTTTATCTATTGAATGTTTTCAGCGTCTTGATGATAGCAGTGATGACATAAGATTGACTGTGACTCACACAATTAAGGCCTACTTTGACTGTTTCCAAGAAGGCTATGATGTGAGTTTATACAGAGCGCACCTGGAAGCTATTTATCGTGGTTTGTTGGTTCACCTGGATGACCCGGAGAACAAGATACAAGAAGCTGTTTTAGGTAATTGTCTTATTTAATAAGCCACTTCAATTGAATGTAAGGAAGAGAATAGTTAGATGTTATCTAAAATTGTACTGAAATATTTTTAAAACCTGTGTTTTTACATGTCAGTAAATCTTGGAGCATGAGCAGAATTAGAGAGAGCTTGAAGGCAGCAGAGTTGTAACCCCTGAGATAAATGTCATAATTACTTTGAATAGCTAGAGTAACTAACAGCGATTGACAAGAATTTGTGAACGATAAATACAATAGTGGTTTTCCCTTGCTTCCATTTTAAATGAGCGGCCTGAAGTATTTGAAAGAGACTAAGACATTTAGACAATTTATGAAAATAAAAAGAGGCATTCATCAATTTTGGCCACTCTATTAAAAGAAAAGAACAAACAACTGGACACATTTGAAAGAGAGAAAGAGAAAGGCTATGAGAGAGGTTTCATGAATGTTTTATCCTGGCATGAAAAAGTGGCAGAACCTAATTTGATAGATACTGGAGATTGTAAGATAGGGTGAAGCCTACAATAAGGCAGTTATAATTTCATTGAAATCTTGCATTTAATATTAAGATAATTAAAAAGGCCTTACATTAATGAAACATATAGGAATGCTGGAGTAAAGCTTAAATGTAGTTATTTTCACTAATTTTATCTTGATTCAGTAGCTATATTACATTTCTATAGACTGTTCTCATTTTATTTGATTTCTTTGTATGATTATTGATGGAGCTCTTCGTAATCTAGTGTATTCTGCTGTAGCCTCCCGATTTAATTGTCCTGTTTATTAATTAAGTGAAAATTTTAAGAGGATCTGATAGGGCTTTCATTTGATGTATGGGAAAGCCCATACAGCTAAAAACTATTGATGAACCAGATGCAAAAGAACTGTCAGTTAATTGGTTGAACTTTAAGGTATTCTTGCAGTTTGAACAATTTCACTCATGAAATTAAATTACAAAGATTTGAATGTCAAAATGTTGTTCCTTTCAGTGACTATGGGATTTTTGTTGTGTGTATTATTGTATATGTGAAAGTTCTAACAAACACATCTATCTTTTTTAAGATCATCTCATATTTTTAACATCTTATCCTTGAGAATATCTTATTTGTTACCTGTACATTCCTCAGATGTGTTGAATAAAGCTGCAGAACTAGCCCCAAACATGTTGATCAGGGAAGTGGAGAGTGTCAAACACAAGCATCGCAGCACCAAGTACTGTGATCAGCTGATTCAGAAGGCACAGAAGTTAGCAGCCAAGGAAGAAAACTAGCATATGTAATTTTACTGCTCTTGCAAATGATATTTGTATGTTCAAAACTGAAAACTGTGTAAATAAATGATGCTATTCTTATTTTAGATGTTTGAACAGTTCTAAAGTGACTGCATTATATAATATGCTCAGTAATAAGAGCTAAATAAAAGTATTAATAAACATTGTTTTTGTTTTCTTATAATTTAGCACTGTATTTAATCTCAAAATTCTTAGTGTCTCTTCAGATGTCTTTACATATGTGATTTATATATGTGACAAAGAAAAAAGTATATGCCAAGACCTACCTGCCACAAAAGTGAACAACAACAAAAAACACATCATAAGCCAATTATAACTGAGGCTTACCAAGGAGCAGCTTTAGCCTAGTCATAAACATTAGAACAGTAGAATGGATAGAATAGCATACTTGGCATGATGATTCTGCCGAAAGTGAGCAGATAACACTTAATGTGTGGTTGTGTGGGGGGGGGGGGGCAGAAAGACGGACGGACTTTCAAGCTGATTACCACCATCAGTATAGAAACTCAAGCTACCAAAAGAATGGGGCAGAAGTGGCACTATCCTTAGCGCAGTTATGTCGTCAAAGCAGATTATAAACAGCACATTCATACCACCATCATTGAGCTAACAGTGCCATACATGGAATTATCTAAATCTCATATACGCAAAATTGCTTACGAGATGAGACGCCTGAGAAAAGCGGCCACCCTAACCATCTGAGAACGAGTGAATAATGATACTGTCAGTCAGTGGGAACAAAACCTTGTGATATATTCATCTCTCTCTCTCTCTCTCTCTCTCTCTCTCTCTCTCTCTCTCTCTCTCTCTCTCTCTCTCTCTCTCTCTCTCTCCCTCCCTCTCTCTCTCCCTCTCTCTCTCCCTCCCTCCCTGCTGTGCACTGAATTATCAAAATGTCTTTTCAATGTTTCTGCTGTGCACTGAATTACCTAAATGTCTTTTCAATGTTTCTGCTGTGCACTGATTGATCAAAATGTCTTTTCAATGTTTCTGCTGTGCACTGAATGATCAAAATGTCTTTTCAATGTTTCTGCTGTGCACTGAATTATCAAAATGTCTTTTCAATGTTTCTGCTGTGCACTGAATTATCAAAATGTCTTTTCAATGTTTCTGCTGTGCACTGAATTATCAAAATATCTTTTCAATGTTTCTGCTATGCACTGAATTATCAACATGTCTTGAGTATTTCTGCTAGTTGTAGAATTTTTTATTTCTCTGTATTTATCACGGACCTGCCCTCATGTCACCGGTGCATGAGAGTTCCTCCCCCTCCAGTTCATGCCACAGCCGTTTCCATGGCCTGTGCTATGTTGTGGGGGTGTTATGAGATGGCTTCGTTCGGCGTATGAGTTATGATTTGGGTTATCTTCACAGCACTCCGGACATGCCCATAGGTGCTCAGATTACCCCTTCGACATATGCATCAGCGTCCCGTGGTTGATGGTCGCAGTCCTATGTTGATTGACAAGACTTCTCCTGCGTCTGGTATGCTTCTCTTGCCTGGCTGTGTCGATCTCATCTCCAAGTTCTTGCACTCTTAGCAAAGATGTGGATGTGCTGCTCCCAAAATCGTCCAAACGTCCTGCCTCTCTAATGACATTTAAAGTGTCAGCATGATCCATGGGCCGGCCCTCTGTAACTAAAGCAGAGCCGGCTAATCTGTCGGCTCTTTCATTGCCAACAACATCCGCATGCCCTGGGACAAAGATAAAGGTAACTCTACGCAGGGGAGTTTTGCAATGACTCGATCCACTGTCTGCATACAAAGCCCGTCTTGTCCGGCTAGATCATACTCATAGAATCACTCAGCACACACACACGTGAGAATATCCCTGCGATGCTAGCCAAATGAAAGCTCATATTATCGCCATCACCTCCATTGTCATGCTGCTAGTTGTCAAACCGAAGGCACCACTTGCCTCCCCAACTGTTCTACCCGCAGAGCACGCAATAAATGCCCATGCACTTTTTTTGTCCTCATACAACGAACCCATCTGTGTAGATCAGTACATCCGCATCCGCCTCATCTGAATTTTCACATATAAGCGCGAAGACCTCTGCATTCTGCTTCCGACAGCTCCTATCAAGTGTGACAACACTGAAAAGGTTCCGTTGAGCACCTGGGGCACAAGTATACATTCTTCGCCGAGTTGGTGGATGTATGTATGCATATGTAGCTGTGTAAGTATGTGGGTGTATGTGTGTGCATTAAGTTATTTATACAAGTATATGTGTAAGTATGTATGCATGTATGTGGGTGTATGTATGTGTGATTGTATGTGAGTGTATATGTGTGTTCATGTGATTGTGGGCGTATGTGGGTGTCTGTATATGTGATTGTTTGTGTATGCATGCATGTGTAAGTGTGTATGTATGTCTATGTGTGCATTATGTGAGTATGTATGTATGTGTGCGTATATGTATGCAAATGCGTGTGTGTGTATTATGTATGTCTGTATATGAGTGTGAATGTATCAGAATGTAAGAGTATGTGTACGTGTGTGTATGTGTTTGAGTGAGTATGATTGTGTACACATGATGTGTGTATGCATTAATCTATAATATGTGTTTGAGTGAGTATGATTGTGTACACATGATGTGTGTATGCATTAATCTATAATGTATCTTTTTTTTCTATTATAAACATAACAGGCATTGGTACTCTGAAAGATGAGTGCTTAGAAGAGGCGAATGTCAGACGGGCCTGCGTACCCAATTTGTAACCCTTTGAAAATAAAGTTTGTACGTTCGCCCCCGCCCCCCCCCCGCCCGCCCCCTCCCCCATGTTAACTTTGTAATGCCGCATCCATATTCTTGTTAAGACGGTTCTAGTGTAAGCTTACATGTCTTTCCACAGATCTCCATCCTTGGTATTTTGAATCTGTTCCCCGTGATGACTTTCCACAACACGATGTTCTTTGATGCATCTCTTTCCATCACTTGACTGAAGAATACTGACTACCTCGTTCTTATAGGTGTATATAGTTTTTCTAATTGCGTTACCAACTTTCAAGTAGTTGTTGTTATTCACTCTGTCAATGGTATTGGCAACATGTGTAAACTCTGACCCAACGCTAACAAATTCAAAGGACTGCGCGCCGTTTACTGATCAGTGAGTGACCAATCAAAATGCAAACAGATCAGAATACTGCATGTGTATTCCAATTCCCCTGTGATTCACAGTCGTAGAGTCAACAGTTGTGATGATACAGTTCTTAAATGCGTAATGATAGACCTGTACGATGCTTAGTTACCATTACAATTACCGCAATCGTGAGTGTAACTGACTCAGAAAGCATGCTGAGCAGTGTTGCCACTTTTCTTTGACAAAAAATATCCAAAACGGTGTCAAAAAAATATCTAAAAAGATCTAAATCTGCGTAGAAAAGATCTAGAAAAACATCCAAATCGAAAAAGTCAAAAATTACAAAGCTTTTGTTATGACTTACCCTACATAATCATGTCCTCACCTTCACTGATGTCTGCCTCACAAGATCCACAGGATAAACTTAGCTTGGATAATGAAGTTGAAGCCTCAGATCCAAAATGACCCTGCTATGCTTTAGCTGTTCAAATTTCTTTATGAGTGGAAGAATAGGCTTATTTCTCTAGTCTGATCAGGCCGAATTTTAATGGCACGATAGCATTTAAGAGGTCAAATTTCATCCTGTTTTTTAGGTAAGATTTGAAATAATTCCTAGCACTTAAAACTCTTTCTACGTCAGCATCTGAGTGGGGTAGTATCATGGCAGACATGGCACTTTAAAGAGCTTACAGAATGGACTGTTTGATGAGGCATCTTCAAATTGTCTCACTTCACTCCAAAACGCTTTAGTTTCTGTTTTGTTTGTCCATTCAGCTAACTTTATTTTGGTTAACTGATATTCTGCTTCCGCGACACTGTTAGCAGTAGTCCCTAAAAAATTCATAACTTTACAATATTTAGGTATGTCATTTATTTGCTGAAGTATGTTGCTTACAGAAAAAAGTGAAATATTTTTCAAAACATCTAGTTTTCAGGAAGTCTCTGCTTCAATTGCTTCAATCATGAGATATGTAAATCTTGACAGCGTTTTCTTAAGTTGTTCTCTTTATTCTCTGTTCCCAGTCCTTTTGTTTTCAAATCATCAATTTTTGATTCGATTTAATATCCAAGGTGTGGCTTAGGAGCCAAATAGCTCTCTATAGTGCAAGTGAGCAAATCAGCTTTAGAAGTTGGCAACACCAGTCTTTTACTGAGTGAAATAGCAAGGTGAGATCATCAAGTATTTTAACTTTATCAACAAGTTTAGATTTGAACAGTTTATCAACTTTTTGCACTTCCATTAGAATAGGTTATAAAAAGAGAATGAATGACAAATTTTTTTCATTACTGTACATTCCATATAGTATTTCAGCTGTGTAGCACTTTTCATAATTCTTTCAACAGCTGGCTAAATTGATAACCATCTAGTTTTGCAATCTGACAGAATTTTCGGTGGTGTGGAACCATCATTCAAGGCTGTATATAATGTATTGTCTGACAAATGATTTAGAAAACCAGTAGTGTTTCAGCAATAAGGTATTCCAAATTCCTTGGTAAATATTTAGATGCAGCATGTGATAATGCTAGCTGCAATGAATGACGCATACATTTTATAAGTATTAACGATGGGTTAGCTTGCTTCAACTTGGCATAAACGCCATTGTTTATACCAACCATCACTGAGGCATTATCAGTACCAATTACAACCAAATTCTTCAAGCCTAACTGTTTGCTGATTAAAAGGTCCTTCAATTCCTAAACTATACTTTCTACATCACACTTTTCAAATTAAACTAAGATTTTTTACAAATCGATCAAATGGTCACAGTGTGAAATTGCGCAGTGACAAATTAAAAACATTGCGACTGATACCTCAACTTTTGATGATTCATTTATCAGTATAGTTCTGAAAACAGATGTCAGCGGTGTAATATCTTTTAAATGAAACTGCAGTTTTATGCTTTTTTAGTCTCTGCATGACTCTTTGAGTTTTGTATTTTCGCTTTAATTTCACACTTGCAGTACTTACAACAAGCTTTGGTCATATTCCCAGTTTTTAATTTTGTCATCATGCAACCACTCTTTCTAAATTTTTTGCTCATACTTTACTTTTGGCATGTTGAAAGGTTTTTTTCAAAGTGAAAGCCACATAAGAAGGTGAGCAATTATTTTTTTTTAAATGGCATGAAAAAGAAACGCAAAGTCAGCACAGGGAGGATACTGTTGAAACAAAGTTAGTATGATTTACGCGCGTTTTTATTAATCAGTACCGGGGCTGCCAGATATTTGTGCGTTGACCCCAGTGAGAGTTCAAAGTTCAAGTAATGGCAGTTGTCACAATGTACGTGCCAGACTAAAACAAAAATATTGTAGTAAATATTATACACAGTAATTATTAAATTGACAAAGAAAGAAAAAAATCTATAAAATATCTAACTCCATATGAAAAGAATCTAGAAAAATATATACGATCTAAACGTCAAAAACAGTATCTAAATGCAATGAAAAAGATCTAAATTTGGATATAAAAGATCCAAAGTGGCAACACTGATGCTGAGGAAGGTTAGGACCGGCATGCTTCGTGCAGAATGGCATGCTTCACCGCGGAGGACACGGGTAAGGAGTAGTCTGGATTTTTTCTCCGGGAGACGGCGAGGTGTTGGGAAATAAACAGGTAGACAGACTGGCTGGCTCTGCACAAGGTGTTGGGAAATAAACAGGTAGACAGACTGGCTGGCTCTGCACAAGGTGTTGGGAAATAAACAGGTAGACAGACTGGCTGGCTCTTCACAACTTGGTGAAATACTGATGCATGATAAGGCAGACGTGGTTAGTGCCTTGTGGGAGAGCGTGTACAGTTCGGAGGAGCAGATGGATCATTAGTCTAGTGAGTTGATGCAGCGGGTAGTGACCGAAGTTCTGGCAGTTACTCGAGGCTCAAAGGAAAGGCAAGACGGACATTTATTCAGAATGCTACTGGCACCATTAATATCAGAACTCTTCACTGGCTGCTAAAGATGGGGATGGGGCGCTTATGGAAATGTCCCGAGTGCTGTGAGTGTGATGTCGGTTCTTGAATCAACTCATCAACTCTTGACCGGCATCGCCATTGCGGTTTCACGTCTGCTATGAGACGGACGTCACTTCCGCACTCACCAACATCGCATTGATCAACAACAAACCGAGGTAAGGATGATAATATTGGACGTTTTTTTTTTAACTGTGTTTTTTTAAAACTAATTTTATCCACGTCTTTTTATCAGCATTTAATCATTTGCTTAGTTTCTCATGAAGCTGAATTAATAGCTCCTGGTTATTCTTCTAAATTTCTGTATATTGTAATTAAACATTTTAAAAATCAAATGTGTAACTAAACTTCATTCCTCAGATTACCAGCCATAAGGCATAACCATGGCCATCATTAAATTGCAATCACGGTCATCACCGTCATCAGTTGATTAGAATTTTAAATCTGAAAACTGAATTAAAATTAAAAGCAGCAGTGTGATAAGTTTATCCTATTTATTATAACGGTAAAGATCGAGTATACTGTCTTAGAAACAGTAAATAATCATGTTTAATGTACCATACCATCGTCCGATTTGCTTTATGAGTTATGGGTGTACTGTATGTAATAGTAATACTAATCATATTTGATGATTGGCTATCGATACAATGATACATTTTAGCCTGTTAGTTACTGTTAGTAGGTTCTTGTTATGCTGTCACTGCTAATATAATTATTGTTTCTAGCCTAGTATTGTTCTCAATTCCATGTAAGCATTTCCACACTAAATTATTGCATTCAGAAAAAGTATAATATAAAAAGCAGGGACTGTGGGGTGGACGAGATGTAGCTGAAAGTCACGGATTTGTAACCAGTAAAAATGCAGTTGTATAGTTGGACTGCTGCATGCCCATACCCTAGTGGTTCCCAATTGTATGGTCATGAGCTGTACTAATATCATTCTTAAAATAGGTTTTGGCTCTCCTTGCAATAACGGTCGCTAGTTGGACGACGACGGCCCCTTAGTCGGAGTTCAGTCCCCTGGCTGCAGTGCAATTATGGAGTGGAAAAGAGGGAACGACACAAATGACATAATTAGGGGTAGGGTTTGGGTTAGGGTTAGGCTAATGTGAGTCGCAGCGCGTGGTCTAGACGCCATGTTGAACTTACTGTGTTTTGTGATTCGTGCCTTGTCCACTCCGTAATTGCACAGCAGCCAGGGGACTGAACTCTGACTAAGCGGCCGTCGTCGTCCAAGTAGCGACCATTATTGCAAGGAGAACCTAGGTTTCTTATCTCTGTGTAATCATGGAGCTGTATGGTGATTAGCTGCCACTAGAATTTCAGCAGTAATTAAATGTGAACAATTTTTCAAGAAAGACACTGATTTGTGTATTTCAATGGAAAGAATTCCTTTTTTTGTTTTTGGTGGGGCTGCTTCATGATATGTCCAAGTAACTCTGTAGAAATGCACCTGCTGAGATACAGCAAAATATCCCGGGTGATAAATTGTGCGATGTATTATTTGTATCCATATTTTTAAAATTTACTTGAGGAAAACATTGTTTTGATTCAGGGATTTGAATCAGACTACTTCATTTGGAGCACAACTGTGACATCGGTTGGTACCAACTCAAGCCAGTTTAATCAGATGTTCATAGTTAGATATAAATATTATCAGAATGATAAGTAGGTTGTGATTCTACCAGCTTCATACTCTGTTAATAGATAAATGACAGATAGTGGCTTTGAAAAGTAAAGGACCCTTTTCCACGCCATCGGGCATATAGGGCCAGACCTATATTTTTATAGATCAATCGGCACAGGATGGGTGATGTGGTCAGCTTCACACCGGCCGCCTTTACTTCCCGGGACTGCACCTGGTACCCACTCAAAGCTGGGTCTACATGGAAGCCAAGGTCATTTAAAAAAAGAAAAGTCCGGCTCTGCCAGGGAGTGAATCCACAACCTTATGATCCGATGACTAGCGTCTAGCAGCTACACTGCGGCGATTCCCGACTTTGAAAAGCTTTTCTTTTTCCTTCTCTCCTTTATTCTCGATAGGGAGCATAGATCCTCATCCAGCTGATGTCAAGTCATCCTGTCCTTCGCTGTTGTGTGCCAGCTCAGCTCATGTCCTCCCTATCTTTTATCACATCTGCTGTCCATCCTCGCTCATACAGAGTACTAACCAAGGTGCAGATTCTGAATACTTTCCTGGGCGAAAGCAGGTAAAATGGCAGTCCAAGCTTTTTCAACTTTCTCCATACAACTGACTTATTCTATGGAAGAGTCTCCTCCCCTCTTGGCTAGTTATTTCTTGTTTTTAAATAGTGCAGATATAACCAAAACATTGCACAATTTATTGCCAGGCATATTCCCTGTATCTCATCTAGTAATTAAGTGTGCGCACACACACACACACAGAATAAATTCTACTTAAATACAAAGTGTGACTTATGGTTACTTTATGTGTATGTGACATGCTCATAATTGATTGACATTTGCAGGTAGATTGTTTTATGAGCTGAAGAAGCCAATCCTAACCCTAGTCGCCTTTTATGACATTCCTGGTAGTGTGGCAATAGACTGCCTGTTGTTACAATTTTAGCAGTGTGAAAAGGTTTGTCCTTTCTGGTAGGGCAAAGTCTTATTGTTCAGTGCTTTCCTAGAGGCTTTGATTAACTTCTTCTTCAGCATTCTGAGCCCTTGAGGTTCATTGCTGCAGATATCACCTGCTTCCATTTATCTGTCTGGTTGGCCTTCTCTTTCCACTTGGTGACATCAAGTGTGTGTAGATCTGTCTGGATATTATCTCTCCATCGTCTTCTTGGTCTGCCTCATGGTTTAAGACCATTCAGCTCCCTTGTGTATACAGTTTTTACCTCTCTGTCATCTGACATTCTATCAATATGCCCCAGCCATTTCAGTCTTTCACCCTCTTTTTGCAGGGGGATTTAGACAGATTATGAAGTTTGTTGTTGCTTCTCACTCTCCATTCCCTGCTGTTGCTTCTCACTCTCCATTCCCTGCTGCTGCTTCTCACTCTCCATTCCCTTCTGCTGCTTCTCACTCTCCATTCCCTGTTGTTGCTTCTCACTCTCCATTACCTGCTGTTGCTTCTCACTCTCCATTCCCTGCTGTTGCTTCTCACTCTCCATTCCCTGTTGTTGCTTCTCACTCTCCATTACCTGCTGTTGCTTCTCACTCTCCATTACCTGCTGTTGCTTCTCACTCTCCATTACCTGCTGTTGCTTCTCACTCTCCATTCCCTGCTGTGTCTTCTAACTCTCCATTCCCTGTTGTTGCTTCTCACTCTCCATTACCTGCTGTTGCTTCTAACTCTCCATTCCCTGTTGTTGCTTCTCACTCTCCATTCCCTGTTGTTGCTTCTCACTCTCCATTACCTGCTGTTGCTTCTAACTCTCCATTCCCTGTTGTTGCTTCTCACTCTCCATTCCCTGCTGCTGCTTCTCACTCTCCATTCCCTGTTGTTGCTTCTCACTCTCCATTCCCTGCTGTTGCTTCTCACTCTCCATTCCCTGCTGTTGCTTCTCACTCTCCATTCCCTTCTGCTGCTTCTCACTCTCCATTACCTGCTGTTGCTTCTCACTCTCCATTCCCTGTTGTTGCTTCTCACTCCCCATTCCCTGTTGTTGCTTCTCACTCTCCATTCCCTGTTGTTGCTTCTCACTCCCCATTCCCTGTTGTTGCTTCTCACTCTCCATTCCCTGCTGTTGCTTCTCACTCTCCATTCCCTGTTGTTGCTTCTCACTCTCCATTCCCTGCTGTTGCTTCTCACTCTCCATTCCCTGTTGTTGCTTCTCACTCTCCATTCCCTGCTGTTGCTTCTCACTCTCCATTCCCTGCTGTTGCTTCTCACTCTCCATTCCCTGCTGTGTCTTCTAACTCTCCATTCCCTGCTGTTGCTTCTCACTCTCCATTCCCTGCTGCTGCTTCTCACTCTCCATTCCCTGTTGTTGCTTCTCACTCTCCATTCCCTGCTGTGTCTTCTAACTCTCCATTCCCTGCTGTTGCTTCTCACTCTCCATTCCCTGCTGTTGCTTCTCACTCTCCATTCCCTGCTGTGTCTTCTAACTCTCCATTCCCTGCTGCTGCTTCTCACTCTCCATTCCCTGCTGTGTCTTCTAACTCTCCATTCCCTGCTGTTGCTTCTAACTCTCCATTCCCTGCTGTTGCTTCTCACTCCCCATTCCCTGTTGTTGCTTCTCACTCTCCATTCCCTGCTGTTGCTTCTCACTCTCCATTACCTGCTGTTGCTTCTAACTCTCCATTCCCTGCTGTTGCTTCTCACTCTCCATTCCCTGCTGCTGCTTCTCACTCTCCATTCCCTGCTGTTGCTTCTCACTCTCCATTCCCTGCTGTTGCTTCTAACTCTCCATTCCCTGCTGTGTCTTCTAACTCTCCATTCCCTGCTGTTGCTTCTCACTCTCCATTCCCTGCTGTTGCTTCTCACTCTCCATTCCCTGCTGTTGCTTCTCACTCTCCATTCCCTTCTGCTGCTTCTCACTCTCCATTCCCTGTTGTTGCTTCTCACTCTCCATTCCCTGCCGTGTCTTCTAACTCTCCATTCCCTGCTGTGTCTTCTAACTCTCCATTCCCTGCTGTGTCTTCTCACTCTCCATTCCCTGCTGTTGCTTCTCACTCTCCATTCCCTGCCGTGTCTTCTCACTCTCCATTCCCTGCTGTTGCTTCTCACTCTCCATTCCCTGCTGTTGCTTCTCACTCTCCATTCCCTGCTGTTGCTTCTCACTCTCCATTCCCTGTTGTTGCTTCTCACTCTCCATTCCCTGCTGTGTCTTCTCACTCTCCATTCCCTGCTGTGTCTTCTAACTCTCCATTCCCTGCTGTTGCTTCTCACTCTCCATTCCCTGCTGTTGCTTCTAACTCTCCATTCCCTGCTGTGTCTTCTAACTCTCCATTCCCTGCTGTTGCTTCTCACTCTCCATTCCCTGCCGTGTCTTCTAACTCTCCATTCCCTGCTGTTGCTTCTCACTCTCCATTCCCTGCTGTGTCTTCTAACTCTCCATTCCCTGCTGTTGCTAACTCTCCATTCCCTGCTGTTGCTTCTCACTCTCCATTCCCTGCTGTTGCTTCTCACTCTCCATTCCCTGCTGTGTCTTCTAACTCTCCATTCCCTGCTGTTGCTTCTCACTCTCCATTCCCTGCTGTTGCTTCTCACTCTCCATTCCCTGCTGTTGCTTCTCACTCTCCATTCCCTGCTGTTGCTTCTCACTCTCCATTCCCTGCTGTTGCTTCTCACTCTCCATTCCCTGCTGTTGCTTCTCACTCTCCATTCCCTGCTGTTGCTTCTCACTCTCCATTCCCTGCTGTTGCTTCTCACTCTCCATTCCCTGCTGTTGCTTCTCACTCTCCATTCCCTGCTGTGTCTTCTAACTCTCCATTCCCTGCTGTTGCTTCTCACTCTCCATTCCCTGCTGTTGCTAACTCTCCATTCCCTGCTGTTGCTTCTCACTCCCCATTCCCTGTTGTTGCTTCTCACTCTCCATTCCCTGCCGTGTCTTCTAACTCTCCATTCCCTGCTGTTGCTAACTCTCCATTCCCTGCTGTTGCTTCTCACTCCCCATTCCCTGTTGTTGCTTCTCACTCTCCATTCCCTGTTGTTGCTTCTCACTCTCCATTACCTGCTGTTGCTTCTCACTTTCCATTCCCTGCTGTGTCTTCTAACTCTCCATTCCCTGCTGTTGCTTCTCACTCTCCATTCCCTGCTGTTGCTTCTCACTCTCCATTCCCTGCTGTTGCTTCTCACTTTCCATTCCCTGCTGTGTCTTCTAACTCTCCATTCCCTGCTGTTGCTTCTCACTCTCCATTCCCTGCCGTGTCTTCTCACTCTCCATTCCCTGCTGTGTCTTCTCACTCTCCATTACCTGCTGTTGCTTCTCACTTTCCATTCCCTGCTGTGTCTTCTAACTCTCCATTCCCTGCTGTTGCTTCTCACTCTCCATTCCCTGCCGTGTCTTCTCACTCTCCATTCCCTGCTGTGTCTTCTCACTCTCCATTCCCTGCTGTTGCTTCTCACTCTCCATTCCCTGCTGTTGCTTCTCACTCTCCATTCCCTGCTGTGGCTTCTCACTCTCCATTCCCTGTTGTGTCTTCTAACTCTCCATTCCCTGTTGTTGCTTCTCACTCTCCATTCCCTGCTGTTGCTTCTCACTCTCCATTCCCTGCTGTTGCTTCTCACTCTCCATTCCCTGCTGTTGCTTCTCACTCTCCATTCCCTGCTGTTGCTTCTCACTCTCCATTCCCTGCTGCTGCTTCTCACTCTCCATTCCCTGTTGTTGCTTCTCACTCTCCATTCCCTGCTGCTGCTTCTCACTCTCCATTCCCTGTTGTTGCTTCTCACTCTCCATTCCCTGCTGTGTCTTCTAACTCTCCATTCCCTGCTGTTGCTTCTCACTCTCCATTCCCTGCTGTTGCTTCTAACTCTCCATTCCCTGCTGTGTCTTCTAACTCTCCATTCCCTGCTGTTGCTTCTCACTCTCCATTCCCTGCCGTGTCTTCTAACTCTCCATTCCCTGCTGTTGCTTCTCACTCTCCATTCCCTGCCGTGTCTTCTAACTCTCCATTCCCTGCTGTTGCTTCCATTCCCTGCTGTTGCTTCTCACTCTCCATTCCCTGCTGTGTCTTCTAACTCTCCATTCCCTGCTGTGTCTTCTAACTCTCCATTCCCTGCTGTTGCTTCTCACTCTCCATTCCCTGCCGTGTCTTCTAACTCTCCATTCCCTGCTGTTGCTTCTCACTCTCCATTCCCTGCTGTGTCTTCTAACTCTCCATTCCCTGCTGTTGCTAACTCTCCATTCCCTGCTGTTGCTTCTCACTCCCCATTCCCTGTTGTTGCTTCTCACTCTCCATTCCCTGTTGTTGCTTCTCACTCTCCATTACCTGCTGTTGCTTCTCACTCTCCATTCCCTGCTGTTGCTTCTCACTCTCCATTACCTGCTGTTGCTTCTCACTCTCCATTCCCTGCTGTTGCTTCTCACTTTCCATTCCCTGCTGTGTCTTCTAACTCTCCATTCCCTGCTGTTGCTTCTCACTCTCCATTACCTGCTGTTGCTTCTCACTCTCCATTCCCTGCTGTTGCTTCTCACTCTCCATTCCCTGCTGTTGCTTCTAACTCTCCATTCCCTGTTGTTGCTTCTCACTCTCCATTACCTGCTGTTGCTTCTCACTCTCCATTCCCTGTTGTTGCTTCTCACTCTCCATTACCTGCTGTTGCTTCTAACTCTCCATTCCCTGTTGTTGCTTCTCTCTCCATTCCCTGCTTTTGCTTCTCACTCTCCATTCCCTGCTGTTGCTTCTCACTCTCCACTCCCTGCTGTTGCTTCTCACTCTCCATTCCCTGCTGTTGCTTCTAACTCTCCATTCCCCACTGTCTTTGGTGGCTCCCAATAACACATTGCAAAAGTTGTCTGTGCAGGCAGTGAATAACAAGTCAGTGTTTCTCTCTATCCCCGCTATTGTCTGTCGCTCTTTTACTTTGTCTCACTGTATCTCCTGTTCTGCCCCCTGCCTATTTAATCTAGCACTTTTTCTCTGACTCTCCAGTCTATCTCTTACTTTCCCTGTCTCCTTGTCTTCATTGCCTCTTCATATTTATCTTTATCTTTTAGTCTTTCCCACCTTATCCTCTGTCTTATCTCTGTATCTCATTGTCTCACTCTATAGCCCATTCTCCATCCTGTCTCCTGCCTATTTACTGCTTCTAGCACTATTTCTCTGACTCTCCCTGCCTGTCTCTTTTTTTTCCCTCTTCCTCTCTTATAAATCTCCCTTTGTCTTTCCATTTCCCTCACCTTTTCCTCCATACCTCCCTGCATATTGTGTAATGCATTTTAGAGCCATCTACAAAGTTGACAATTATTTATGTACATACTAAAGAAACTAAAGCTGCAATAAAATACATCCATTACATTTGTTCCTGTCAGACTTGAACAGCCTGCAGTGGGAAGTCTTGCAACAATGTAGTTGTTGTTCTTTGAAACACAAAAGAACCATGGACACCAATCAATTAATTGATTACAGTAAGTAGTTCGTTGTTTTCAGACCTTTCAGGTAATTTTTTTTCTGTCTGTGCTATCTTTTCTTTTTTTTTAAATTTCACATACAGTTGACTTAGATCAAGTGCTAATGTGCTCTTGTGATCAAATGCCCGACTGCCTTGATCCATATTCATCCAAGCATTTCCTCTTTCATTTTTACAGAATTCACTCATGTCATTGATTGCTCATGATTAATCCATATAAGCTTTCCATATTTTTTCTTCTTCAGAATTCTGGTAATTTTACAGAGTTTTTAGAATACCACCTCATTACTTGTTTCTTAGATAGCTCCTACTTTATTAGTTTCTGTAAGATAGTTTTACAGACTGTTTATTTTACTTTTTTTTTTTTTCTTAGAATTTTTTTGGGGGCTTGAAACCTAGAGTGGGTTTTATTTTACAGTACATGATATTGTATTAATTAATTGTGGGTTCCGGGGCCCCATTGTGAGGGAAAACAAGAATAGACCCACTGCCTGCCCAAAAGCATGTCGTAAGAATTGACTAATTGGGAGCTTCCTTCGAAGTCAGAGTACATCTGTCTTGAATTACATCAACAGTCTGCATGCAAATGAGTCAGACCTGTGAAACAGATGTACATGCAACTCAGGTTCTGGAACAGGACTGGAGTCCAGAAGTGGACGAACAACGAGAACTTTCTGCCGGAGTTTGCAACCGTCGAAGGAGAAGAATTATCTATTACTTTGAAGCAAAAAGGCTCTTTATATGCTCTGTAAATGTGCATGTGTATGTTTCACATGGGTGATTGTGTATTAATGGATAATTGCGTATGCATGGGAATTGTGTGTATGTGGGTGTTAGTGCATGATTAGGTGCATGTCCATGTATAGGTGTTAGTGTATATATGGGTGAAAGTGTATGTATGTGTTTTTTGTGAGTGACTGTGTGCGAATAAGTTCTTGTGTATGTAGAGGTGTATGTGTGTGTATGGGGTTGTTGAAATGTGTGGGGTTGGCTGTAACTAAAAGGGTGTTTGTGTATGATTGGATGCTTGTGTATGTATGGGTGTTTTGGCATTTATGGGTGATTGTGTATGATTCTGTTTTTGTGTACGTTGGGTATGTAAAGATGTTCAAGGATGTATGGGTGTTTGTGACTGTAAGATAAGGTGCTGGTGTGTATATGTAGCTGTTCATGTATGTATTAGTGTTTGGTGTTTGTATGAATGTCAGTGTAATTATGTATATGAAATCAGGTGTGGGTATGTGTAGATGTGTATGTATGAATGAGTTTGTATGCATGAGTGTATGTATATATGTGTATGCAAGCATCAGAGTGTATGTGTGTGTGAATGTGTGCTTGTCTATGTGTGAGTGCATGTGTGTAAATAGGTGATTGTGCATTTGTGCGTGTCTATGTGTGTGTATATATATATATATATATATATATAGGGTTTAAGTGTATGAATGTGTACGCATGAGTGTGGGTGCTTGTATGGATATGCATGAGCATGAGTGCAATTATGTGTGCATATGAATGTGCATGTATGAGTGTGTGTGTGTGTGTGAGTATGTATATGTATGGGTGTACTCGTGTCTGTGAACGTATGGGCATATAAGAGTGTATGTGTACATGTATATTAGAAGTGGTTATGATTGTGTCTATATGATGTGTGTATGCATTATTTCATTCGATGTATATTTTTATATAAACATAACAGGCCTGCATTCCCAATTTTTAACACTTAAAAAATATAGTTTATACCTTCGTTCTTTGTCACTTATCCTGCTTTGGTGAGAGCTTTGGTGTTTACTTTATAAATGCTGATATTTACAGCCTCAGATGTTCTATCCATCTATCTATCTATCTATCTATCTATCTATCTATCTATCTATCTATCTATCTATCTATCTATCTATCTATCTATCTATCTATCTATCTATCTATCTATCTATCTATCTATCTATCTATCTATCTATCTATCTATCTATCTATCTATCTATCTATCTATCTATCTATCTATCTATCTATCTATCCATCCATCCATCCATCCATCCATCCATCCATCCATCCATCCATCCATCCATCCATCCATCCATCCATCTATCTATCTATCTATCTATCCATCCATCCATCTATCTATCTATCTATCTATCTATCTATCTATCTATCCATATCTTGTGCAGGCAGCCTCTAGACCTGCTTTCATGTTATCTGACAGTTATTTCTGTTGTGCACCTTATACAGATACATAACATGAACAAATTGCACATGTGTATGGTACTGATAAAAAAAAGGAAATGGGGAAATCCTGAGCACACCATAACAAGCAGATGAAGAATCACGAAAAGGCACTGAAATAAGAAACAAATCAGTTGAGGAAATGAGGACATGCAAGAGAAACGCTTGGATGAATGCCGTTCGAACAACGTGCTGGACTAGATTCCATCAGGATAGAACAGAACGACTAGACCGTGAGCCCTATCTGATGTATAAAAGCACACAAGGAGAATGATGTAGCAGAAAGAGATAGAGGTAGGAGGACACACTTTACAAGTTATAACTCTACTTCTTTCGTCTGCGTCTGTGAGTAACAGTCTGTGCATGACAGTATTTTTATCATACTTGATGCGTGCGATCCGGGGGTGTACAGCACACTTGACAAGAAGTATAGGGGATTTATTTATATAAGTGTCTTATCAGTCTATCATCATCATCTAGTGCCTCTACGACTAGCATGGGTGATCACACCTCTACCCTCTGAACAGCAACGTAAGTTCAGCACACTCTATTACTGTTTCAGTAGCTTTACCCTTGTTGGTTCCGGGGTCCCATTTCGACATAGAAAAGAATAGACCCACCAATCCTCCTCACAAGCACATAGTAGGAGGCGACTGACAAGGAGTGATTCCTTCGGAGTTGAAGTACTTCTTAGAAATGAGGAATCAGTAAAATGGAAGTGCAGTGAAAAACTGAAGTTCTGGAGTGAGACCAGAGTCCAGAAGTGGATGAACAACCAGAATGTTCCTTCGGAGTTTAAAGCCGGGGAACACTAAGAAGAAGAATAGCTTCAAGGATTCATCATCATCATCCTCCTGTTGTACTGTAATATGTCCTAAAGGCTGGCACTTATCCCATTACATTTTATTCTGTGCATCATCGTGGATTCCCCAGCGATTTATTGTGGTTTCCATAGCATGTTTTATTTTTATTTTTAATTTTTATGAGACATGAAGATTATAATTAACTTGTTTAAAAATGTTTAAGCCCTATTGGCATATGGTACAGGTGTAGGAGGATATAAAAAAGCCAGTAGGCTTGTGGATAGAGCTACTGTAACGGGTGGGTGAGCAATGGACTTGTCTTACACACTGGATACTCTTTGAGAGATTTTTGCAGTGCAATGTGGCTGTGAATCTACAACCTTAACTTGCAGAAATAACAAGTCAGAAGGGGTGAGGTCAGAACAGAGCACTTTGCAGCAAGCCAGAGAAGAAGAATACACTTTGCAGCAAGCCAGAGAAGAAGAATACACTTAATACCGAGCTGGTGTCATCAGCTGCTATACCCTGAGCGATATACTGAGCAGAGGATCCGAGCACCTATGGGCTAAGTGGTTCATTGTACAGTGAGAATGGTCAAATAACTTACTTTAAACCTGTAACATTTTAAAGAGAAAACCTCTACTTTCCAAATACATTTTGAATGTGTTTTCTAACTACAGGTTCAGTATAGTGGCTGTGTAATCATGAACTAGAATGGAGTTACCAAACATCACATATTCAACTGAATCACCCGATTCAAGCCCCACAGCTGCAACAGCCACCAGTGATGTGATCACGACTGAAGCAGAGACAAATTTCACTACTGAGAACTACAATGGGACACAGCAGCCGTTGATATTTCTCCAGACGGCAGCAGCACAAGGCATTGCTGGGGCATTCACAGTTGTTGCGCTGCTAGTAACTGTCCATCAGGTACATTGACAATTCTTTCACTACTATCTGCAATATCACCTCACATTTGTGAATAAAGAATGTAAATCAAATAAAACGAGAATCAACATAGAAAAGACAGAAGTAATGTCAATATGAAGAATGAAGCAGAATTTAAATATAGCATTAGAGCATACTTAATATGAGAATCAACATAGAAAAGACAAAAGTAATGTCAATATGAAGAATGAAGCAGAATTTGAATATAGCATTAGAGCATACTTAATATAAGAATCAACATAGAAAAGACAAAAGTAATGTCAATATGAAGAATGAAGCAGAATTTGAATATAGCATTAGAGCATACTTAATATGAGAATCAACATAGAAAAGACAAAAGTAATGTCAATATGAAGAATGAAGCAGAATTTGAATATAGCATTAGAGCATACTTAATATGAGAATCAACATAGAAAAGACAAAAGTAATGTCAATATGAAGAATGAAGCAGAATTTGAATATAGCATTAGAGCATACTTAATATGAGAATCAACATAGAAAAGACAAAAGTAATGTCAATATGAAGAATGAAGCAGAATTTGAATATAGCATTAGAGCATACTTATATTAAACAGGCATCTGAGTTTAAATATCTTGGAACAACATTTACTGAAGATGATAAATTGGGAAAAGGAATTGATATCCGATGCAGTAAAGCAGGCCAAGTATTGGAATGGCTAGCTTCCCTCTTACAGCATAAGGTAATCCCAATCAGCACAAAGAAACATCTCATGCAAAGCATATTCATTCCCACCCTATTCTACCAGTGCTAGACGTGGTCACTCATAACAAAACATAAAAGAAAATTAGTAACCATGGAAATGAGTTGTCTGAGAAAGGCTGTAGGAGTGACTAGAAAATAAAAAGGAATGAGGTCATGCAAGATAAAATCAGCATAGAACCAATTCTAAATTACATACAAAGACAGCAAATTGAATGGTTTGCTCACTTGGAGAGAGTGCCTTCTGATGCTGTACCATATACCAAAAGAGGAGAAGGACGTAGAGCAAGAGGTATACCATGAACAAGATGGGAAGAGAACATCAAAGAAACTGTACAGCACCACAATGTATCAGTGCATATGCTTTATAACTCATTAGTATTTAAATCAATGGTTTCCTTAATTTTAAATATTTCTGTTTTATGCATTTTGTGTATATTTTACAATAACATATAAAGCAAAATCATTATAAATCTGACTACTTTTCAAACGTTTTTTTTGTTCTGTTTTAAATACATGAGCTTATTTCCTTTTTTTTTTTAATTGCTGCATCTGTCATTAGGCCATTTCACTACAGTTTCTTCATGTTCTATCACCACTATAAAGTTTATTGTTATTGTAAATGCTATCAATCCGGTAACATCGTAATCAATTCTCAATTCGAACTTACATTTTTCCTTCTTTACATTTCAAACAAAAAACAGTTTTGTGTATCCAGGTAATTCACTTACTTCCATGTATTTCTGCACAGTTTACCACCATTGCTATAAAAATGTGATTATACCTTGCTGTCTGGACTAGATATTAGCATGGATGTACAGACTGTAGCTACGGTGAGGATCAAAGTTCCATATCACTGCGGTTACTGTCCTTTTAAACATCTAATGTGACTGACAAGCTGATAAACTAACTAAAGAAGGTGCAAATGAAGAACAACCTGACATAGCGGTCTCTTATCAACAGAAGAAGAGAATGATTTAATTAATCAGAAAGCCACCAAAAGCGGCACAAGACGATTGCCATATTATGGAGAGACCAGAGCAAATTATTATTCTATGCTTTAGAGTAGGGAACAAGGGACTTGGCAGCCATATGTACACACAATTTAAAATCAGTGAATCAGCCAAATGCACATGTGGATTATTACCTGAGACAACAGATCACGTTCTCTAAAACTGTCACAAACACAACATACCAAGGCAAAACTTTTGGCCAAAAGAAACATCAGTGCAAGTCAAACTTTACGGCTCGCTGAGTTAATTACAAAATACAGTGCAGTTCATACTAGAGATAACATTGCAGATATAGATAATCAATTTCAGTTGAACGAAAGAAAAAGAATCTTATTTGACAGCTATAGAAGTGCAACAGTAGTGAATTACTTGATGCATAAATAGAATTGCAAGAGTTATGAATTCCCTTGATGGACAGTTGTAGAATTACAACAACTGTGAATTTACCTGATGGACGGTTATAATACAATAAGTACAACTATTGTTGTTCCAGAAGCACAACACTGTGAATTTACCTGATGGACAGTCGCAGAAGTGCAGATATTTTACCTGATGGACAGTTGTAGAAGTGCAGATATTTTACCTGATGGACAGTTGTAGAAGTGAAAATTCTTCTTCTTTACATCTTCTTTTACCACTTCGGGTGTCGAGGGAGATATAAGGTCCTGCTTTGTGCTCTTCTGGCTGCTTCAACAATAGACACAGCGACTGTGGTTTGAAAAAAAAATTGATGAAACAAATAAAAACAGACATGAAATTGTTTTTGAACACATTGAAAGGCATAACAACACCTTTACAAAAATCATACTAGAGAGAATAGTTGAAGGCAAATAAGCAAAAATTAGACAATGAATCAACTGGGAATATAAGATCAAGAGATGGACAAACAGCAGACTCAGAAGTGTACAACTAGGGCTAGATACAGTACACTGAGGTCCATTACAGCCAGCCTTCACTGGGGAGACAGCACCTGATTGATTGAAAATGTAACAGAGGCTATGGTCACCTGACCAATATGGTCTCTGTCAAGAAAGAAATCAGTAGCAAACTACCTTCTTCAGAATGCCAAGAATAGTCATGATTTCACAGCTTACACAACAGGAGGAGAGTCGGCACAGAACCAGTACTGAACTTTATAGGTAGACAACAAATCAAATGGTTTGGCCATGTAACTGGATTGGCATCAGACAGGGCACCACATAGAGCAGTGTTATACAGATACAATGGTAACAGAGCCAGAGGTCGACCATGTGGAAGATGGACCACAGAAATATCAGAGATACTGAAAAGAACCTAATTTTAAATGAACAGAAAGGTCAGTTCCAGAGATCTCTTCCTGCCCTGACACTGCGAGGCATTCCAGGAGTAGAGAGAAGAAGTAAAAGGTAATGGTAAAATCAGGAGATGTGAACCAGCGTCATTGCACACGGTTATAAACCATAAGTGCTCTGCCACCATTACGGACAGCTGATAAGAAACTGTCCGCCTGAGTTGGCATTTGCACGAAACACCGTAGCTACAGCGACGTTCCTCCGTTTACCCAAGAGTGTTAACTCTGGTACCGATTTCCCAGAGGCTGGGTGAACACCAACCATGGGCTGCAGCTGGATTTGAAAGTGAGTTTCCTATCGACTGCGTTAATACGCCACCCCCCCCCCCCCCCCCCAAGAAGTAGAAGAAGAAGACACAGCTTTAGATGCAATTGGATGGCAAAGATATAAAACCTCAAGGGCTTGGCTGGGACAAGAAGACAGACCTGATCCATAATTCCGGTGATCGTGTGAGATGGTGAAATATGACTACCTACGCTTATCAGCAGGGCACATGATGATGCTTTTTTCTTTCAAAAAGAGTGTCAGTCATTTTTTTTTTTTTTGCATTCTTTTATTAGATGAGTTAATTTGCTGTTCATTAGATGAGTTAATTTGCTGTTCATTAGATGAGTTAATTAGCTGTTTCTATATGCACCACAGAATACTGAACATGTAGTACAGACATGCTGTTGACATGCGGTAGAGAGATGCCAGGTTTGGCTAGATGACATTCCAGTGGAAACCAAGCTATATAGAACAATGGAAGATTTGCTTCACACCACAGACTTTGTAGATGCCTGTGACCTTCATATCTAAAAACGAATGGCAGAGAACTAAAAAGAAGAAGAAAGATGTGCTTTGCATCACCATTCTCATATCTACCTTTGTTTACCTTCCCTAGATTTACCTTCATCTGCGTTACTACACCTGCCCACCTGAACAAAGGTGGATTGTGCGAGTCCTCTTCATTGTGCCCATCTACTCATTTGACTCTTTTCTCAGTCTCATGTTCTTCAACAATGACGACTACTATGTCTACTTTGACAGTGTCAGGGATTGTTATGAAGGTCAGTAACCCTCACACTTAGTGTGGTTTATTGTTCTATTGTATGGTTAATCTCAGTGTTTAGACACATAGGTAACATCACACAGAAGATGAGTCACAGAGATAAATAACAGTAGGACAGATAAAAATTGCATTTTATAATGTTGGGAACATCATAGACAATAAATCGGTGTCATTATAGGTTAGGAAAAGAATTTTAGCCTGCTATATGGAGCCATTTGTAACATGGCTGCAAACCCTGGACAAAAAAAAACTATTTCTTGAGACCTCAGAGCTGAGTTTTACAGAAGAATGACTAAAATCCCTTGGACTCCCAAAATGAATAATCCATATTTTTCAAAATGGCAAAAACCCGAAGGCACCTTATCACAAACATCAGAAAGAGACAGTCACCATCATTTGGCCACGTTATGAGAAGAAAGAATCCAGAACATATTGTAGTTAGCAGTTGGAAAGATTTGTAGAAAGAGAGAGGAAAACTGTGAGAAGATTCTTGACAGCCTTTTTTTCCCCTCATGGATGGAAGGTTGTCAGCATATAAACTTATACATGCTATAATAGCTTGCAAGCTGTGGAGACGCACAACTGGCTTATCAGTCAGCAAGGCATTTCATGATGATTATAGTCCTTTTGTGGTAGCACTGTAGCTAGATTCTTGCCAGTCAGTTCAGAGGTTGTTGGTTCAAATCTGCATCAGTACAGATTCTTTTATAAATAATCTTGACTCCCAGGTCTGCCCAGTCCAAAATGGATAGCAGGAAATAGGCTGAGAAGTAAAGGTGGCCGGAGTGATATTGATCACACCACCCATCGGCTGTTAAATTAGTCTAACCAGTTCGGTCTGGTCAGTGCTGTTTTCTAGAAAAAGACATGCCCATACTCAGCACAAAGTGCCTGCTAGTGAAACTAAGTCAAGTCAAGGACCCTTGTGCAGGCGTATCGGGCATATAGAGCCAGAGGTATATTTTATAGACTAATCTGCACTGGGTGGGTGATATGGTCAGCATCAGGCCGGCTACCTTTACTTCCCAGGACTACCTGCTACCCGCTCAAGGCTGGATCGACCTGAGACCCAAGGTCATTTGAAAAAAAAAAAAGTCTAGCTCCATCAGGGCCCAAAACGCCTACCCCTGAAAAAAAACTATGCCTAAGAAAAAGATACTCATACTAAATACCGGTGCAATCATCCCCCCCCCTTCCGCGCCACCCCAACACGTGCGCATGCACGCACCTGGACACACACACACATACAGTAAAACCTCGCTTAAGCATAATTTGTTCCAGAATCATCCTTGTTAAGCGAAACACTCGTTATGCGAAGCAATTTTTCTCATCTAAATTAATGTAAAATACGATAATGCGTTCCATGTCGAAAAAAATACTCACAAAATGCTATGTATAAGTTATATTATAACATTTATTCAAAGAAAATTATATACTTATTTAAGGAGAGTGAATCATCTTCGTCTTTTCTTCAAACGCGGAACGAACCCACATGGAATGCGAATTCGATTTGCAGAAAAAAAAGTCGAAATAATTATGATACATAGCTAATTATTTTGTTACTAGAAAGATTTCCAGAGATATTTGTTTTTGTCGACGCTTCAAAATTTGGTGAAAATGCGACACAGCATTATCATTAAATTTGCAGCGTGCATAGCCACTTCCTTATTAGGGTGATGCTTCTCAATGTGAGAAGCAACAGTTTCCCATGCTTTCAGAATTTTTCTTATTTCGCCAGAAGATTGTTGCTTTTCTGTTACATCCTCCTCCTCCTCTGACAAACTTTCCTCCAAAAGTTCTTGCTTTGAAACACAATGCAACTCCATAAGCTCTTCGATGGTCAGCTCTTGGCTGTGTTCTTCCACAAGCTCTTCGATATCACTGTTATCCACCTTCAATCCCATGATAGTGGCCAAAGACACAATTTCGTTGACTATAGGTTCCACAGGTACTGTCTCGAACCCCTCAAAGTCACAAATCGAGTCACTGAAACGAGTGCTAAACACTGATGTAACATGCGCAAAATCCGGAACCAGTCCTCTACTCGCCACTCGTTATGCGAAACGTCGCTCGTAAAGCGAGTCATTCTTTTACAATTTCTTTTGCTCATTATGCGAATTACTCGTTATGAGAGGTGCTCGTTAAGCGAGGTTCTACTATATATATATATATATATTATATATATATATATATATATATATATATATATATATATATATATATAACATTTCCAGAGCCTCAGTTCGATTTTCTAGTTGCTTTGTCACATTCCACGTTTATAGAAAGAGTAGTTAAATTATGATTCTACAAATAACAGAAAGGGAAATACAAGTTAGTTAACAATTGTACAGATGAAAATAACAGGCATGTGTTGGTTAACCCTTCCCTCATTTCTTTCCCCAGCTTTTGTAATATACAGTTTCCTCAGCTTGTTCTATGAATATCTTGGTGGAGAGGGGGCAATAATGTCAGAGATCAGAGGCAAACCTATTCAGTAAGCAAGTTTATTGTATTATTGTCAGCCTCTTGCAGGCACATTGAGTGTTCACAACTTGTGATTCTCAAAAATTGACGTATTGCCTGTAGCAAGAAGTGCTAAATGCAACACAAACTCTGGTTGGATAGCTCATCAGAAAAAGTGGGGAAATCGTGCACAAATACAACAGAATGTTTCAACCAGTGTCTTTATTTTATCATTGGAGTACTAAATACAACACAAACAGTGGCTGGAAAACTAAATAGAGGAATGCACACACAAATGCTTGGACCTGTATCTATTAACAGAGTACTAAATACAAGCACAAACTGTGACTAGAAAATACAATGAACAAGACACTAGAGCCAAGACCCATGCTTATAATTAAACGTGAAAATCAATTGCAAGAATTTTTTTTAATCAAGCGACAGAGAGAGAAATTGAAATAGGATACTAAAAGGCAATTGCTCTTTTAGACCAGCTAGTACTGTTGTTATTAAGATAAACCAAAGTATGTCCACAAAGCAGTAGGTTCATACTAACACTGTTGTCAATGCCAAACTTGGACACCATAAAAAAATGCATACATATAAATTCAGCACTTTTGAGGTGAGATGTCTGAGGAAACTAAAACAGTTTAACCATCAAAGCTCCATTTGAGGAGGTGGGGGGGGGGGGGGGGAGGGGGGGGGGGGGGGGGAATAGACCCACTGCTCCACAACTGTCTAACAGTTAGGTCATAAAAGGCAACTAATCATGTGTTTGCTGAAATCACATGGCTGGGGCAGAAAGGCACTGACTGATTGCACATCCTAGCAAATGTGGAAGAACCATCCAAGACTTAGTGAGAAGTGATACAGTCAGATAGATTTGTGGGGGGGGGATCAACACTTTGTGTCAGATACATTGAGAAGTAGAAGATCAAACTGGCATCTTGTTAAAACACAGGTGTACATGCATCTCCACAGATCTCAGTCTTTGGTGTTCTGGATCAGTTCCACTGGTGATATCCCTCCATGCTACTGTCTTAAGCCATCTATCATCATTTCTCTAGGTCTGCCTCTGCCTGTTCTACCGGTGATCTCTCTAGTCGTCACGATATTTTTCAGTGCTCCTTTTCTCGTCACCTGACCAAAGAACTTTTCTCCTTCTCGTTGTTAAACTTTCATTAGCCATTTCCAGGCAATCATTGTTATTCTGGCAGTCCAAGGTATTTGCAACATTCTTCTCAAGAACCACATCTTAGTTGCCTCCAAACTCTTCTTAATTTGCTAACACTCCAAGATTCACTGCCATACAACAATACAGGCTCGCTATAACATAGGAAGTTAGTTGCTTTCAAGTATTACCACATTATGTTTGTTGCCTTTCACTTATTGTGACATGTTTCAGGTCAAGCTGCATGTCTTGTACCTGCTGTTTTTCCGGTAGACAATATACTATCGGCTTCCTACGCTTTTGTAAGCAGGTGAGCTGACATTATTGTTATGCAGCAGTGATTGTTGGGGAAAATAACAGCAGGAATTACATGTTAACTAAAGCAATGTTTCCCAACTTTTCTTAGTTGCGGCACCTTTTTTAAATTAAAATTTGTCCGATTATTTCCTAACCTAAGTAAAAGTATGACTATTAGTTTGTAAGAGATTTAAAAAAAATAAAACTTGTTTATCTTCGAAAATTTTGCAATGTTTGGGATTCACTGATCTAGAGACTTGTCAGAATAATTATCCCTTTGAAGTCAGAGTGCATCTGCCTGAGAGGCAAGGAACCAAAAATCTGCTCACAGACAAGTCAGATCTGTTTAAAAATTTTCCCACTACAACTTATTCTTCTTCTTCTTCTTCGCGTTCAGCAGCTGTAAACTCCGACGGAAAGTTCTGTTTGTTCAACTATCTCTGGACTTTAAACTTGTTCCAGAACCTGAGGGTTGTGTGCACATCTGTTTTACAGATCTGACTTATGTATATGCAGGCTGTTGATTCCCTACCTCTCAGGCACATGCACTCCAACTCAGAAGGAAGCTCCCAGTTGATTCTAATGACATGCTTGCTGGGGAGGCAGTGGGTCTATTCTTGTCTTTCCCACAATGGGGCCCCACAACCCACACGAGGAGATCTGCACACTGGTTCCTTTGGCTTAGATTCATTATCAGAGACAAGCAGATTAGACATTATGCCACTAAAGTTCCTTTCTTCTTCCTCGTTTGTCCTCAAAAGAATGGTCAGTATAATGTAGTTTACAGCTAGGCTTCAGCTAGTCCCTTTTAATCAGCTTGTTAGGGAGCAGTGAGTCTATTCTTTTGGCCCCATTTAAATGGAATCGCAGAACCCATATGGTGAACTAAGGCTTCTGCTTCCTATTTCAGGTAGATTATAAGGTTAGTTCTATGACTGAAGTTTTTTTTCTTCTTTTTTTTCTTTAACCCTACCAGACCTGAGGCCCTGAACCTAACTGTCCCCTATTTCCGAGCTCCTGGGCACTAATGCATTAACGCGAAAAACCAGCATGATATACACAAATATTAGTTACATGCAAACAAGTAGCTAGAATAAGATGAAACTTGGAGACGTAGAAAATAGGCTTATCTTTTATCTAGCGCCAATATTCCACCTTTGTGGGCCAATCCACTCAGGAGGATCAGGATTGTTTCACAAAGAGAGCACCAGATGTTGCTGTTTGAGGGACACGCCCCTTCTCTTACTATCGATTTATTTCTAGATTTATAATTTTCAAGATTCTCCTCATTATTCGAGCTGAGTGTGTTACTTCAACTGTGAACGTATTCTTCATGAAATAATGACTCCGCACAGTCTGAATAAACCAAAGTATCGATCACCTGTTTGACTGTGAAAAGCCTAGACCTACTTCACTTTCCTGTCGAAGTGCTTGGTTCATCCGCCGCTCATTTTATTGTGAATTTTCAGAATTTGTTTTTCGTAAAACAACACAAATATAATCCAAACACGTGCAGGCAGACATCTAGGAAGACTATCAACGAGATCTGATTACGATTGGCTAGTTATTTTTAGTCTGTGACGCATCTTTTCCCCATACTACTCAAATAGCTGAAAATTAGTTACAGCAGTATAGCGTCAGGTTAAGAAATTCCCGGAAAATCGGGCCAGAGGTCTGGTAGGGTTAAGGAAAAGGGGAGGGTGGTAGAGGGTGCTAATATGTTACAAGGTATTATGTAGATTCCTCATAAATCAGTAACTTGTTGTTTCTTTATATTGTAACAATAATACAGTGTAATACATTGTAACTGTAATATTAATACAACAGAGACGGTTGTGATATATGCCCTTATCAGGCCAACACATATGATTTCAGCAAATCCTTCATAAGTGTGGTGGTGTAGCAGCTAGATGCTCGACTGCCAGCCAGGAGGTTGAGGGCTCAACTGTGCATCAAAGTGGATATTTGTCAAAACTGACCTTGGCCCCAGGATCAGTCCAGCCTGAAATGTGTACTATTTAATGTCATGGGAAGTAAAAGTGGCAGGCGTGACACTGAATAGATCACCTAGCGAATGCTGATTGGTCTTTAAAAATATAGGTTAGCAATATATGCCTGATGTGCCAAAGGCATGAAAGGAGTCCTTTGTTTACTCACTTAATTAGTTGCCTTTTATGACATGCTTTTTAAGGGGCAGTGAATTTAGAATCTTTTGGTCCAAAATGAGACCCAGAACCCACTCAGAGAGAATCTTGACCTAATTCTAGCCAGTATGTGTTGTGCTGAATTATGACCACCTTGCATTATAACAAAATAGGCTGTCTACAGATGATGGGCACTGATAGCAGTCTTTGCACATTTTGTAGATTTCTGAGCATTGGGAAGGAAAATAGAGGTCGCCAAGTCATTCCCCAGGGAGGTGGTGTTTTGGTACCAGGTTGAGAGAAGAGTCTGTGCAGTAATCTCATTCAGTAGACTCAGGTTTAGTTTCCTTTACTAATGAGTCCTTTCTCCTTCTTCTTCAGCATCTCAAACCCTTGAGGTTCAGTCTTATAGACTATCATCTTATAGATATCCCCTCCCCCCCCCCACTCCCCCCCCCCCTCTTTTCTCCCCCTTTCCATGCATCTCTGTTATTCACTTTCTTCTTCCACTTGGTGACTCCAGATATAGGTCTGCCTGAAATTATCTCTCTTTCTTAGTTGTGTTCTTCCACGTGTGGGTTCCGGGGCCCTACTGTGGGAAAAAACAAGAAAAGACCCACTGCCTACCCAAAAGCATGTCGTAAGAGTCGACTAATTGGGAGCTTCCTTCGTAGTCGGAGTGCATCTGCCTGAGAGGCAAGGAACCAACAGTCTGCATACAGATCTGTCAAACGGATGCACACGCAACATTCAGGTTCTGGAACAGGACTGCAGTCCAGACGTGGACAAACAACCAGAACTTTCCGCCGGAGTTTACAGCCGGTGAATGAGAAGAAGAAGCAGAAGTTGTGTCCTTATCTACTTCTATTCAACTTTTTTTTTCCTTCATGCAGTTTTTGTCTATTCCTGCCATTGTCTCTATATGGCCCAACTATTTCAATCCATTACCAATAATGCTGCTAGTAATCAGCCCTTTACCACTACTAATTATGTAAGGTGTCTTTTATACCTTTGAGGGGTATTGGGCATATAGGGCTAGATGTATATGTTATAGATGAATTGACACTCAGTGGGTGAAGTGGTCAACATCATGCTGGCTGCCTTGACTTCCCAAGAGTATATCTAGTACCCACTCAAGGCTGTGTTGGCCTAGGAACCATGGTCATTTTAAAAAAATGTTGAGTCCAGCTCCATCAGGACCCAAACCCGCAACCTTCATATCCGCAGGTGAGCATCTAGCCACTTGACCACAGCGGCTCCCGTTACTGATTATGTACCACATCTGATAGTCTGTGTCCACACATATTTTGTATAAACTCCACAGACCTGCCAGTGGATACCTGTACGTTACAATTGTGTACAACATCTCCATAAGTTTGGCTCTCTATGCCCTCTTCATGTTCTACCTGGCAACAAAGACCCTGCTGAGCCCGTTTGACCCAGTCCTGAAGTTTTGCATCATCAAGTCAGTTATTTTTCTTTCCTTCTGGCAAGGTAAGATTTGTTGGCAGTATTGGAACTTTTGTGATAAATGTGTTCACTTTGCTGTAATTGTTTATCTGGCAAGGTAAGATTTGTTGGCAGTATTGGGACTTTTGTGATAAATGTGTGCACTTTGCTGTAATTGTTTATCTAAAGGACACACATCTGTATTTTTGTTTCAATTGACCTCAGTTTCCATGTTGACCAAGCCTGATAAAGGTGCCAGGAAATGTCATGGAAAGCAAAGATGACCAAATTACCTATAATGTACAATTTGTTTTACAAATATATGTCTACTTTCATTTGCCCAGTTCAGAAGTGAAGCCTTGCGGTATTTTTTTTTTTTTTTTTTGAGTGCTAGAAACTTCATTACCTGATAGCTTATTGTTTCTTTATGTTGTAACTGAATAGTCCTTTATAATGCAACCAAATGGCATCATTTTAAATTGTGGTGCTTGAAAACTGGACATACAATATTGCAGGTGTTATCCTAGCAGTTCTGGAAAAGGCCAAAGTCATAGACTCCATCTACTCCCACAATGGTTCCCAGAAGGTGGGTGTCGGAACTGTTTCCGCTGGCTGGCAGAACTTCTTCATTTGCCTAGAGATGTTCCTGGCTTCGGTGGCTTTGCGTTTTGCTTTTCCTCACAGCGTGTACAGCACAGGGCCGCCGAGCACACACGGTCGCACAGTGTCCTTACAGTCCATCTCCAGCAGTCTCAAGGAAACCATGAACCCTAGGGATATCATGCAGGTCAGTGGCACAGCTGTTTATTGGTTTGTTATTGTATTTTTTTTTTTTTTTTTTTTTTTGATTGTTTAATCATTACTATTAGTCATTGAGAATTGGCTCATAAACAGTATCCTGTTCTACAAAAAGCTGACCTTTGTTGGCCATGTTAAATGTCTGGATGGCCTGAAGAGAACGGTTGATGGGGGGGGGGGGGGGGGGGGGGGGGGGGGGGGGAATAATTTTTTGGAAAACAAGGCAGAAGCAGACCTCCTAGAAGGTGGATAAAAGACATTGAAGATTCATTGGCTATGAAAGCACAAAGGACTGGAGCACTGGCTAGAGAAAGAGAGACTTACAAGCATGCCACAATGAGAGCAACCTTCTATTAAAGAACCTGCTGACTCACGATTACTCATAACTTCCTTCTTTAATCCTGGATAGTTTTAAGGGCTACAGGAAAAAAAAATTTTTTTTTTTACTTACAATGTTAGATGAATTATTTTTTAAATGGTCATTTGTAGGGATGTATGTTGCTACATTTGTAGACTTCAAGTTTAAAAAAACATGGTTGCCATGGCAACAGCCGCCATCTTGATGAAAAAACAACATGTACTTAGACAGCTAAAATCTAAAAAAACAAACAGAGGTATTGAGAAACAGATGATCGATTCATGAACTTAAAACTTATGTTTAGGGTCAGGTCTAGTTTATTTACTTCAAAGATGTTTTTAAATATTTTTTTTTTAGAATATTAAAATTTTGGTATGTTGAGAAAATACAAAAATGTAGCTTTTTCATTTAATAATAATAAAAAAAAAAATGACTCAATAAACTGTAATTTCAAATAGACCTGACCCTATAATATTGTGTTATGCGTATTCACACCAAATTGCACGTCTCTAGTCTTTATATTAGCTGAGATTTTAGGAGATCCCACACACAACAAACAGAAAAAAAGAATTGTTAGAAAAGTGACATTTAAACTTTTTTTTATCTTAAAAAAGTGCATGGGTTGGTGTCTTTAGTATTAACTTTTCAATGCTAAACTGTTTACCAATGACACCCATTTTGTGTGTAATCTATTCTACGAATGCCGAACATTACAAAAATGAACACATTGAAAAAGGGATATTTTTGTCATAAATTGGAAAAAAAATGCTGTGTAGTGACCCCTTAACCTTCTTTTGACGCAGGATGTAATTATTTAGAAATGGCTGTTATTTGGGACAGAAGGTGTTAACTATTGTTATTTATTAGTTCGAAACTAAATTTCCCATTATAAATTCACAGCAGCCACAATGTATTTGACTGATTTATTGCCTTTCATTTGGTGCATTTCATTGAAAGTTTATATCATGAACATAGCCTGACACTCTAGCAAAGTTAATAATGGGTTGGACATCGGGTGACAATCCCCATGCATCTCCATTCTCTGGTTCAAGTCGGGGGATGGCAGAAAAAGCTGCATACTCCCCAGATTGACGATGTATGCGGCACCGGGGCTGAAGGGCTTCGATGCTCATGACACTGAGCCACATGAGCTTTGCTGAAGTGCTTCTGGTTATGGGGAAAAAAAATTATCAACAGCAGTCAGCCATCGGAGGAGCTGGAGAAACATCAAATTGGTTTGAGGTGCAAAAGGGAGTGAGGCAGGGGTGCATTCTCTCACCCTACCTATTTAATAAATATGCAGAAAACACAATGTGAAATGTCAAAAATGACAAGACATGTGACTGTTACAATTCGCTGATAACTGGTGGCAACCCTATCTAGAACTTCACTATGCAGATGACACAGTCCTCCTTTTGAACAATATAAAAGAAGTATAACATTTAATCATGTCAGTCTGAAAATATGGTGTAGATTAAAACCTGTTATGGCATTTAAAGAGAACAAAAATAATATCCCTAGACAAAACTTGCTGTCACCCAAAAATAACAATAAATGATGAAAAAAAAATTGAAAATGTTACAGCGTTTAAATCTCTACCCTTCACAATAAACAGCAATGGAGACTTTGACAGAAGTCAAAAGGAGGGTGACCATAGCAGTGCAAAAGTTAAACGCTATAAATATTCTATGAAGCACCAGCAAGGAAATAAAAGTTAAAATTTTCAGAGCATGCATCTTTCCTGTAGCAACATATGGATGTGAGTCGTTGACTGTCTCCCTAAAATAGGGTCTTTTGAGCTAAAGTGCTATAGAAACATTCTCAGAATACCATGGACAAAGAAGAGAAGAAATACTGAAATTCTTTCTTTCAGGCAAACTGTGATGACGACAATTTTCTGCCGTTGACTTACTACATGATGATGATTGCCTTGCTTATTTTGCTATATCTTGTCAGATGCTGCAGAGTTTACATCAGGTTTTTGAGGTTTTGAACAACGGATCAACATCATGGCACACGTAACCCATAAGTGCTCCGTTCTCCTTCTAACTCAAATCTGAGTCCGAAGAAGCTCAGCACAGTGCAAAGGCTCTGTAGCACCGGGGAGGAACCTGAAATACTTTGGGTAGATTTCCAACTCTAGATTTTGCCCGGGCAACGCCCTTAGGCTACTCTTTTCGATTTGAAACTGCCAAGGAATTTTTTGTGTGTGCGCAGTAATGCACACGGACTTCTGATCTCACTACCCAGAGATCAGAGGGAATTACTAGAAGTCCAAGTCCACGTGAAAAGATCCAAGTCCTTACCAGGGATTGAACCCAGAACCTTTAGTACTTGAGGCGGACACCATGCCTCGAGACCACGCAGCCTCCCCCTTTCCCCAAAAGGCACCCGGCAGGGATTTGAACACCGGTCACCTGCGTTGACAGACACTAATGAAGCACAAAACAAGAATACTCTGACCTGAAATACACAAATGACATTGTCTATAATTTTGCTGTATATCTTACTAACTGAAGTCTGTGATTAACCGCATAATCACCATCTTCTTCTTCTTCAGCATTCCAAGCTCTTGAGGTCATCACTGCAGATATCACCGACCTCCATTCTTATCTGTGATTAGTCCTCTCTTTTTGCACTTGTTGACTGCAGGCGTTTGCAAGTCTGCTTGTAAAATAATTCTCAACATTCTTCTAGGTCTGTGACCATTAAACTCCTTTATGTACAGTTTTTATCTCTCTGTTGTCAGACATGATCTCAGTATGCCCCAACCATTTCAGTCTATTAGCCCTCATGATGCCAGTGATCTATAGTGTTTAAACAGATTATGAATTTTTGTTGTTGCTTCACACTCTCCATTTTCCACTGTTTGCATCTTTGATGGGCCCAAAAATGTGTCATTGGATTCTGTTTAAAAACATTTATAATAATGCTTTATCTCTTATACTTGTGCTTTAATTTTCAGAGCCGTATAAAAACAACATGATCAATATAAGTCTATTAATTCTTATAATATAGAAAAGAGTCAGATGTGAATCACTTAACCACATTTAACACATAGTTGCCATTTCATTCATCTCTGTACAGGCTTTAATTGTGATGTCTTATGTCTTTTTGTTTCTTTTTTGGTCTTAAAGGATGCGATCCACAACTTCCACCCACACTACCAGCACTACACACAGCAAGGCATGAAAGCCTCAGAAGAGGACCATCAGGACGGACCCTGGAGCACAGATCACTACCAGTATAATGGCCAGCAGCATGTCTCCAATGGAAGCGCATCTGCAATTTCTCCTGTATCAGCAGCTTCCATTGATATTCTTGGTGGTGACATGAACCATCTGAAGCAGCATTCCTCAACCCAGGGAGGTATTTCCAGTGGAGCCCCTGCTGTGTCTCAAGGACCTGGAGGCCACTTCAGTGAAAAGACGACCCTGCTCAGCTCTGATGATGAATTTCAGTAAACTTTTCAACTGTTGTAATATTTTACTTCCAGTCGTTGCTCATGTAATGGAATGTTGATTCATTTGGCTTTTCCTATATTAAACAAAAGAGGTTCTGGTAAGAAATACCAGTTTATAAAACATTGCTCATATCATGAAATCCAGTTGCATATAGATTTTCCATGTTGAATAAGAAGATTCTGTCAGAAAGACAATTTATAAGAGATTGTACATGTCATGAAATCCAGGTTTAATACAGCTTTTCAATATTGAACAAAAATGTTCTGGGCAGAAAAACAGGCAATTGATTGTTATTACTCACATAATGAAATCAAGTTCATATAGCTTTGTCATCATGAATACAAATATTATGATTCAAATGCCAGTTTATAAGATATTGCTTATGGCATGAAATCCAACTTTGGAATGGCTTTTCCCACGTTGAATACACGCATGCACGCACGCACACACACACACAAAAAGGCTGTGGTTAGAAAGACAGTTTTAAAGATTTGCTCATATAAGGAAATCAAGTTTCATTTGATTTTTCCATATTGAAAAAAAGGTTCTTGACAGAAAGACAGTTTGAATGACATTACTCATGTAAGAAAATCAAGATGTGTCTTTTCCATATCGAGAAGAAAGTTTCTGGGCACAAAAACAGACATAGTCAGGGGAGTGATAGGCAATGAATAGCCCAAGAGCTACAGGCAACTGTAGACAAAGTGACTGACTGGTGTTCTGAAGTGGCTGCTGTCATCAACTCAGAAAAAGGTGGCTGTTTTGTGGTGCTCTCTGGACAATAGAATTGTAAGAGCTGATGTTCCAAGCCTCACAGTTAATAACAGTAACATGAAAAGAGAAAACAAACTGAGGTACCTTGATAGAAACTTGTCCTTTAGGGATCATGTGGAGGCAGTTGCGGTGAAATGCAAAAATATATAAAGATTTGTAAATGGAGTAACCAGTAAACAAGAACAGATTAAAGCATTGAGTGGGATGCATCCCTTGGGGCCTAAAACAAAACATGAGTCAGGTGTTTTCACCTATTATCATGTTGCTACATTATAGCCTCTATCACTAAGGCTTACAGGAAAATTGTAAGTCAACCTGGCTTTAACACAAGCTCTTGGATTTACACACAAAAATACCTCTAAATACAGTACTTAGTTAATATATTCACATCCGGGGCTCTGAACGCAGTGCAGGTGCACATAGAACCAATAGCATTTAACTGTGCTTTGCGAGAACAGTCATTGCACACATGGCAGTACATCAGCATTTACGACTCTGTGTCATAACCAAAAATAATTAGATTTCTTGGGGGCAGTAGGGTTAAGCAGCCCCTTGAACGTTTGCTCGTCAATTCTGGTCTCCTTTATTAGTTTATTTCTACGTTAATATAATTATATTAACATGTACTCAATGTTGCATTTGACTGAAGTCTCAGTGTTTGAATATTTCATTTTAAAAAAACGGTTGTGCTGACATGTTTTCTATAGAAAAAATATTCAATAACTTTTTTTAACTACTGTTTTATTTTAATTTGCTCTTCTAAAATATGAAACTGATGTCCATTTTGCTTTTGGGACATATTATTTTGAATGAAAATTGCATACGGCTCATTAAGTTTTGTTGTAGTTGATCAAATTGTGCAATGGAGAGGTTTTAGAATTGCTTACATTGTTTCAGTATTACAATTTTATTTGTACCAAATAGTGTAATGATACTACAGAGTTTTAGAGTTCACACTTGTTTAGTATTGTTCATATTTTATTTTTGCATACCAAACTGTGTAGTGTTTAGCACAGAGTTTGGGAGTTGAATACACTTGTAGTAGGAGCTATGGTGGCAGAGTGGATAGCTCGCAAGCATGCCAGGACTTTGGCCAGGCCAGCAAAAGGCAGGATTGTTTTTAATTGCCAGTGTGGCTCTGGTCAGCCCAATCTAATAAAAAAACAGACACCAGATAAGTTTTTGAACTTTCTGGGAATTGTCCAGAAAGAAAAGGCCACATGGTGAGTAACTGGTCACCCTACACTATGTGTTTTTTATTGTGGGTGTGGGATCACATAAAGGGGGGGGATTGTATTTTAAAATTAATGTCATCTTATTGTATTTTTGTGTTTAATCATCGCCACAAGTATGGTGACCAAATCTCAGTTGTGTTAGACACAAAAAATGTCCTACTTATGTATTATTATTTAGTTACATATGATAATTTTAATCATTGCATTCCAATGGTGTTAAATTGAAATAACTCATTTCATGTTTCAGTTTCATCATATTTAGTTCTTGATACTTTTTAGTTTTAACATATCATTATTATGTTCTCATGGCTAAGATGTAGTAAATGGTTCACTTCGGGTAACTTCAGTAACCTCCATTGTTCAGTATTCAGCATCAAGTATTTGAAGACTTGGGGTTCAGAATTATAACTGTACAGGGCGCATTTTCAGACAGTGTTTGTTTTTTTGGACTGGTTTTTAAAAAAAAATGTTTATATTAAATTGTGCTGCTGAAATTAATTCCTGCTTTTCCAGTGAGAAGTTATCTAATTATCTTATTTTTTTCTTTTTCCAAAATTATTTCAGATGTATTAACAGTGCTTCATATTTTGACTTTGTGCAGTTTTGCTGTTCCATTTTGTATCTCAGCTGATGTCATTTGTCACTTTTGCCAGCTGTTTTTATAATTGAATGTTGTATACTTATTTGTGAAACTTTTTTAAAACTGTTTTACACTGAAAATATTTTTTAATGACAGATAAAAAGTCAATTTTTATTACCTTATAATTTTTACGGACAGAACAGGGATCTGGATCTGTTCTTGTTGAATTGACGTCTGAATCATGGCTCGTCAGGTCACTGTGGTCTCCAGTTTTCATATAGTAGACACACAACCACATATTTAAAAATATAATTTTGTTTCGAGGCTCAGGACCTAAGACCTGTTCATGTGGAATTGACATCAGACTCATGACTCATTTATATTGGATTGACATCAGACTCAAGACTCATTTATATTGGTTTGACATGAGACTCAAGACTCATTTATATTGGATTGACATCTGACTCATGGCTCATTTATATTGTATTGACATCTGACTCATGACTCATTTATATTGGACTGACATCAGACTCATGACTTAATTTATATTGGATTGACATCAGACCCAAGACTCATTTATATTGGATTGACATCTGGCTCATGGCTCATCGAATAATTATGGCCTCATACTTTCAGGTAGCTGACCGGCAATGATATATTAAAAATAATCTTCTCATTGGGTTGATACTGTGTATCTCTGCCATGTACTTTACTGTTATTTCAAATTTGTCAGAGTTGATACTTCATTTCTGTCCCACAGGGGCAAAGGAATAAAGAAAGGCAAAAAAACACATGGAAAAGAGAGCTGGAGAATGAAGTCAGAAAGATTGGGAGGACATTGAAAGAGCTTCGTATAATGGTGAAGGATAGAACGAACTTGGCATGAGTTGGTTGAGGGCATTTGCTCAATTGGGGGATAGAAAGGCAGAAGACAAGAAGAAGACATAGATAAAAAGAGTCATGCAGATGTCTTGAAAGAAACTGACTCACAAATAGAACTTATCGCCCACATCAGAAAGAGGCAATCTACATTTTTTTGTCATATGATGAGAAGGAGAAAACTGGAGTACATAGTGACAGTAGCAAAGATGGAGGGGAAGAGAGGCAGAGGGAGACTGAGAGAAAAGATGCTGGAAAGTTTGACATCCTGGCATGAAGGATCATCTGTCTCAGAGTTGATTGAAAGTACACGAGACAGAAGGTTGTGGATAGACATGACTACTAACGCCATTTGGACTTTGAGAAGAAGAAGAAACATATATATATTATGCTTGACATTTTCAGCACGAACAAACATTTCTTCTGTTATATGTTGTAGATGTGTGCAATGCCACATTGTTGACAGTTTCTCATTGAATGCCAAGTATTTGTTGTTGTTTTTAAACACAGTTTTTGTTGTTGTTGCTGTACTATGTTGTTTATACCTCAGCTGGCTGAGGGATTAGAATGCCACACTCATGTCAGTGATCAGGTTCAAATCCTTAGTAAGGGGGTGACAATTTTTTTCTGTCAGGAGCAAATGTAACAATTCTGATTAAACAGTTAATGATTAGCCACGAGGCCCTAAATCATCAGAGTCAAGATCCTCTGTCCTGTATTTCTCTAAAAGGTGGCAAATAAAGGCAGAAAGACAGTGTTTTTAATACTTAATCTGCAAGATAAAGCTAACAGATACATTTGAAATAAAAACAGATGTGCGACAGGGATGTCTTTTGTCGCCTCTCTTATTTTTTACTGGCTGTAGACTGGACTATGAAAACAGTAACTGCTAACACCAAGAATGGAATTCAGTGGACCCTTACAAAACAGCTTGATGATCTGGACTTCGCTGATGATATTTATCCAGTCCCATTCACAGAATCAGATGCATGATAAAATTAAATATACTTGATGCGAGATCACAGCAGCTTGGTCTGAAAATCCATAAAAGAAAGAAAAAGATAATGGGAATAAATCAGGCAAATAGTAATGTGGTTTCTCCTAATGGCACCCCACTCCAAGACGTGGAGTCGTACACCTATTTAGGCAATAATGTAGATAAAGATGGAGGAACTGATAGAGATATTAAAATAAGAATACAAAACCCAAGAGGGGCTTTCATAGCACTAGGGAATTTGTGGAGGTCAAAAGAAATACTAAACTAAAAATTTTTAATTCTAATGTCAAATCAGTACTTTTGTATGGAGCGGAAACATGGAGAACAACTAAGGCAATTACTAATAAATTACAGACATTCTTTAACTGGTGCCTGGGCAGAATAGAGAGAATTAAATGGTATGATAGAATAACTAATGTAGAGCTTTTGGAGAGAACTAAACAGGCTCCAGTGGACCAAGAGGTGAGGAAAAGATGCTGGCGTTGGATAGGACACACACTAAGAAAACAGGAGAAAAGCTTAACTAGAATGTCTTTGCATTGGAACCCACAGGGGCATAGGAATAAAGAAAGGTTAAAACACACTGAGAAGAGAGCTGGAGAATGAAGTTAGAAAGATTGGGAGGACATGGGGAGAGCTCCATGTAATGGCGAAGGATAGAACGACTTGGCGTGAGTTGGTTGAGGGCCTATGCTCCATTAAAGGCAGAAGAAGAAGAAGAAAAATCTGCAAGAGGGAAGCTGCCATGGCAAAGTGACTAGACGCCCGCCTACGGATCAGAAGGTCATGGGTTCAAGTTCACATTGAGCAGGAATTTTTTTTTTTTTAATGACCTTGACTGCCAGGTTGACCCAGCCTAAAGTGAGTGCAGATTGGTAAATAAAATCTAGGTCTAGCATCCATGACACCAATGGGCGTGGGAATAGGGTCCTTTTTAGTCTACAAATTGACGGCTTTAAAAAAAATTTGACTTTGAGATATTTTAACAAAATAAAAAAAATCAAGAAAGAAAGAAATCCCAGCATCTATAGACTCGTTCAGAAAAATTAGCAATTTCTTGAAAACATAACACATAGCAATCACAACAAAGCACTTATTGACAGCAGTTTAGGGGTCTTTATGGTTGTGAACATTGAGTGTTCTTCTGCTTTCTATGTTTGCCCTTAAAAATTCTTTTGCATGATTTCCTGGGGGGGGGGGGGGGTACAGCTAGGAGTAATAGCTGCACTTTTGGATGTGGTGAGTTTTGAGTGTTGAGTTAAGAAGTTTATCATAGCACTTGGGACATTCCCATAAGCACTCCGTCTTCATCCTCAGCAGCCAGCAAAGAGTTCCAGCGGTGCCAGTAGTAGTTTGATTTGTCTGCTTTTCCTCTAAGTGTAGAGTATCAGTCCGACTCCCTGGTCACTCCTGCATCTTTCTCTCCAGACCATATCAATCAGTTGATGCCTCTGCATGGTTCATTTGCTGTCAAAGGCCCTTGCCCACATCTGACTTGTCAGTGCAAAAATTCACCACCCGCTGGTGCAGAACCAGCCAGTACGTCTGCCTAATCATTTCCTGACAATCCTCCATTAACCCTAGAGAAAACAGCAAAAGAATGCTGACTACCCAGGACCTCTGAAGCTACAGCACCTTTGGGATTTTAGGAGACTCTAATTAGTTGTGAGAACATATTTTTCCCAAAACTAGCACACAGTAGATAGTTTAACATATCATTATGAAGCTAATATTGTCCCCAAAAACTTGCACATAGTACAAAGTTTATCTAACATATCATGACCAGGTTATTATTGTCCCCAAAACTTGTGCACAGTATGTTCTTTATCTAAGAAATGATAGTTAATATTGTCCCCAAAACTTGCACACAGTAGGTTCTTTATCTAACATAATAGAGTTAATATTGTCCCCAAAACTTGCACACAGTAGGTTCTTTATCTAACATAATAGAATTAATGTTGTCCCCAAAACTTGCACACAGTAGGTTCTTTATCTAACATAATAGAGTTAATATTGTCCCCAAAACTTGCACACAGTAGGTTCTTTATCTAATAAATCATGATGGAGTTAATTTTGTCCCCAAAACTTGCACACAGTAGGTTCTTTATCTAACATCATGATAGAGGAAATATTGTCCCCAAATCTTGCATACAGTAGGTTCTTTATCTAATGAATCATGATGGAGTTAATTTTGTCCCCAAAACTTGCACACAGTAGGTTCTTTATCTAACATACCATGATAGAGTTAATATTTTCCCTAAAACTTGCACACAGTAGGTTCTTTATCTAACATGATAGAGTTAATATTGTCCCCAAAACTTGCACACAGTAGGTCCTTTATCTAACATAATAGAGTTAATATTGTCCCCAAAACTTGCACACAGTAGGTTCTTTATCTAAAATCATGATAGAGGAAATATTGTCCCCAAATCTTGCACACAGTAGGTTCTTTATCTAACATAATAGAGTTAATATTGTCCCCGAAACTTGCACACAGTAGGTTCTTTATCTAACATCATGATAGAGTTAATATTGTCCCCAAAACTTGCACACAGTAGGTTCTCTATCTAACATATCATCATAGAGTTAATATTGTCCCCAAAAATTTCACACAGTAGATATTTTACCTAATCTTGGTCTTTTCCAAGTTAGTGTTGTCCCATATCTTGTTTGTTGTAGATATTTAATTGAAATTGATCATGAAGAGTTAATATTGTCAAACAATTTGTGCACGGTAAATATTTTCATGTTACAGTTCATTTTTTCAAAACAGTGTTTTCCTGTTGTAAATGTAAATAACGTGAATACAAACAATACATTGCCTGGCATAAATCACTGGTTCTCATCAAATACATTACTACAGAAGTACATCAAACTTTAATAAGCCCAACTTGACAGCGTGATTTATGTATTTTAGCAGAAAGGGTTCATTTCCTGTGTGCTTCATTATTTGTTGATGTAACTGTGTAGTAATGCACCTGACGAGATACAGCACAATATACCTGGCAATAAATTGAGCCGTTTATCATTTTGTCCCAAAACTGGTCCATGGTAGATGTTTGATCTAACATAACTGGGTTATTATTGTTCCCCTAAACAAATTCCAAATCTGGTAAAACTACTGTAATTGCACAACTGAAAATAATAAAACTGCCTTGATGCAGAACATATACGGGCATTTGAGGGAATTTATTGTGATCTGTGCCATGATTCCAAAGATAATACAGTTTGAAGGAGTGTTTCTAAAGAATCTGCAGATCCTTACAGATTATGACTGATCTGTAAATCCTGAAAAATTATGACTGATTTATTCTTCCAAGTGTTGTTATTTTATTGTCATCCTTGACCAAATCTAGTGTCTACTTTGTTGATTCAGTTACCAGTTTGTTTTGTAACATGGGATTTAAAAGTCTTAATCCTCAGTCTTTAATGTTTTCTTAGCCATACTTGTGTGAGCTGCAGCCAGCATTAATTCATTCATTTCATTTCCATTCATGGGAGTGTGGTGGGATAGATCCAATTTCCCCTCCCCTTTTTTTCCCTCCTTTTTGCAAGCATGTCATCAAAGGCCATCCGTTAGAGGAGTAAGGGGAGGTGCTGAAATCAAACGTGTTTTGCCAAAAGGAGCAGATAATGCAGCCTAGCTGTAAACTACAACACAATTCCACCTGCCCTTTTAAGGGCAAGCTCAGAAGAAGAGGAACAGTTTTATTTGCATTACGAACACAAGCATTCTGGGTAACTGGTGATTCATCGCAGTTTCCAAGTTATGGTCTGGCTGAATTCCCCAGTCGAAATACCACTGTCATTAATGGCATTTTAAATTTTCATGTTTTTCCAAGTTGACATATCACTGACCATTCCTGTTGAAAATACTCTTGTTTATTCCACTCATTATTTCAAATTGACATAGATGACATATCACTGTTGTTATTCCCAGCTGCAATATCTATCTTTTTGTTTACATCTGAACAATCGCTCTTCTTATATTCCCTGTTGAAAAATCACTTTTATTATTCTTTTGAAAAATCACTTTTCTTATACTCACTTTACCTGTTAGTCGTGCTATACCTAGTTGATATATCACTGTTTTAAATCTCAGTCAAAAAATCACTCTAGTTATTCCCAGTTTTAACATAAATAACTCCCTAGTTTAAAACCATTCTTGTTATTCCCAGTTGAAAGATGACTCATTATTGTCAGTTATAACTGATATTATTTCCACATGCACTGGTATGACTCTTGATATTTCTCATTGACATATTACTTTTCTTGTTCCCAGATAGTTTACACACCCACCAGGAGGACAGTTTAAGTTTAGTCCCTTAGCTAAGGCAGAATGTGTTGATCCAACTGTGATGCTGAGCAAATCACTTACAGAGTTACTGGTTGATCTGGGAAAATGTGAAGTCTAGCATCATATGCCACTAGTGTAAAAATTAGGTTTTTTTGGGAAGCCCAGTTTATTACAACATTGATAACATCTAATATTCACCAGTCAATTAAAAAACACATTAAAATTAAACACAAGTCCAATAAAAAAACAAATGAGTTTACAAATATTTCCTTTATGTTTGCCTTTATATTCATAAATATATTCTCTTATTCTGTGCAATGAGACCACTGACTTTAGACTGAAATATTTAATTTAAAAAAAAAACACACGCGCGCATGCACACACACACACACACACGCACGTACGCAGGCACGCACACACACACACACACAAATAAATAAATAAATAACATTTGGCTTTAAGTATTAACATTTATGTTCTTCAGTACCTCTACTATCGGGTTTTACCATTTCTTGTTGCTTATAATATTGTAAATTTTATAAATATTTTAAAATGTTAAGACATACTTTTGTATAGAACAGATCAAAATAATTGTGTTACTACTGATTGGGCTAAACTTTAAGTAATCTGAGTAATTCCTTTGGTTAATTTTCAGTTCTTTAATCATTTATGTCTTGATATTTTGAATGACTGATTTATCACATTTGCGTATTTTTAAAATCATTATCATCCCCAGATAGCTAGGTTGTTTAGAATTAGAGAATGTGGTGAAAAAGATGAAGAGGGAATGGGGTAAGCTGAACATAAGAGCACGGGATAGCAAGACTTGACTCAGGTATACCTATGCTTCTTTGGAAGGTACATTGCAGAAAAGAAACGCTGCCTTTTTACTGCCAGGAAATATTTCATTAATTTGTGGATTACTTTTTTGTATCTTGATTACAAGAGAATGTTTCATTGATTTGTGGATTACTTTTTTGTATCTTGATTACAAGAGAATGTTTCATTGATTTATGGATTACTTTTTTGTATCTTGATTGCTAGCAAATATTTCATTGATTTGCTAATTACTTTTTTTTTTTTCAGTTGACTATATTTTAATCCATGAAGGTGATGTGTAATATTTATTATTATGGGTAATCTGTATTTGTGTATAGATCAAAACGTTGTTGTGACATTATTAGTATAATATTTTTGTCAGTTGTATCTTACAAGGAAATTATGACATTGTCCGAAGATTAACATGAAAACATTGCTTATGTTGTAACTGTAGAGGTGGGACATAAAATGTGGGTCATGTTGTCTGCGTTTGGAAATAAAAAGTCCAGGGCTTGGTTTTTCACCTGCTGTCTTGTGATTTTATACAATCTTCGGAGGTTGGTTGGATGGGGTCCTGATGGAGCCCAACCTTCTTCAGAAATTATATTGGCTCTCAAGTCGACCCAATCTTGAGTGGGTAGCAGGTACAGTAGTGGGTGGTAAAGGTGGCTGGCATGATACTAAGCTCATTACCCACCCAGTGGGGTTTGGCTATGAAATATAGGTCTACCCCTATGTGTCCTATACATACGCCTGAAGTTGTGGAAAAGACTCCTTGACTCATACAGTCTGGTGACATGTGCTGAAGATGGTGACGGAGCGCTTGTGAGTATGCCCTCAGTGCTGTGATGTCGATTCTTGAATCAACTCAGATGACTAAGGATGGTTGGCATATGACTGGCTGTTTTATCCAATATGATATTTTAGCTACAGAATCCAATCAGAATAGAAAATATTGTGGTCAGAGGACAGCTAATGCTGAGATACCAAGATTGCACGTGATTAATCATCTCAACTAAAGGGCATAGCAGAAGAGATGGAAAACATCAATTAAGACTGAACTGTCATTTACCAGGCATATCTGAAACAGAAAGAGATGCTTGTTGTAAGTGTGACATTCAATTCACTGTTCACTGCAGTTTTATCCCGTACTAGATTTAATTTCCTAGCTTCACCTGGGGTAGTCAAAGAAAATGTTACTCTCTCGACCCCTAATTCATCTTTGTGTCCACCACTTCTTCTCTTCCACCATTTACCTCACTGAGGTGTTGGAGGGGGATGTAAGGATCATTTGTGCACTTTTTCCAATGCATTGTACAAGTTGGTGTTCATTTCTGTTAGATTGCTCCTGGTCATGTCGCTCCATCTCTTACCTGGTCTTCCCCATTGCTCTGAGTTCGTTATACTTCTTCAGTATGGCTCTCTGTGGCAGTTGGTACCAGGGCATTCTCGTCAGATGGCCAAACCATCTCATTTGTTGTTCTTTAATGAATTGCGTGACTGGTTTCAGTCCTAGTCTTATTCTAATTTCTTCATTCTTGATTTTATCTCTTCTTGTCCCACCGGCCACTCTCTTAAGACATCTCATCTCTGTTGTTACAATCTTCCCCTCATTAGTTGTAGCAAGGGTCCATTTTTGGCACTGGTAGCACATGTCTGCCAAAAATACCGTTCTTATGAGATTTGCTTTGGTTGACAGAGCTATCTTTCTATGCGTCAGAAGCCCATAACCTGATTTGCTTTTGCATATCACATGTTGATTTCTCTATGCATTCTTCCATCTGAGGTGAAACTTCAGTGTCCACTACTGAATTTGTTTAAGAGATGGTGAACAAGATCCATGTAGAATCCAGGCCTGTGTTTTCCAGAAACCTTCAGATATGACATATGAAGCTACTTACTGCGGCGACCCTGCTAAAAGAAAGTGACAGGGTGACTGGCCAGGTTGTTAATTATCAGAAACACATAGAAACCATTTTGTGAATAGCACAGCTGACCTAGACTAAGCAGCCAGAATGACTTCTGCAAATTGAACCCCTCTACTGGTCACCATTTAGAAGCTAAAAGAAAGCATGTTTTTTCCACTGCTCTGAGGCTACTAACACTGGTCCACTGAAGAGCGTCATACAAAGCATGAACCCTGTAGCTCCTCTAATGACTCCCAGAGATTTCCCAAACATCTGCACCTGCAGAAAGAATGATGGAATCTAAAACTGAACTCACATCATTCAGGGCAGGATACAAACGATTTAAACCACTGTCGGTCACCAAGGATAGACACTCGCCTGCAGACTTGAAGGTGTGGGGAACAAATCTGCAGTGAAGATACCTTTTTTTCTCTCCATCTCCCAAGTCAACCAAGGTCAGGTAATGTCATGGGAACTGAAAGAAGCCAATATGACATTGACCATATCACCCATCCAGGGCAACTTGGTCTATAAAAGCCTGGGTCTAGCACCATATGCAGAATTAAGGCACCCAACACATGAAAGGGGGTCCTTTACTTTCTAGTGTTTGAGTTACCAGTGATCTAGGGTATCTTATCCTTATGCTGTGTTCAGCAACTGCTACAGACTGTTGAACACATGAACACACACACAGAAACTGCTAATTTCAGTGTCATTTTCTTTATTTGATAATTTACTAACAGAGCTGTAAATTACTTGTAATACAAACTTATGATGTAATAAGTCACAACTAAAAGTCAGATACAAAATTGTAAACAGTAGAGAAAGTAAAATCATGATGGATTCCATATAATAACAAACAGATTAAATTATTAGAAAAATTAAACACATATAATAAACACATACACGAGCACAGTTGTTTCTCTTAAAGCAGACCACCATTTAATTTGGGCAACTGTTTATTTGGGACAAACTTTTAAAACCAAAATAGGCTATCCTCTGAATAACGGGCACCAAGATGTGGGCTTACGCATCTCCTGCAGCTTTGCTCGTGAGTCCTAGCCATCTAGTTTAGCCCCAATCCATGCCGTGTGAGCCGCGTGAGGGATGCTCTCGGCGGTGGCCGTAGTCGCCGAAAAACCGCAAATCAGGTCGCCGGAAGTGCACAATTGACACGTGACTGTTTTTGGCCACCATCTTTTGTGCCCGTTATTGGGAGGATAGCCACAAAATACTATATTCTTTTGTGCATTAGCCCCTTCCCACCTCCACCACCCCAATTTGTTTAGCCCCATTAACTGGTTCCTTTTATTTGGATCAACTCCTTGATTTCCTCGGGCATTAATATGGGGTTAAAGTATTTTTATAAACTTATTCCCAACAGTGCATTAAATTTAATTGACAGCGCACCTGACACAGATGCATAGTGCTGTACAAAGATACAAACTAGTACACACAAACTGTGATGAATGCTTAAGGATTGGTAGTAACAGCATGTTGGATGAAATGTATATGAAATAATGATAATAAGACCATCATCATTGCCATGTAGCAAGTCTTTTGCAGAATGTCGCAATCATCACTGTCTGCCTGTCATCTCTAGCCACCTCTCCCTCCTCATTACTGTCTGCCTGTCATCTCTAGCCACCTCTCCCTCCTCATGCACTGTCTGCCTGTCATCTCTAGCTACCTCTCCCTCCTCATTACTGTCTGCCTGTCATCTCTAGCTACCTCTCCCTCCTCATTACTGTCTGCCTGTCATCTCTAGCCACCTCTCCCTCCTCATTACTGTCTGCCTGTCATCTCTAGCCACCTCTCCCTCCTCATCACTGTCTGCCTGTCATCTCTAGCCACCTCTCCCTCCTCATCACTGTCTGCCTGTCATCTCTAGCCACCTCTCCCTCCTCATTACTGCCTGCCTGTCATCTCTAGCCACCTCTCCCTCCTCATTACTGTCTGCCTGTCATCTCTAGCCACCTCTCCCTCCTCATCACTGCCTGCCTGTCATCTCTAGCCACCTCTCCCTCCTCATCACTGTCTGCCTGTCATCTCTAGCCACCTCTCCCTCCTCATTACTGTCTGCCTGTCATCTCTAGCCACCTCTCCCTCCTCATTACTGTCTGCCTGTCATCTCTAGCCACCTCTCCCTCCTCATTACTGTCTGCCTGTCATCTCTAGCTACCTCTCCCTCCTCATTACTGTCTGCCTGTCATCTCTAGCCACCTCTCCCTCCTCATTACTGTCTGCCTGTCATCTCTAGCCACCTCTCTCTCCTCATTACTGTCTGCCTGTCATCTCTAGCCACCTCTCCCTCCTCATCACTGTCTGCCTGTCATCTCTAGCCACCTCTCCCTCCTCATCACTGTCTGCCTGTCATCTCTAGCCACCTCTCCCTCCTCATTACTGTCTGCCTGTCATCTCTAGCCACCTCTCCCTCCTCATTACTGTCTGCCTGTCATCTCTAGCCACCTCTCCCTCCTCATTACTTTCTGCCTGTCATCTCTAGCCACCTCTCCCTCCTCATCACTGCCTGCCTGTCATCTCTAGCCACCTCTCCCTCCTCATCACTGTCTGCCTGTCATCTCTAGCCACCTCTCCCTCCTCATTACTGTCTGCCTGTCATCTCTAGCCACCTCTCCCTCCTCATTACTGTCTGCCTGTCATCTCTAGCCACCTCTCCCTCCTCATTACTGTCTGCCTGTCATCTCTAGCTACCTCTCCCTCCTCATTACTGTCTGCCTGTCATCTCTAGCCACCTCTCCCTCCTCATTACTGTCTGCCTGTCATCTCTAGCCACCTCTCTCTCCTCATCACTGTCTGCCTGTCATCTCTAGCCACCTCTCCCTCCTCATCACTGTCTGCCTGTCATCTCTAGCCACCTCTCCCTCCTCATTACTGTCTGCCTGTCATCTCTAGCCACCTCTCCCTCCTCATTACTGTCTGCCTGTCATCTCTAGCCACCTCTCCCTCCTCATTACTGTCTGCCTGTCATCTCTAGCCACCTCTCCCTCCTCATTACTGTCTGCCTGTCATCTCTAGCCACCTCTCCCTCCTCATCACTGTCTGCCTGTCATCTCTAGCCACCTCTCCCTCCTCATCACTGTCTGCCTGTCATCTCTAGCCACCTCTCCCTCCTCATCACTGTCTGCCTGTCATCTCTAGCCACCTCTCCCTCCTCATCACTGTCTGCCTGTCATCTCTAGCCACCTCTCCCTCCTCATCACTGTCTGCCTGTCATCTCTAGCCACCTCTCCCTCCTCATCACTGTCTGCCTGTCATCTCTAGCCACCTCTCCCTCCTCATCACTGTCTGCCATGTAGCCATCTCACTGTCTGCCTGTCATCTCTAGCCACCTCTCCCTCCTCATCACTGTCTGCCTGTCATCTCTAGCTAGCCACCTCCTCTCCCTCCTCATCACTGTCTGCCTGTCATCTCTAGCCACCTCTCCCTCCTCATCACTGTCTGCCTGTCATCTCTAGCCACCTCTCCCTCCTCATCACTGTCTGCCTGTCATCTCTCTAGCCACCTCTCCCTCCTCATCACTGTCTGCCTGTCATCTCTAGCTACCTCTCCCTCCTCATCACTGTCTGCCTGTCATCTCTAGCTACCTCTCCCTCCTCATCACTGTCTGCCTGTCATCTCTAGCTACCTCTCCCTCCTCATCACTGTCTGCCTGTCATCTCTAGCTACCTCTCCCTCCTCATCACTGTCTGCCTGTCATCTCTAGCTACCTCTCCCTCCTCATCACTGTCTGCCTGTCATCTCTAGCTACCTCTCCCTCCTCATCACTGTCTGCCTGTCATCTCTAGCTACCTCTCCCTCCTCATCACTGTCTGCCTCACTGTCTCTGTCATCTCTAGCTACCTCTCCCTCCTCATCACTGTCTGCCTGTCATCTCTAGCCACCTCTCCCTCCTCATCACTGTCTGCCTGTCATCTCTAGCTACCTCTCCCTCCTCATCACTGTCTGCCTGTCATCTCTAGTCCTCCTCATAGTCATCTCTACCTCTCCCTCCTCATCACTGTCTGCCTGTCATCTCTAGCCACCTCTCCCTCCTCATCACTGTCTGCCTGTCATCTCTAGCCACCTCTCCCTCCTCATCACTGTCTGCCTGTCATCTCTAGCTACCTCTCCCTCCTCATCACTGTCTGCCTGTCATCTCTAGCTACCTCTCCCTCCTCATCACTGTCTGCCTGTCATCTCTAGCCACCTCTCCCTCCTCATCACTGTCTGCCTGTCATCTCTAGCCACCTCTCCCTCCTCATCACTGTCTGCCTGTCATCTCTAGCCACCTCTCCCTCCTCATCACTGTCTGCCTGTCATCTCTAGCCACCTCTCCCTCCTCATCACTGTCTGCCTGTCATCTCTAGCCACCTCTCCCTCCTCATCACTGTCTGCCTGTCATCTCTAGCCACCTCTCCCTCCTCATTACTGTCTGCCTGTCATCTCTAGCCACCTCTCCCTCCTCATCACTGTCTGCCTGTCATCTCTAGCCACCTCTCCCTCCTCATCACTGTCTGCCTGTCATCTCTAGCCACCTCTCCCTCCTCATCACTGTCTGCCTGTCATCTCTAGCCACCTCTCCCTCCTCATCACTGTCTGCCTGTCATCTCTAGCCACCTCTCCCTCCTCATCACTGTCTCTGTCATCCTAGCCACCTCTCCCTCCTCATCACTGTCTGCCTGTCATCTCTAGCCACCTCTCCCTCCTCATCACTGTCTGCCTGTCATCTCTAGCCACCTCTCCCTCCTCATCACTAGCCTGTCATCTCTAGCCACCTCTCCCTCCTCATCACTGTCTGCCTGTCATCTCTAGCCACCTCTCCCTCCTCATTACTGTCTGCCTGTCATCTCTAGCCACCTCTCCCTCCTCATCACTGTCTGCCTGTCATCTCTAGCCACCTCTCCCTCCTCATCACTGTCTGCCTGTCATCTCTAGCCACCTCTCTCTCCTCATCACTGTCTGCCTGTCATCTCTAGCCACCTCTCCTCCTCATCACTGTCTGCCTGTCATCTCTAGCCACCTCTGCCCATCCTCATCACTGTCACTGTCTGCCTGTCATCTCTAGCCACCTCTCCCTCCTCATCACTGTCTGCCTGTCATCTCTAGCCACCTCTCCCTCCCTCCTCTGCCTGTCACTGCCACCTCTCCCTCCTCATCACTGTCTGCCTGTCATCCTGTCATCTCTAGCCACCTCTCCCTCCTCATCACTGTCTGCCTGTCATCTCTAGCCACCTCTCCCTCCTCATCACTGTCTGCCTGTCATCTCTAGCCACCTCTCCCTCCTCATCACTGTCTGCCTGTCATCTCTAGCCACCTCTCCCTCCTCATCACTGTCTGCCTGTCATCTCTAGCCACCTCTCCCTCCTCATCACTGTCTGCCTGTCATCTCTAGCCACCTCTCCCTCCTCATTACTGTCTGCCTGTCATCTCTAGCCACCTCTCCCTCCTCATTACTGTCTGCCTGTCATCTCTAGCCACCTCTCCCTCCTCATCACTGTCTGCCTGTCATCTCTAGCCACCTCTCCCTCCTCATTACTGTCTGCCTGTCATCTCTAGCCACCTCTCCCTCCTCATCACTGTCTGCCTGTCATCTCTAGCCACCTCTCTCTCCTCATTACTGTCTGCCTGTCATCTCTAGCCACCTCTCCCTCCTCATCACTGTCTGCCTGTCATCTCTAGCCACCTCTCCCTCCTGATCACTGTCTGCCTGTCATCTCTAGCCACCTCTCCCTCCTGATCACTGTCTGCCTGTCATCTCTAGCCACCTCTCCCTCCTCATTACTGTCTGCCTGTCATCTCTAGCCACCTCTCCCTCCTCATTACTGTCTGCCTGTCATCTCTAGCCACCTCTCCCTCCTCATCACTGTCTGCCTGTCATCTCTAGCCACCTCTCCCTCCTCATTACTGTCTGCCTGTCATCTCTAGCCACCTCTCCCTCCTCATTACTGTCTGCCTGTCATCTCTAGCCACCTCTCCCTCCTCATTACTGTCTGCCTGTCATCTCTAGCCACCTCTCCCTCCTCATACACTTTCATATCCAAGGAGTTGCTTTTATCCTGTGCCCATCTTTGTGTTGGTCGGCCCCTGCCCCTCCTTCGTGGGACTATGCCAGCTGGTATATTTTCTTCCAATCCGCAATAATGCTTGATATAGCCAAAATATTTCAGCTTCTGAGATGAGATGCCAATCTTTCTTGATGCTATCTTTTAGAATGTCAGTATTTCTTTTTTGTCCATTCTATTCTGAGAATCTTTGTATATTATTTCAGCTCAAAAGCCCCTATTTTCCCCCAAGGTGTGCTAAAGCTTCCTTTTTTTTTTTTTTTTAAATCATCAGAAAATCAACAATAAGACAGAGAGAGAAAAAGAGGGAGAGAATTTGGAATTAAAAATGGAAATCTTCTCCTTTGTTTGTATCTGCCAATACACTTTGAAATGTGTTGAAGGTAGTATTGACTTTATGAGGGTGGGGTATAAAAACCAATCCCAAATTGTTTGATCTCCTTTCAGTAAGCAGCTGTTCACCTGAAAGAGTTTTGCACTAAACACTAACTCTGTAGCTCTGGCAACAACTCCTGGGGATTAATGAAACTCTTGCGACTGAATTGGTTCAAGCATACTTAGTTTATCGGCGTCTGTGGCTTAAGCATTTGCCTAGAAAAACCACAACAGCCAGAAAGTGCTGGGGTTGGTTCTGCAACATCCTGTAAAGGATACACAACTAATTTTTAATACTTTGTCTCACAAAGTAGGCTAACTTAATTTTTGGGAAATAAGAAAAAGAGTGAATTCTTAGAATGCCATGGACCAAGAAGAAGTACATTGACATTCCGCATGATCTAAGCATCGAGGAGAATTGGCTCATAAACAGAATCCTCTCCTGAAAGCTGAGTTATTTTAACCATGTTAAACATCAGGGTGGCCTGGAGAGAGCAGTGTTGGAGAGTACAGTTTCCATAACATGAGGCAGAGTTAGACCTTTATAAAGGTGGGTACAAAACAGTAAAGATGCATTGGTTGTGAAAGCACATAGGGCTGGAGAATTGGCTAGAGAAAGGGACACTTCCAGGTGTGCCATGATGAGAGTGACATTCAGTAAATGACTTGCTGATTGTGAATGCACTAGTAAACTAAAGGACAGAATCTGAAATCAAAACCACAATCTTCAGAGTACGAGGCAAATTTATTTTTGTTTTAAAAGTCTTTTGTCTCACAGTGTATACCATTGTGGTGGAGTGGCTAGATGCTGGCCTTTAGGTCTAGGGTTCAAGTCTGAATGAAAGAAGATTTATCTGATGAAATCTGACTCTGGCTCCTAGGTCAACACTGTCTAAAAACAGGGGTTCTTTATTAATATCCCACCCCAGATGACATCACAGGACAGTCCAACATTTTAGAGGGTTGTGAGACTGGGTTTCCTGGCTTTCTGATGCTTTTAACAACCCCAAAACATCTAGAACTGGCCCTAACCTCAACCCACCTACGTCCCACGATAGAGTGCAGCCTAGGTTTCACGACTGCATGCAGCCTATCTACCACCCCCTTATTTATTAGACTGTCCCATGACCTGTGGATTTCCCCTTTGGGGTAGGATATTAATAAAGCACCAAAACAGGGACTCTGTAATGTCCTTGACATTAAAGATAGCTGTCATGAAGTTGACCACATCACCCATAGAGATCTGATTGGTCTACAAAAATATAGGTCTACCACTATATACCCTATACACCTAAGGTGTGAAAAGAGTCCTTTATTTTTGGTACCCAGATACAGTATGGGTGCACAAACTATTTCACATCAAAGGCTTCATAAACCTTATTCATGATTAATTATATTTTGCCGTAGGGGCATTCTACAGGACAAGGCAGCCAGTTTTACCGCAACCTTCCTTTTGGCAGCTGAGTCTCTAAACAACCAAAATAACTTCTTTTATTTTTAAATTGAATTTTTAAAATGTGTCCTTATAATTTCCTGAAACTCTACCCTAAGAAACAAGAAAAAGCAGAAGAAATCTGTGATCTCCATCAGATTTCAATCAATATACATGTGATCGAGACACTAGACCACCAAGACGACAGGCAGACGTGAAGTCCTCTGCCTCTCTGATGATGGAACACACCAACAACAACAAAAATTCCAATCATTAAAGTCTAAATCAGTATACTTACAAATTAATTGGCATTAACTAAATGCCCTTCCCTGGTCAATTGTATCTACTTTCTAGGTCATTACCTGGTACCAATTTTAGGCTGGGTCGACGCTGGAGCCAAAGTAAGTTTTTAAGTATTTTTACATGAAGGGAAGTAATCACTAAATACAAACAGGGCAAAGAATTAACTAATTTCTTGAACTTTGACCATTTAAAAGTGGTTTTGTTCAATTTGCCACAGAGACTAATGTGACGAATTAATAAATTTATATGACATCATATTATATGAATCAACAATTTGTGAACAAGAATTTTGTTCATTTCAAATTATTTATAATTTAAAAAAAAGTTTGTGGTAAATATAATCTTCCCCACCATTTCCACAACACACTGTTCAGTTGCAGCCAGTAATTATGAAGAGTCATCCACATTTTGTTGAGAAAAACTATTCAATAAATTTCCGTGCTTATCAGGATGCAATTTTTCATTATTTGAAGCCTTACTCTGGCTCTTGCCAGGGGCCACAATATAGCCTGGCCATAAATATGGCCTAAAGGCTGAACGCGTTTTCTGGGACCTCTCCACAGTGATCCTCACCCACATGGTGGCACATTGTGTCATCAGGTGTTTATCGCTTGTGTGATGTCCTGGTGGGGTAGAAAGTCAGTCAGTCGTCCCCATGTGGGATGTAATTTTTCATTATTTGAAGCCTTACTCTGGCTCTTGCCAGGGGCCGCAATATAGCCTGGCCATAAATATGGCCTAAAGGCTGAACACGTTTTCTGGGACCTCTCCGCGGGGATCCTCACCCACATGGTGGCATATTGTGTCATTGGGTGTTTATCGCTTGTGTGATGTCCTGGTGGGGTAGAAAGTCAGTCAGTCGTCCCCATGTGGGATGTAATTTTTCATTATTTGAAGCCCGACTCTGGCTTTTGCCCTAACCCTGAATATAGCCGGGCAATAAATATGGTCAAACGGCTTAAAGGGAGTTCTGGGACCTATCCATGGGTGATCCTCATACACATGGTGGCACTTTGTGGCACCGGGTGTTTATCGCTTGTGTGATGTCCTGGTGGGGTACAACAAGAAAGAGAGAGAGACACAGCTAGTAACAAAGATATCACATAGGCGTATCGGGCATTATTCAAAAACATCATGTCAACCAAAACCAATAAACGCTAGAAAAATGCCATAATCGAGGTGAAAGGGTAAACACCGCTGACAAGATGATTGATAGGTTAGAGTGTTGCTACCATTCTTTCCCAGCCTTATACAGTACACAGTCGGCCAGCGTCAGACATGGACCTAGACTACAACTAACGAGCTCAAAATCATAAAAGGATTAGATGTCTTAGAAAAGCTGCTAGAGCAACACGAAGAGACAACGTTAAAAATGAAGATATCTGAAGAAGACTAGGACTGAAACCAGCCTTACAATTCATCAGGCAGCAACACATGAGATGGTGTAGCCTTCTGACAAGAATCCAAAGGTAATGACTGCCACAGAAAGTCATGTCAAAGAAAAAAGGAGGAAGACCACACAAACACCAAGAACAGCCTTAAAGATGTGAAGATCAACTTATACAATACATCAGAAAGAGCACACACAAAATCCATCCCTCTCTTCCTTAACACTTTGATGAAGCAACTGGAGGAAAAGAAGAAGAAGAGGAACATAACACTTTGTTATCACAAGGATGTGATGTGCAATAATAATATAACTTATGACAATTTCTTTAAATTTTTTTTGATTTAATTCATACAGTTTTCCTCTACTTGAATGTGCTTGTCAGATAACTAGCTATAATTGTGTACAACCTCAGTGGCCATTTAATTGGGCTTAAATGACCACTACCAATTTATGTGACCTAATTAATTATAATCTGTGTATTTTAGAATATATACATATACATACACACATATGTACACAAATAGAAGCACACACATGCATGCGCACATGCATGCACACACGCACACGTGCGCACACACACACATATATTCAGGGTCACTGAGAAAAACCACATTTAAAAAAAGTTTTGAATGGTTTTTCACATGTGGCATCTCAAAATGTTCAGAGAATTTAAAGTTTTGTTTAACCTTGTGTGTGACCATGAGGCTTATAATGGCGCATGTGGGAGAGAATAGTGGTCGTGCGAGACTCATGGCATGTGGCAGTAAATGGTCCATTCGACAGAAAGCCGAGTTTGTGTTTTACGATTAACTTAAACCAGTTGTTGCAGTGCATTTAAGTGACAACGTTTGCATCCGTTAGAAAACTCTCCAAATTGGTAGCTGAAACAGTTTAAAGAATGTGGTACTAAAAAAAAATCTCCTGGCCGACCAGGAACATCAGAGGTTTAAGGTTTGAACAGCAGATCAACATCATGGCACATGGGTAAGTAACCCACAAGTGCTCCATCTTCTTCTAACTCTAGTCTGAGTCCGAAGAAGCTCAGCACAGTGCACAAGCTCTGTAGCACCAGCGAGGATCCTGAAATACTTTGGGTAGATTTTTAACTCTAAATTTTGCCTAGATAGCGCTGTTAGGCTACTTTTTTAGATTTCCAACTGCCAAGGGATTTTTTTACCTCAACAATACGCCCGATCTCACTACCCAGAGACCAGGAGGAATCACTAGAAGTTCAAGTACACGTGAAAAAATCCCAGCCCTTACCAGGGATTGAACCCTGCACCTCTAGCACTCGAGACGGACACTAAGCCTCGAGACCATGCAGCCCCCTGAACATCAGAGGAAAATGCATAAGGCAGTCCTGCATTAAAGCCCAAAGAAATTGCTCAAAGATTAGGGATTCCAAATAACGACTAAGTTCTGCACAAATGCTTACAAAATTCACCTGCTGCTTCAAGTTAAACTGAATGACAGGCAGAAACCTGTGGAATTTGTTACACTTATTCAGAAGTGGCAAGAGAATGAATGATAGACTTGACATTACCAGAGCTAAAAATAATGCTCATACTAAAGTGTACTATGGTAAGTCAAAAACTTTAAACTTGTCTGAATATTTTAAGCCACCACGTGTGTATGTCTGTTAGATACTTCTTTTATAATAACAAAATCATGACAATCATTCTCCATGATCATATGTGTATTTGTATGTATGTGTGTGTATGTATGTATGTATATATATATATATATTTGCGTGTGTGTGTGTATGTGTTTTAATTTCCAAAATAAATTTGTAAAAAGAATATGTTTGGACTTTTAAATAACAAGAAGCATTCACATATATCTCATCATCCCCTAGTGGAATGCAATTTTCAGTTATTTTGAAGCCCCACCCTGGCATTTGCCGGGCGCTTCAAACATAGCCGGGCCTGAAATATGGCCTAACCCCTCAAAGGGGTTTCCAAGACCTCTCCACGGGTGATCCTCATCCACATGGTGGCACTTTGTGCGTCACCGGGTGTTTATCACTTGTGTGATATCCTGGCTGGGTACAACTTATTTACATACTTACACACAAGAAGCATTCAGAGTACACAGCCATTTATAGCAATTTCTTGCCTCAATGTGTCCGTCAGCTGTATCAATTTACAAGTAGATATCAGTAAATTTAGTTTAAAAAAAAAAACAGAAATGGTGATTTCAACAATTAAATGTGCATATCGAATATAAATGTATGTACACATACGAGTCACAGGGTTAATACACCTGTGTCATGTTATATATGACAGTATGTACACATACAAGTCACAGGGTTGGTACACATGGGACATGTTATGGCAACGTAACAACAATTTGTTCATGGTAAATAAAAGTATATAGAGATGATGATGAACAATACTTTTGCACTCATTGGACCCTCTATGGTCCATTTAGGTAGCAGCGAAAGCCACAAAAAATGCTTACCACTTTCCAGCTGAATAGAAAAGTCCAGGCAAAGCTAACAACAGGTAGTACACGCATTAAATGCATAAGGCAGCTGCCAGAGGTGCCATTGCCAACAAGCGATAACCGAACTGCAGTCACAACAAACCAGTGATTACACAAACATTACTGCATAAGGCACGGCTAGTTCTGTGGCAACCAGCAACCATCATTTTCTGAGTGCAGTTTACAAAATAATCCGCCTTAGGCGCAGGCGAAAAGCATTCCACATGAAATACATAGCTCAAAGTGTTGCACCATGCACACAACTCAGTAGTTGGATGATGAAATCACGTATTTGAATACGACAAAAATGCATCAACAAAGCATGGAAACAAGCAAATAACACTCCAATGCTTTACTGGATGGCCCATCTATCTGCCATATTGGATCAGAAATCAGTACAGTTACAATGAAACCAGTGAATTGTGACTTGTCTAAGTCAGTATCACCACTGCATTGGGAATAGAAAAGGCCAGTATCATCTATACACATGTAATAAGCACAGTATTTATAAACATTCAAGGTGGGGGATATCAATTTTGATTTTACTAATTTTTGTGTTCAAGTCGTGATCATAAAACAAGAGTTTCAACTGGACCATCACTGAGCTTTTAAGTGCTAACATAAAAAAAAAATTATTAAAGTATTCTTGGAATATTTTTTTTTCCTGTTGCTCCTTATGAACTAACTGTTGGTCTAAATCAATTATTCAGATCCTCTTGTATTCGAAGGTCTGCCCCAAACCCCATACTTTTTAACAGCCATACTTAAGAACTTACTATAATTTATAAATATCAGAATCACAAACACACAAAAAAGGATTACATTCTAAAGATGAGGGCTTTTTTGTGAGTAAATTATATCATCAACCTCTTAAATTGATTCTGTGAAGCACCAAACAGGAAAGACCACTCTAAATGTTTATGCATTAGTTATTACTCTAACTTAGAATTTACTAATCATTAGTTAACTTCTTTGATGCTGGACACTTGGACTAGTCTGACCTAGAGTTTAATTAACAACTGCAACTAAATACTTATATCATACCTAATTTATCAAGACTTTATTTGGACAACTACTAATAAAACACTGATTATTACAGCTTTGTGACAAGTTAATGTTTTGAATAAACCAATACACCATTCATGGCATCACAAGCAGTCAGTTTCAGACTTTTTTGAACAAGAGAATTAGCCTAAAGTTAATTTGCATGTCTATAAAAAAAAAAGCAAACTACATTTGTTGCATCAAAGAAACTATTATGTTTATAGACATTATTTGAAAAAAGAACATCAACTATTAGCTTGTAAAACCTTGCAAATTATGGGATATATGATGATATGAGACTGATCAGTCCATCTTAAAACAAGAGAAACAATTAATGAAAAGATATCCGAAGTGCCTTTGAGCTGAGTTCTATAAACAGATACAATTTATGTAGTCAACTCAATTAGTTAGTTAGTTAGTTAGTTAGTTGGGTTATCATCATTGCACTCCGGACATGTCCATAGGTGCTCAGATCCTCCCCTCAGTATGAATCCCAACGTCCGATGGCTAATAGTACCAGTTCTATGTTGATTAACAAGTCTTCTGACGTGTCCGGTGTGCGTCTCGTTTTTTGCTGTGCCGATCTTAATTCCCAAGTCTGCCATTCTGGCGAGTGATGTGGATTCACTGCCACCAAAGTCCTCTATCCTTCCCATTTCTCTGAGGGCATTGATAATATCAGCATGATCCATAGGCCGACCGTCGGTAGTGATAGCGGATCCAGCCAACCTGTCAGCTCTTTCATTTCCATCCACGCCTGCGTGTCCCGGAACAAAAATAAAGGTGACTCCTCGCACAGTGGACTTCTGAATTGATTCAAGCCATTGTCTTCGCACTGAACCTGCCTGAACCCTCCGGATCATACTCATTGAATCACTGAGTATACACACGCGGGTGTATTTTTGTGTTTCAAGCCAGGCAAGCGCTTGCGTCACTGCCATCACCTCCATCGTCATGCTGCTGGTTGTCATGGAGAAGGCGCCGTTGGCTTCTTTGACTGTTCTGCCCGCTGAGCGTGCTGTAAATGCCCATGCGCTTCTTCTTTGGCGTATAACTGATCCGTCTGTATAGATTAGTGCATCTGCTTCGTCTGAATTTTCACCGATGAGAGCGTTGACCTCTGCATTAACAGCAACAGGATTATCTTCTCTACATCGCCTGTTGAGTGTGACAATACAGGAAAATGTACAAATAAACGCCTGAGGCACAGGTATCCATTCTGCACCAGGTATGATGTCGGTTAGGCTGCATATTTGCCTAATAACATCTTCTGCCCTACCTAGCCACGATTTTCCCCTCTTCAGTCTGTCGCCCTTTTCACTAAAAAAGCGCTTGATGCAGTGGGTGTTTCTTATCAGCACATATTTTGAGGTATGCCCGAGCCCTCCACATCCTGATCCTTTGGTTCATTGTTGGAAAGTCAAGTAGATACCTCATTGCTCCACAAGATGTGTCTCTTGTACATCCCAAAATAATACGCATGGCTTCATTTTGCACCTTCTCGAGTCGTTCAATCTGGGTAGCACTGACAGTGAGGATGGCCAGAGCGTATTCAATGGGGGAAAGGACCAGACCATAGAATAGAAGCACCAGCAGTCTTTGCTCGATATTGGAAGCAGCCATAATCCTCATTGCAGTCAACTCAATATTTCTTTAAAATGTAAGTAGCAACAGTCGGTAATATTAAAATGAAAAATGAGTATCTGGTAATCTGGTAATTTTAATTTCAGCTTCATAGCAAACGGGTCACCCCATCTTTGATCCGCTCCTGTGCCAACGAAAAACACACAGAATGTTTATCACAGTCCCTTGTGGAAAGACAAACTACTGTGTCAGAAAATCTAGCATACACTTGCATTAATAAATGAGTATAACTCTTCAAGCATGTTATAAGGATGACCCACATGCATCAAGGATGACTGATAACATCCAAGACAGAAATCTATGGACTACATAACAACTAAAACTACCCTCCCCCAAGACAGAAATCTATGGACAACATAACAACCAAAAATACCCTCCCCCAAGACAGAAATCTATGGACAACATAACAACCAAAACTACCCTCCTCCAAGACAGAAATCTATGGACAACATAACAACCAAAACTACCCTCCCCCAAGACAGAAATCTATGGACAACATAACAACTAAAACTACCCTCCCCCAAGACAGAAATCTATGGACAACATAACAACCAAAACTACCCTCCCCCAAGACAGAAATCTATGGAAAACATAACAACCAAAACTACCCTCCCCCAAGACAGAAATCTATGGACAACATAACAACCAAAACTACCCTCCCCCAAGACAGAAATCTATGGAAAACATAACAACCAAAACTACCCTCCCCCAAGACAGAAATCTATGGACAACATAACAAGCAAAACTACCCTCACCCAAGACAGAAATCTATGGACAACATAACAACTAAAACTACCCTCCCCCAAGACAGAAATCTATGGACAACATAACAACTAAAACTACCCTCCCCCAAGACAGAAATCTATGGACACCATAACAACCAAAACTACCCTCACCCAAGACAGAAATCTATGGACAACATAACAACTAAAACTATCATTTCATCACCAAGTTCCTGGCTGAGATCAAACCTTTCCACGACCTGCAAACTCTAAGAGCATTTATTAGCTTATGTGCTGACACACCTCTGTGCCATGACAAACAGACTTTCAAGAATCCTTTCACACAGTCTTTCTCTATCTCTCTTTCCACAAATCTTTCTAGGGGTCACACCAGGTTCCAATTTCCATCTTCTGACAGCACAGCCATCAATGATGAAATCAAGGCGTGATTAACTCAGAATAAATACAGTGGTTGTTTCTTCTTGGCTTCCATCAAACTTATGCTGTACAATATAATTATAGTAGGTAGGTAGGTAGTTGTACCCCACCAGGACATCACACAAGTGATAAACACCCGGTGACACAAAGTGCCACCATGCAGATGAGGATCGCCTGTGGAGAGGTCCCAGAAAACCCTTTCAGCTGTTATGGCTATAGCTAGGTGATATTTATGGCCCAGCTATATTCAGGGCCCCCGGCAGAAACCAGGGTAGGGCTTCAAATTAAAAAAAAAATTGCAACCCACTTTGGACAACTATGTCTTTAACTATAGTAAAAACTAAGGAGGTTACGTGGTTACATGAACAGCAAAGATTATACCAAACCTACAGGACAGGAGGTACTTTGTAACCACAGCGTACCGCAAAAGAACTCCTGAATGCGGTGTCTGGGATTAACTTTTTCAGAATCACATCCACATAGTTTCTCTTTGGGTCACTGGGTGTCTTTTTTTTTTCATTGTGCAACCCAGAGGAGAAATGTAACTCCAACCCAAAAAACTGTGTAAGATCTATATAATAAAATAAATATTAAATTTAAAAAAAAAATATGTCTAGCCAAAAAAGCAATGTTGAAACACTGAAGAGTTTAGTCCCTTTAAAACAATTTTTTTAGGGTGTAGTCCCTTGTCTGTTTGTGATTAGATTTATCCCTCTTCGGTCTGCATCACAGCATTGGTTCTAACTGTGGTAATTTGCCAGATTTGTTTATTGAATGGTGATAAAGCAATTTAGAAATAATGAATTATCGTAATAATAAATGTTACTCTAAGTTATAAACCATTTTGAACACAACAATGCGATGTGAAGAGGATAATTTAGGGTGACTAATTCAAGTGTGACACAATGGTAACTATGAAAAATGAGTTATCTACACCCTGAAAATCAGCAGAATAGTGCTCTAAGGCATGTTAGTGCATCCTTTGACAACAAAGCACCGTAATAATGTTCATCAGCTTCCTGTTTTAAAAAAAGTGTTGTTGGGGGGGGGGGGGGGGGGGGGGGGGGGGGGGGGGGGGGGGGGGGGGGGGGGGGGGGTGCGGGGGGGGGGGGGGGGGGGGGGGGGGGGGGGGGGGTTAATACTTTTTTAAAAAGATGGAAGTTACTCTTTAGCTGCAATCAGTAGAGATACTTATAGGTTAAAAAAAAATATTTTACAATTAATATACTGTTTGCTGGCACTATTCCCTCTTTCCTGATGATAGTGTTACATTTTGCTATGTGAAGGCGTGGGACTACCAGCCCACGGTGATGGTGAATGTGACTAGCAAAACCTGCCTGTGTTCAGAAAAGTCTTTCAAAATTACAACAGGGGATTTCAGAACTGCTGTTGCCATCACATGCATTCAATGTCTTTCTTCTCTGACGATCAGCTCTGTCTTTCTGTAATCATTTTTTTTTACTTTATTCCCATCCCCTATCTGACTTCCCCCTCCAGACAACAGGGTCCATGGCAGCGTCAGCGATTAAAATGTAATCTATACAATATTAAATAACCAAAAGTAACTGAGAGGTGTAAATATCATATACTGTAATTTAGGTAGGAAAACTATATATCTTTTTTTAAACCCAGATGGGTTGAATAAGACAGTGTTGTTTAAATTACTATTATTACATTTACTCTAGACTGTTCTATTAAATGATAAGTAGACTGGACCATGGTGCTAAAACAGACCTGATAATGTCTAGTAGATACAATTTTATGACTAAATGTATTTTATGAATAATGTTATCAACATAACTGTTGATTGTATGTGATGGTCGTTAAAATAAGATCACATCAATTTAATTATTTATAGCAAAAATTTGTCACAAATTTAAAATACACCTAATCTATAAATCAACTTTCACTATGTCATCAGTCAGGTAACTGCTTTATAGAATATGACATTACACTATTCAGCCTTGTAGTATGCTTACCTGTTTGCATGCAAACATCACTCAGCTTTTCAAAGGCAAATATACAGTATTATACAAATGATAAAAGCACATGTTTACATATCACAGTGAAGGAAATGTTCCATGCTTGTATTTACACCTGGAATAAAGGTTTGCAGGATTGTTATGAAGCCCCTGTGTATTTTTATGTGTATTAATATGGTAAACAGTGCAGCCATGAAAGCCATCCTGGGTCGCCCTGAAACATCCTGGCCAACAGGGCTTTGGTGAAGTTGCGAAAGGCCTGGCAAGCCCGCAATAGATTTAATACCACCAAAACAAGTACAATGAGATATAACCATACTGATCAAACGGCATTTGACCATGGCAATGTTAAAGGACTACAAAACAGAAAAATTAAATTTTATATAGAGTACAGTTCACAATTTGGTAGTGATCATATGTAAATTAATTTTACGCAGGTATATTTCTTTGAAACACATCTGAAAAAATTAATTAATTAATGGGATGCTATTTCCACACTGAAGGTTGGTTACAACAATACTCCCTGACTCTCATTGGAACTGCACACTTTGAGACTGCTGTTGTCCATCTTTTTGACGTTATCCTCCCAAGTGTATTGTTGTCTATCTCTTGCTTACTTGCTTGCTTTTAACTTTTCCCTCTTATATGGTTTTATAAGAGTGGTATGTTTTTAATACCTTGGACAGCCAAAAAGAGCAACCAAGAGGTTTTGAAAGAGGCGGGAGCCCGAAGACAACTTATCACAAACATCAGAAGGAGACAGTCATCATTTTTCGGCCATGTTAGGAGAAGAGGGAAAATAGAACGTGTTCTGACCACTGGAAAGATCCGTGGAAGGAGGGATTGAGGAAGACAACAAGAAAAGATTCTTGACAGTCTAGTTGCATGGCATGGAGGTGTGTCGGACACGAACTGATACATGCTACCGGAGATCGTGGATTATGGAGAGGCATGATCATCCACGCCAGTTGGCAAGGCACCTGATGATGATGTTTTTAATGTTGCCAGAACATTTCACTTGTCACATTTTTATTTATTTTAACAATTCTTTATTTTCTTCTCAGCCCATTCAGTAAACATTTACTTCTGATGTTGATGACAAATACAGATCAATATTGGAATCAACAAATAAAAAGAACTATGCAACACATATTCTATCTGGATATATAGACAAAAGTGATGAAATCAAGCAGCATTTACAATACACTCATTTAACAGTGTTTTTTTTTTCCACATGAAAGCTGTTCTGCCTTTCAGCATCATGTTTAGAAGAGGCATTGGGGGTGCGCCTTGGTATGTGCTACATAGATGCGAGTATTTCTTGCCTTGGACATTCCGTCTGTCCATCATTTGCATGGTTGACCTCTGGAACTCTTTCTATAATGTTTAAGTGACAGGGATACATATTTATAGGTTGAAAACACTGATAATTAATGACTAAAGCCACCTTAGCTAAATAATTGGATATTAACAAGATACAAACAGATTTAAAAAAAATCTTATATTAATTTTAAGTTTCTTATTGTGTGTCTGTGTGTATATATATGTGTGTGAGTGTGCCTGTGTGTGTATGTGTGTGTGCGTAGCACATACACACACTGTATACAAACACACACAAGATTACAATTATCTAACAAAATTTTTCCGCAGCTTATCTGTAACCAAAACTAAAAATTGAACAGATTTTGTTTTCTTTTCAAAAATTATTTGAATGATTTCTAATGATGTGCTTTATGTCTATTGGAGCTATACAATTTGAGTAGGTAATCACTAAAACTTTAATGATAACACTGAAACATCATTAAATTTGTGTGGATTAAAACAAATGATGCGAAGGTAAAGTTTGCACATTACTCAAGCTAGTGAAAAAAAGAAATAAAGGACATTCAATTGAGCAATTCTTATTGCAATAAATGTCTACAAAGACAAACAATACAAGCTCACATTATTTACAATGGCTGTGAACAAAAGTTGACCTGTATTTCATAGCATCAATTATCAAAGAAATTTAACTGTAGACAAACTGAAAATGAAATGAGTAACTTCCCTTTGGATATTGGGTTTAAGTGGGTTGACAAAGAAATATTCAAAACTAATGCAAGAAACATTACCATTAGGCCATCATAATCATCATCAAGTAGCAGTTCATTTGCTCACCATAGCAAGCCAAACAGCTAGTCAGTCCCTGAAACTTTTCCACATTGTGAATTTTTATGCTCAGGGTATCCTTGATATTCTGCATCCATGTTCTTCTATAAACCATACCACCCGTTTTTATTCTCTCTAAACTATTATACTATTTAGTATGATAGAAGTATTTTCATTTTTCAGTTACAATTTGTTTATTAGCCTTTTTGTTAAGAACAAACAAACATGTATCCATCTGCACTCACATAAAGAAGTACAGAAGAACACATCAGACAACATAAAAATTGAAAGTTATATTACCCATAATAATACTGAAAGCAGAAGTAGAAGATGCTATAAACCACATAAAGAAATGTCAATCTCCAAGGCCAGATAACATCACGACTAGAAGATGCTATAAACCACATAAAGAAATGTCAATCTCCAGGACCAGATAACATCACGACTAGAAGATGCTATAAACCACATAAAGAAATGTCAATCTCCAAGGCCAGATAACATCACGACTAGAAGATGTTATAAACCACATAAAGAAATGTAAATCTCCAAGGCCAGATAACATCACGACTAGAAGATGCTATAAACCACATAAAGAAATGTCAATCTCCAAGGCCAGATAACATCACGACTAGAAGATGCTATAAACCACATAAAGAAATGTCAATCTCCAGGACCAGATAACATCACGACTAGAAGATGCTATAAACCACATAAAGAAATGTCAATCTCCAAGGCCAGATAACATCACGACTAGAAGATGCTATAAACCACATAAAGAAATGTCAATCTCCAGGACCAGATAACATCACGACTAGAAGATGCTATAAACCACATAAAGAAATGTCAATCTCCAAGGCCAGATAACATCACGACTAGAAGATGCTATTATCCACATAAAGAAATGTAAATCTCCAAGGCCAGATAACATCACCATTGAAGAATTAAAAACTGGGTTTAGATGTTTTGACAAAATCGTTCAATGATATTTATAACAATGGACACATTCCTGATGACCTTTTGAAATCTCTTTTTATACCTTTACTAAAAACACCTGGTGCAGTAGAATTTGGAGAACTTTTAACAATTAGTTTAATGAGTCATTTAACTAAAATATTAATGAGAATTATCATGAGAAGAATAGGGTGCAAAATTAAACCACATATTGGAGTAGAGCAGCGTGGTTTTGTTGTAGGTAAAGGCACAAACAACGCCATGTTATCTTGAGAACACTTTCAGAAAGAATGACTGATATGAACAGAGATCTGTATTTGTGCTTTATTGATTACACTAAAGCATTTGATAAAATGAAAAATGAAGAAATTATAAAAATTTTGGAAACTTTAAACATTGATGGTAAAGATCTGAGAGTAATAAAAAACATATACTGGCAACAAGAAGCAGCCATAAGGATTGACAACCAAGTTGGAACATTTCAAAACATTAAACAAGGTGTTTTAGACAGGGATGTATACTATCACCCTATTTATTCAATTTATACAGTGAAATAATAATTAGATCCATTCATGGTATATGAGGAATCGCAGTTGGTGGGCATACTGTTAACAACCTGCGATATGCTGATGATATAGTTTTGATCGCTGAAAGTGAAACACAGCTGCAAGAAATGATGGTTATAACTGTAACTGAAAGTGAAAACAAGGGTCAGTATGAACAGCGAAGAAAACTGACTCTCCAAAATGCAACATCAAAGTAAATCGGACAAACCTCAAGCAAGCTGATATGTTTAAGTACTTGGGTACCCTGATAAAACATCAGATGGAAGATGTATTAAAGAAGTTAAATGTCGAACAGCCCAAGCAAAGGCAGCATTTTACAAAGTGAAGAATATTTTATGCAATCTTTCTTTGTCAGTTGAGACGAGAAAGAGAATTATTAAAAGCTATATAAATCCTATATTGACATATGGAAGTGAATCTTGGACAGTTAGTAAATAGGGAAAACTTATTTAGAAGCTGCGGAGATGTGGTTTTATAGACAAATGATGAGAATACCCCGGACAGATAAAAAGAGTAATGAAGACATCTTGAAAGAAACTAGCTCGCGAAGAGAACTGATTGCTCACATCAGAAAGAGACAATCTACATTCTTTGGTCATGTAATGAGAAGGAGAAAACTTGAGTACATTGTGATGGTAGGAAAGTTGGGGGGGACGAGAGGCAGAGGGAGACCAAGAGAACAGATGCTGGACAGTTTGACATCATGGCATGGAAGATCATCTGTGTCAGAGTTGTTTGAAAGTAGACGAGACAACCAAAGCCACACGGCATGGACTCTACGAAGAAGAAGAAAAAGATATTGCCCATTCCAGGAATTGAACCTGTCACCTTCAAATAATGGCAGTACCTCACTGAAGAAACTAGTGTACTAAGATACATGACCAACAAGGCATCCAGCAATAATTTTTATTTTGGCTGGTGTGACATTCTGTCTTTAGACTTCTTTCTGTGAGTGCTGATCAATACATGTTTATTTGTTTGTTATACTTAATATCTCTATGGCCTTAAGGCTTCCCCATCTTTTTGTTTTTCTTTATAAGCCAGTTCACCTCCACTTTATGATTGTAAAAAATGTCAGTAATTTTCCGTTTCTCAATCCATGATACTCAAAGAATTTTCTTGTAACATTTAAGTTCAAAACAGCCCACATGTGCTGTGATAAATGATTTATCACCCGGTCACATAAAAATATACCTCTCCACAGATGTGAAGTTCTAGTGCTGGTTTTGTACATCTCATTGAGTTTTCATTAATTGGAGAGGGGAATAAGAGCTCTGCAAGTCCCAGTAGAGACAGTGCTTTAGTACCACATTTGGAGAAGTCTGAGGGCCAACTCTGCTCCAAGCCCTTCTCCAGATACAAGCCCTTCTCAAGATTCAAACAATCTAACGAGAAGAACTGAACTGAGAAAACGCTTTTAGTCCCACAAGGTTCTAGCTCATGTCTGAAGGAGTTCCAAATGGCAATACTAAACACATGGGTCAACTACTTCCACAGGGGTCAACTACTTCCACAGGGGTCAACTACTTCCACAGGGGTCAACTACTTCCAGAGAGGTCAAATACACAACTCTTAGAGAAAACAAATATGTTGTCAGAGATCTTCATCAAAGTCCCTAACTAAACATGAACGTGTCACATGCTATTTGGTTACTAATGAATGCATGGTACATATCTTGTGATGAAAAGAGAGTTAGAGCCAGTATCACAACATTTAGGACATTCCAAAAGGGTCCTGTCTCCACCTTCAGCAGCCAGTGAAAAGTCCTTCTTCCAGTGATACTGATACAACATAAGTGCATCAAATTTAGGGATCAAAACTCTACCAAAGATGCGTAACCAACCAACTAAACAAATAACTCCAAAGTGAAAAATTGATATGACTGCAGTAAATTATGAAACTAAACAAAAATTGGACAAATATAAAGTATGCGTCAGCTTTACAGAACCAATAACAATAAACAAAGGAAGCTGCAGTAATTAGAGGAGCGGCTGGCCGAACAGTTGGAATGTTGGACTCTCATACGGGAGACCCGGGTTTAAATCCTCAGTATAACTGGGGATTTTTTCTGTTGGGGGCAAAAATAAAATTCTCACCTGCACCGTCCGTAGCTACAGCAATAGCCATGCGCCCATAAATTCTCAGCCTCAAAGACCCCCCTGCCTACACCACAAAAGTGGTATAATGAAGGCAGTAACTGACAGTTTGACAGCTGCAGTGATTAAGTCTTTATCAGCTATGTACTTTGTTTCTCCAATTTGTTTTGTTTTTTTTGTTTTTATTTTTTGTTGTTGACAAAGTAAGAAAGAAAGAAAAAAAGAGATATTTGTGTTTTTCTTGTTGCTAAGTAAGGCAGGTTTTATAGCATTTGTTTGTGTGTGCTTCAAGACCAGAAACACTTAGCATAAAATTAAATTGTGAGCATAGAATGAAAGTGTTTTTACCACCTCAAAATTGGCCAAAATAATCACTTCCATATAAAACAATAACGGAAATTAATTCCTTTCTTTTTTCGGTTATACTGCACTGAGATAATATATATGCAACATCAACTGAAAAGATAATATGATAGATACTTCCTTAATATTATGAAATTTCAGCTCCATCAAGACGCGAACCCACGACCTTCTAATTAGCAGGCGGGCGTCTGGCCGCCAACGCCACGGCAACTCCCAATATCCCTATGAATATGACAAATATAAAAATAAGAGTAAAGGAATGTTCTGTGTGAGCAAAGACACATGGAAAATCATTTTGCAGAATGAAATAGGGGCAGTTATTCATCTGTCATCAATCATTCCAATACAAGTCTACAGAAATTACCAATAGTGAGTCATTCAGTTTCTAACATTAACTCTTTCAGTCCCAAAGAAGGCATCATACATTCATATGTTCGTACTTAGAAGACCAATGAATGCGAGATGTGCCAATGGGCCTCTGATGCCAACACCATTGATACTGAAAGAGTTAAAGTACGTGATGATTGGTGCTGAATTGGCTCTCTGAATTTTAACTGACTTTTCATTAATAAGCATTAGGGATTTCCCTGGTTTTTAAAACCATGTTGGTATTCTAAATAATAAAGCGGAAATTTGAATTTTGGAACTAAAACAGAACTAATCAGAATTTTATAGAAGATACTCCATCTCAAATAGATCAGACATGCACTGAGAATGGATAAGATCAGACTCTCCCCCCCCCCCCCCTCCACTCCTTTTCCCCCAATCAAGTCCTCATTTGGACACGGGAAGGAAAAAGAAAAGGGGAAGAGCAAGAGAGACCCTGCACAGAACCATCAATAGAGAAAGCTTCACCATGGGCCTAATAAACATTTAAATCCTTCAACAGGCAGCAATGAACCACAAGACATGGAGAGCTATGACCTTTGCCCTATGCGCTACCCTAGGCTCAAAAGGAAAGACTAACTGACTCCATCTCAAATATTTGGAAGTATCAAGCCAAAATACTAGCCGCCCATCCTGTAAAAGTTGAGACTATAAGATGCACTCATTTTAGTCGTAGCTTTTTAAAATTTGTTTAAATTTTAATTTATAATCATCAAATAAATGTTGCATCCATATTACATTAATGTCAGAAGCAGCCATTTTAGGTCATCATACTTTTATGTGTTTAGAATTCAGTGAAGTCACTGAGACAGTAATGAATGCTTCTTAACTGTTTCAGTTCCATTAGGTTTTGTAGCAAAATCATTTTTTCCAATTAACTTTTTTGGTGCAGCACATCATATGTGATAAACTCATTCAAATGAGTTACCCACATTACCCAATGTGTTCCGTTACTTTTTTGCATTTGGTCATAGAATGCTAAAGAAATCTGGCATTTGCAGTTGCCTCTTTGACATCTGTATACTCATTCTTCTAGAGCAACTGCTCTAAAATGTTCTGGGATTGAAAGAGTTAAATTTTACCACAGAAACTCTAATCATTTGTTGTGTTGTAAGAGTGAAAAATTTAAAAAGATACCACTGTGGCTTCCAGATTTATTTAGTGTACACTAACCAAAACTTTAATATAAAAAGACACTTGATGTGATGTTTGAGACAAGTTAGGAATAGTCAGTAACACATCATGAGCTGTTTAGGCCTGAAAGAGTTATAATGGAGACCTAAGACTCTGACTCATCCCTCTGCTGGCTAGTCTCTGTGGTGCAATGTCTTTCCTTACTCATTGTGCTGCTGTAGCTAAAAGGCTGTAAGCAAAAGACCTGGAAAAGAGAAAATGTTAAGTCAGAATTTAAAAAAAATTTATTTCTTTGTCTGGCCTAGTTTTAGTTCACTAAGTAATATTAGTTCTTGTTAGAGATTAACTCATTCAGTACCAAAGGAAATTCACTGTGAGTTAATTGGATTCTATGTATATTATATATTGTTCTTTACTCATCATGCCACATCCAGTTGTTACATCACTCCAAAATGCTCCTACTGTTATTTTAATTCCTTTTATCACAAAGTATTATTATTTTTAGTCCTTCAGACCAAAACATTTATTCATCATCATCATTTTCTTAGGCAGTCATCTTTTGCCATCTCACACAATCACCAGAATCATGGATAAGGTCAATATATTGTCTCACTGCAAATTTTAAATCAATTTGGCTTTGAAAATGCCACTTGGGTCAAAAGGCAACCCACACCCTCTTCCACCCCACCGCCTATTTTTAGTTACTATATTCATTTCCTGGCCTATTAAACAATCTACTGGCACACACTGCAATTAATGGAATTTAACTACAAGTTCTAGGTTCTGAGAATACCTGCAGATATGGCCATATATTGATCGGCATTCACAAGACTGTCACAGCTGGATGTAACTAGATCTATTCATCTCAGGCTGACAGGGTTAAAGTTAACAATTTTCTAGGAAGGGGTGGGTCATTTCTGTATATCACTATATTCCTGGAACTGAACAAGTTAATAAATAAAATGCTGTTTGTGTGATGTTATTGTTTGCTACCTGTTTATGATTTGATATCTGATTATGTTTGTAAAATATTAAATAATTTTTACTGATAAGAATAATTTTTATTAAGATAATAGGAAACATCTCATGATGCTCAATTTTTTTATTAAGTAGGAAATTACATTGTGACTGCGTGTGTAACATACTATTCTGCTATACTCCTATGTAAATATTCTTTTATATATTATTTGTAAGTATTATTTTGACTATTTGTTAATGGAATTCATTTTTTACACAACTATTTTTTAAAAAAAAGCACTATTTCATACTCTACAGAGTTTTTCACATTTTCCTGCCAGAATTTCATAACAAATATTTGTTATGTGGAAAGTTGTGCAGGTTTTTTAAAAACTACTTTGCAGAATTAATTCATCATTTGTAATTGTTGGAGATGGTTTTCATTTACTGTCAAAGCACTATTTGCATACTTCACTTCAGATTAATTATTTATATGTAAGTTAAATAAATAAATCTCCTTCCTATGTTTAAACAGATATAAATTTTAGAAGTGACAGGAATTCCCAAAAAAGTGATTTTTAATTTAACACTTTGAGTCCCAGGGGGTTTAGCATCACTGGCCCAGGAGGTAGTTAAGAAAGTAATAAAATTGGTGCATCATGCCTTCATTGGGCTTCTAGGTAGGAACCTATGAACGTATGATGCGTTCCTAGGGACTCAAAGAGTTAAAATGAACATGTAGAAAATGTTCTGCAATGTCTGTTGTAATTTAAAAAAAACACACACACACACACACACATACATAATTTATTAAATTATTTGAAAAGTCAAATTTACATTATCTGTGAAGTTTCTGCTTTTCAGTGAAATACAACTGGCAACTTAATGTTACGAAATACTTACCACATTATTAACATTCTTCATACAATTATTATATTTATGCAAATGAATCAATTTTTGCAAAACTTCTATGCAGTGTAATTTATCAATTACAGTGAAAATAAAAAATATTATTTTACATTAAATTTAAAAATGATAATTTTAAACAATTGCTATTACTTGAAATAAGATTAATATCTTCTTTTGATTAATCAGTACTTATATAAAAAGCTTTCTTCCTCAGCATGTCTAATTAATTCAGTCTATGATTAATTTTCTATAATAATTCTTCTTTCTTTCCTTCTTTCTCCTCCTCATTTATCATTGTGTTCGTCGGCTTCAAAGTTTTGTACAATCTGTTTAAATGTTTCACCATCTGGTATGTGAGCTGCGTCTGTGACTTGGGCATTGTGAGTTTGACTCACAATTCCAATGTACCGTGATCGAAACCCACTGCTGGCTGCATGGATTTCTATCATGGTATCAATCGTCGCAGGTCGACCCAGCCTAAAATGGGTACCAGGATGTATGTCCTGTGGAAGTAAAGATAGCCGGCATAATGCTTATAACCCCCCTAATGCTGATTGATTTGTAAAAATAGGGGTGCTCTTCCCATATGCCCGATGCGCCCAAGGCATGAAAAGGGATCTTTATTCAATAATTGCACCACTTCCACAAACTGCTAATTAGTTAACTTTTTATGGCATGCTTGTTGGACGCAGTTTGTCTATTCTTCCTTCCACTCCCCACCCACTGCCTTTCTAACAAACATCAGGACCCTGAAAATGCACAGGAAAAAGGTGATCTCACAGTAAGGTAGCAGGTCATGAAATAACCTTCACTGGAATGCTGAGGGAGTGAGGCTGAAGAAAACTAAACTACAGTACTGCCCCTACCTCTCCCAGCAAGGACTGTGGATCTGGCCCAGGGGATCCACATTGCGAGAGAAGCTATGGGGGACCGGTGGCGACCTTAAACGCACAATCCTATTTTTGACCCAGACGGGACTCAATGTGTAGCATGACTGATGAAGAAGAAGAAGAAGAAAAAGAAACGAAATAACCTGCCAACATGGTGTTATTGCTTCAGTTCCTAGTGATTGAAGCACTTAACACGATGTATCCAATCAGCATGGATCAGTAGCTTGACCGTTTCTCATAAAATAAGCTCCACCTCCCAGTCCCATAAACTGCTCAAGTTATATATTGAAAGACTGTTCTCATGATGTCTAACAGATGAATGAAAGACATACCATTCAAGAGACTAGGTAGGGTCTGACCATGTAATAGTCATACAGTTAGTCAGTTAGCAGTGGATACGTTGTAGCCAACCTCCATTGTGAATACTACAGAATTATTATTTACTTGTTGAAAAGTAAAGGAGGTCGTGTTACATTGACTACATGACCTTTTGTCTACCATGACCTTTTGCTATAGAGACATACAGAATATATATTGCTGCACTGAAGTTGATCCCCTTGACGTCTTCCTCTTCTTCTATGCTGGCGTGTAAAAAAGTGGTTAGCATGTTATTTTGTGGTTTACAGCTAGGCTGCAATATCTGTACCTTGCAGCCCTACACATCTGATTTTAGCAAACCACAATTAGTCACCTTTTACAACATGCCTCTTAAGCGGCAGCGGTTCTATTTATGTTTTTTTTGTATTCTCCAAATATGGGACACCTAGAACCCACCCAGGAAGATCCTCTTGACACTCTTGACATTAGAGCCTAAAAAAATTTTTTTTTAACATGGCATATTCAAATTATAGTTATTTTTCGCTAGTTTTGCTTTGACCTCTACAAGATTCCTTTTGCCTCATTAAAAATACAATAAAAATATGCTGCTAATTTTGTCACAATACATGATATTCAACAATAACATCTCTACTACAGAACTCTAGGTTGCAGTTGGTGCCAGGTGTGCATGCAAATGTATTCTGTTCTTATACAATCATTTGGAATCAAAGGGAAATTAAATAATTCCAGAAAAAGAAAAAGAAAAAGAAACTCATATAGTCAGCCACTGATGTGCGCCTATAAATACTAAAATTAAAGCTTTTCATGTCAAAGAAAAAAAATTTCTTTTATCAATTTTTCTGCTTAAAAAATATTTTTAAAAATAGTGAAAAATAAGACAATTTGTGCACGACTTATTGCTGTGTGTTTGAATTTCTCTTAAGTTTTTTGGGTTTTTTTAAAATACTGATTTACTTAATGCAATGTATTTCAAACTAAACCAAAGCTGAACAGTAAAAGTATTTATTATTTTGTATATCTTTTTATCCTTACATTTTTGTAAATCCAAATTATTGAGATATCTAAAGAAACATATTTGCTCATTCACTATTATTTCCTATACACTGAGTTTTGATTCTCACATCCATATTTATGTAGATAGTAATAGTAGTCATTTGAATAATGATGAGTTATAGTAAGTTGGGAAGTCGCCCCGGGGGAGCGGCTAGGCGCTTTTTTTCAAAAATGACCTTGGCTCCCAGGTCGACCCAGCTTTGAGTGGGTACTGGGTGGGAAGTAAAGGCAGCCGGCGTGATGCTGACCACATCATCCATCTTGTTCCTAAAGGCGTGGAAAAGGGGTCTTTACTTTAAAAAAAAAAAAGTAAGTTGAGCTAGAAACCATCATTACAGAACTCAGGTCATTCATAAAACACTTGCCACCAGCCAACACAGAGTTCTAATTCCAGATGGTATTTTAATAGCGGTCTTACTGTATGTCCATCTTGCCATTCCTCTCAGTGTTGATTGTCAGCCACATCCCCCTGGTCACTCCCTACTGCATCAATCTTTTAAGACTGTGATAATATATTTTTGCTTCTGTGCAGTTCAACCACTCTTAAAGGACCGTGGCCACATTTAGCTGGTCATGTCATAATTTACCACAAACTGGTACCAGTCTGTCCACGTGTTCATTTCCCAACACACCTGAATCATCGAGAAAATAATCAAAGGATGCTAAGTGATGTGATGCTTTCCACTCTGAACAGTGCCTACCTGCCTCCACCTTTCTCAGCATGCTTTGTGAGACTGTTACAATCAAGACGTATGAGCAGTTAGTTGTCGAGCCAGTGGAAAGCTGCTGTCACTAACTCCATCTCCATTCTCAAACTAGATGTCGGGTATTCTAGGTATTGCTGTACTTAGGATCATCAATTCACTTTTGTGATTAATCCCCATGAATTTGTTGCCTCTCAACACAAAGCCATCTTAAAGACAATCACATCATCTGAGTGGGAATTGTTACAAATCAGTTCTCGAAATTATGATTCTGCAATGTCTGCTGGTCAGTCTCTGCACTCCCAGCCAAATGTGATTAGAACTCTACACAAGTCTGACTGTTGCCCAGACCAGATACTCTGAGCTGCTTCTCTCCTTACCCAGTGTTTTTTAAGCATTCACACATGCCAAATTGTGTCTTCTGCTTGCACCATCCAAGATCTTTCTATTTTCAGTCTGTAACCCTTAGTTCTATCTGGATGTGTTTCTTTTTTTTGTGTGGCTACTCTTAGGTATGATCTCACTTGACCACTTTGAGCATATCTGTAAAAGTCAGCCCTGGAATGACATATTGCATGTGTACTACTGGAGTAGTTATTTAACATCCCAGAATCACTTGCACAGCGTTATTCTGTATGCCTTCAAGTTTCATTAGCTGAAACTTTGAAACGGTAAGCATTCAAAGAAATAATCAATCACTGAGACATTCAAGTGAAGATACATTCTTAGTAATGTTTTTTTGCTCCGTGTCCATTGCTGTCATAATCTTTAGTGCTCTGAGACCCTTTTGACATTTTGCTGTAACTGACTCCACATGGTTCATCAAAGACAGGCTTCAGGAGATACTCAGAAACCTTAGTACACTTTCTTTTCTAATGTTCCTATAATTGATTCTGAAGGTTGAGGCATCAGCTCTAACAATTCTTTTGTCCAGAGAGCATCATTAAACAGTCACCATTTATCATTTGACACCAGCACTCATCTCTAAACACCAGCAACTTGCCAAAAGTATTTTGTAAAGTCATAATCCTAAAGCTAGTGAGTCATGCATGATCTCTTCCTTGTTTTGAAACTGGTATTAAACAGCTGTATACTGTTTTGATGCTCTGATTGAAGTGAAAAGCCATGTCCCTCAAGTCTTTATCACTCATGTCCTTCCTGAGGACTTACCTGACTGACATTGAGTGTCAGTCAGATCCCTTGGCCACTTCACACATTCTCTCCAGATTGTGTAATGTCCTTTTGACTCCTGCATACTTCTATTTACTTAAAGAAAATCTAAATATGACCAGGGAGCTGATATGGTGTAGCAGCTAGATGCTGATCTGTGGATCTGAAGATTTGGGTTCAAATCTGAATAGAGCCAGACTTTACACACACAAAATTCCCTTTGCCCTTAGGTCAATCCAGCCATAAATGGTTACCGGGTGATGTCCTAGGAAATAAATGTGGCCAGCATAATGTTGACCGCATCAGCCAGTGAGTGAATATTGGTCTATAAAATATAGGTCTAGAACTATATGCTAATTACACCTGAAGGTGTGGAAAAGGGTCCTCTCAAATACAGTCAGCCTATTGAACTATTTATTGCAGTTTCCTGTGCCTGATTCTACATCCAGAAACTAAATGCTTACAAAATAAACCTTTCATGACTTTTTTAAAAAACGGATTCCTATCCTGTAGCTTGCACAGGCATTAATTTATGTTGGTTTTTAGAGCTTCTTGAAATGAGAGGAAAGGCAGATTTGACATAGGGGCTGAGATACTTCAGGCTAATACAGTGCTAGGTGTTCATGCAAATACAAAATTGGGAAGGAAAGAGATTAATCATTTATTGCCAAGAGCAGCCATTTCCTATTTGCTGACAGCTTTTCAATCTGTCAGGAAAAGGACATTGTGTAACAACAGATACATATTTGGTATTTGAGGAAGACAGACGTACGCTTGGTGTTTCATGATGACAAGCTATTACTAAACTGTGTGAAATATACCTAAATTCTATACTACATGCTAGTCTGGCTTCATGCAAGAGGCATGGCTAATAAACATTACAGCTCAGAGGGGTTGAACATAATATTGTGGTAAACATTGCCACTGTGGGAACAATACCCATTAAAATGGACGCTGAACCCATGGGAATTCTCCCCCAAAAAGGTCACTAATAAAAAGAATATTTTTTGTATTTATCTATTTTTTCACTTTCGTTTGAAATATATCAAGATATATAAAAAGAGTATTCAATAAACACAAATGAAGTAAAGCATTTAGCGGAATAACTTACCTAAGACTAAAAAAACAAAATATGTATCAAATTATTCATGCCATGACCCCGTGACCTCTATCACTGAAGTTATGGAAAAAATTGACTTTACCATGGCTTCAAAAAATCTGTTTGGTTACAAGAAAATTCTTTTGCACACATCCATTTAGCAACAGGGCATGTATACTTTTTCTTTTCCATAAAGGAGGCCCCGTAACTCACACAGGGACAAAATATACAGTAAAAATCTAGCCTATTTGGATAGCAAAGAACAACTCGGATCTATCAGTGCATGACAGGAGTAATCTTACTAGATATGCAGAGGGACAGGAAGGTGACAAACGCAGGTTTCCTTAAACAAGTTGAAAATAATGACATCAAACTAGTTTATTTGCGTTCCTAATAGCAAATAGTTTCTATAAACTTGCATATGTAAATCTTAAAGCTTAAAATTCAAGTACAAAAAAGCAGTTTATGTCTCGATGTGAACGAAGAGCACAGGCAGTATCTCTTAGTGTTTGTAGCAAGCCTATTCAAAAGTAACTTAAAAGTGGTAAATTTTTATGAAAATGGAAAAATTTTTTGTTTTTAAAGTGTCAAAAATAGAAAATGTATTTGTTTTAAAGTGCAATTAAAAGTGAAGTATTATTTAGAAAAAAAATGTATTTCTGATGAAAACTATTTTTTTTCTGCTGAATACAAAATATTTAAATTAACCTGTGACAAAGGAATACTAAGCTAAAACAAAATACACCAAACTAAATGCGAAAAATGAAAACTGCAAACTGAAGAATTGAAACAAAACAGCATCAGCCGTGACCACTTGTGACATGCTCCTGTTGGAGGCACTCACTTTAAACAACTAAGTGCCTGCGGCTGTGTAGAAAAAGTCACACATGAACTACATTTTATTTTCCACACCTGGCAGCCCCTACAGAGTGTTTGTGGATTTTCTTGTGAAGACATAGACCTGTAAGATGAATTTGGAAATACAGAATCGTAGAGAGAAAAACATATCAGAAACAATAAGATCACATTATTAACTAGATGTTGATATTAGACAAGGTTCTACAAACTCAAGTGAGCAGTAAAAAGTTGACCTATAACTTTTCCCCCTAGTAAAACCGTCTTATCTTTCTGCGTTATTAAGACCAATATTTTGTAATTTGTAAAGCTGAAAAAATTGATCTGTTTTGTTTACTGCAATTTAAAAAAAAATTAAATAATTTCTTCCAGTATTTACCACTTCTGCAGTGTAAAAGGGAGGGAGGAGTTGGGAGTTGGGGTCTCCAAGCCTGAGGATTTAGGGGCACGTGACGTGCTGTCACCACACAGTGTGCAGGTTAGGATTTTATTTTTGGCATCGAAAGGACTAAATCCCCAACCTTACTGAGGATTCTTACCCAGGTTGCCCACTTGAAAGCCTGGGGTTCTAACCATAGTTAAGTAAATAAAGAACTAATTTCCATACAGTGAGACATATGTGCTATGCCCCTACTACCTAAAATGGAAAGGGGAGGGGCACCCTTAAGTATCAGGTGAGTTGAGTCAAGGATTGACATCACAGCACTTGGGGCATTCCCATTTGCGCTCCATCCCCATACTCAGCAGCCAGTGCAGAGTTCCAATACTAACGCTGCTAGTCATAGCCTGGCTGTATGTACGTCTTGCCATGCCTCTGAGCATAGTGTGCCGGCCGAACCCTCTTGTCACAACCAGGTGCATCATTCTCTCCAGGCCATAATAATTTAGTTTCTCTTCTGACTTCATTATTTGTTGCCGAAGGCATCTGACATCTGCCTTGTAATGTATCAATTTACCACCCAGCTGTGCAGATCCAGCAACTCTGTCTGCCTGTTCATTGCCCACCACGCTGGCATAACCTGGACAAAAGATCCAAAGTATCATAAGTCCCCTGGTTCTAATTCCCTGTTTGACTGCAGTAAATTTTTTTTTAATTTTTATTTTGGTGTTCAACAAATCTTTTTTCTTTTTCTTTTTGTGGTCCCTCTCATGTGGCATTGGTCAACATATTTTCCCACAGTCTTCTGACTTGTATACTATCAGTCATTTATGATACAGATGTCTCTCCGTGCAATAATGTTTAACTTCTCTCTAGGTCTCCCTTTCATCTTTCCCTCCAGCTTTTCCACTGATAACAACATATTCAAATTATTCTGCCCTGTGAGTTTCCTTCAAGACATCTTCGCAGACATATATGTCCATGATGTTTTATCTTCTGCTTCTTCTAGCTGTTGTTTTGTTGTTGATCTTCTCCTTCTCTTTTTTCTTCTTTTTGTACATGTGGATTAATCTAGGCTGTTTATATGAATTTTTTCCTTAATTACATGAAGTTTCACAGTGTCATCAGTTTACGGTAGTTAATATATTAAATAGTGCTTAGATGATTGCCTGTTGGCCTGAAGATCTTGAGTTCAAATCTATACCAGGCAAATCTGGATACGAATGACTTTGGCTCCCAAGTCAACCCGGCCTAAAATGGGTACCATGGAGTATCCATGGGAAGTAAAGGCACATGGCATGGTGTTAACCATTTTACCCACTGAGGACCAAGTTGTCTATATAAATTTGATGAGAAGATATCAAACCATACAAAAAGCAGAACTAGTCAGCTTTACATTATCACAACCGTGAACAACATATGAATGTTGCAGCTAAAAAGCATTTATCAGCTGTATACTTTTGAGTCTGAGGGGCCTTCAAAAAAAAAACCTTAAAAATGTGACTGAAATTACTACAATCATGCCACTGTCTTATAACCTGTCAATACTGTTGTTAAAGATGTCAAGAGTGTTAGATATGTGACATCACTGTGCAGACAAACACAGGGTTGTCACAATGACAGTTAAAAGATGACCACCCAACTTTTGACAAGCACCTTGTATTTTATTAAATATTACATCCCCTCCACCCATTTCCTCCAACTTCTCAATCAAGACAGATAAGTTTATATTCCTTTCCCTTATTTAAAAAAAAAAAAAGAAGTTTGTAGATCCTTGAAATATGAAAACACATAAATATGTTGTCATGACAACATTGCCATGCTCACAGTAAACTTATGATCCACATGTTAAATATTTTTACAAAAAATACATACACCCTTATAACATTAGGCATTTAGAAGAAACAAATCCACAAAATTGCAATATACAAGAATCTGCATAGCAGCATTCTCATAAAATAAAATATTTATACCCAAAAAAAAAATTAAAAAAATTTTTAAACAACACAGATAAATATAAATTTGTAAAGTGACAGACTGAAGAAAAAAATTACTGTGTTGTCAAATTTAGATGTACAATTGGTGACACATTGATAATGTTGTGTAGGTCAGTGCTTTACTGTTAATACATCAAAAATGATTTTCTATTATACTATTTTTTTAAACATGCAAAAATTTAATATAAAAAAAATAATATGAAATTCTTCTTCTTCTTTTTCGCATTCACCAGCTGTACACTCTGGTGGAAATGTCTAGTTGTTCGTCCACTTCTGAACTGCCGTCCTGCTCCAGAACCTGAGTGTTGCATGTGCATCAGTTTTACAGATCTGATTCACTTGAATGCAGACTGTTGGTTGCTTGCCTCTCAGGCAGATGCACTCCGACTTCAAATGAAGCTCCCCAATTAGTCGACTCTTACGACATGCTTTTGGGTAGGCAGAGGGTCTATTCTTGTTTTCCCCATGATGGGGCCCCGGAACCCACACAGGGGATTATGAAATTCAAAAGAACTTTTTTTTAAAATTGTTTTTTTATTTTTTTTTATTTTTGTGTGTGGTAAAAATCTCCTTTTCATTAAAACCACATTTTAGTCATTAGACTATTTGAAAGGGATGAGGTAAGTACGGCACTTAACCCTTAAAATAAAAAGTCTCTTTGTTCATTAAATTTCTTTTGGGTTCTTTTCACATTTTTCTCACGTAGTTGCTTCACGAGAAACTAATGCCTTTTAGGAATATTTCCTTTAATTTTCCTTTGAATAAGATTATGAGAGTATAGATTGGCACTGATAATTATTGTAATTATATTGTGCAGTCTAAAATTGTGGATATTTAAAGTGATCTGGGATAAAATTATTCTGCCTTAAGACATATTCTTCTTCTTTTTCTTTGTTCACAGGCTGTTATTTCCGGCAGAAAGTCCTGGTTGATCATCTCTTGTGACTTGGGCTTTGTGCCAGGGACTGAGTTTGGCATGTACATCCATTTTACTGGCTTGTTTGTGTGCAGCTGGTTGTTCCTTGCTACTCCGGCAGATACACTCCAACTTCGAAGGAAGCCCCCAATTAGTAGACTCTTATGACATGCTTGTTGGGGAGGCAGTGGGTCTATTCTCATTTCACCTACAATGGGGCCCTAGAACCTATACAGGGACTTTCATTGTCAATTTTCATGCTGAAATCTCCCATATTTATGACAATGTATCGTGTCCAAGTTTTTCTGTCTCTGTGTATAACTGTACATTCTCTGATTGTATTTATTTTCTTTTGTAAATTTTGTTGTGTAATAAACTATCACTGTGGCATTTTTATCTATTCCCTAAGTCTGTTAACGAGAAATCAAATTTGCCTGGGGAAAAAAATGGATATCTGGTATCCTCTGTTCAGTTTTTAACTGAAGAACAATCTTTGATGTCAGCAATGTGCTCACAAATCCTCAGAGTTCTTTGTCCATGTCTGAGAAGGCTAATGATCTAATCTACTATCCCAGAATCCTTTCCCTTCATCAATCAGCAGGTCCTTTACAGAAGGTCCATCTCGTCATGGCCTGCCTAAAAGTCTTTCTTTCTCTAGCCAATTCTCCAGCCTTATGTGCTTTCACAGTCAATGCATTTTCAATGTCTTGTATACAACTTCATGAAGGTATGTTCCTGCCTTGTTTCCCAAAAACATTACCCTCCGTCACCATTCTGTCTAGGCCAACAAGACATTCAATATGGACAAAATACTTCAACTTTCAGGATGCTATTTATGAGCCAACTCTCCTCGATGATCAGATCACGTAGGATGTCCATGTTTTTCTTCTTCTTGGTCTATGGTTTTCTAAGAATGAATCTTTTTTCTTTTTTCACAAAATCCAATAAGCTTACCCCATGAAACAAATCAAGTGTTCTTGAGCCAGGATTTCAAATCAACTCAAGCAAGTTGATAACAGATGACTGCTTTGTGTTGATGTGGCAAATGGTTAAGAGATCGTACCATTCAAAATATAAATTCATTGATAAAGTTTACTCCCAAAATTACACAAAATATTTGTATGCTGTATTTTCCAATAATTGTTTAATATGTTTGGTTTCGGAAGATTCTGCAGCACATGTTAAGAAAAGGATTGGGGGAAGAAGGGAGGGGGGAGGGGGAGATAACTGCAATGAAAAACTCACACAAGTGCAGTAACTGTTAAATAAGCAACAGAAATACACCTAGCATAAGCCATATACTGAGTTGCTCATTAAAATAAATAGGGATTTGTTAAGCCAGCTCAGATCAGAAGTGAAGAATATAGTTAACACATGGTGCATTGCTTGGTATACATGTTAATTAGTCATTATAGACACACAGAAGAGCAACATACAAAGAGCTAAATAGTCGCCACATAAATTTGTGAAGAAAAGCAATTCACTGACTGTGTAGGCTTAACTATTTGTATAAAGTCAACAAATATGTTGATAATAAAAAAGTAACGGTGACAATATGTTTAAGACTGATAATTTCAACGCTTTTGCAAACCAGAATAGTTAAATTGATTTCATACACCAATCCATTTCAAATATTGTAATAATACTCTATGACTTTGCTTGCTGCTAAAGATTGGGACTGAGCACTCACGGGAGTGTCCCGAGTGCTGTGATGTTGATTCTTAATTCAACATTCAACATTCATTTATGACTGCCGATTGCATGAAAAGGTATACCAAACTAGATTTCTTTAGTAATACATTTCTAAAAATGTTTCTATATTTTGGTTGACTAATGCGATTTCTGAAGAACATTGCTAAAGCCACATAGTACGTGCTTCATGTGAGTTCTCAGCAGGTGTCTTGCCATTCGGAAGAGATAGCCCAAGCCATATGGGATAAAACCCATTGCAATTGGGTAAATCTTCTTTCAGTTAAATTTTCTAAAACGTTTTACGCATAAAATAACAATAAGAAATTATAACTTATGCACGTTTTAAAGGAACTCATGTAAATAACAAAATCTATTTACAAGGTTTTGGCCTCCGCAAACTAAATGCAGTTATGATAAATTATGAGTCTTTGCACATATTGATACACTTTATTAAACTTTATGTCACTATCTTGTAATATTACTTATTATGTGCTATGGTTGTTCTCATAATAAACTTGCTTATTTAGCAAATAACTTTCTTAATAAATAAACACATTTTATCCAGCTCAATAGACATTATTATAACCTGCTTGGTTATATATTATTACTTTTTGTTAACAGCATTTCTTTTTAACCATTTCAATTTCCAGAATTTAAAATGGTATTGTATAATCTTAAGTTTTTTTTTAGGATTTATTTTTCAACTAAGGAATTTTTATTTAACCCTTTTTGTTAAATAAAATATTCACGACAAGAAATGTCTTATTCAAAGAAGTGAAACTTATGGTAACAATGTGCAGTAAAAAGTACTGGATGCTTTAGTTCAATAAGTGTTGGAGTAAACCTGTGTATTTCAAAATGTGTAACATGCTTTTAAAGATGCACAACTCATGTGCTGTTTGAGTGTGTATAAATAACTGTATAGGAAAAATAAATTAAATCCTTAAATTTAGACAAATTAAGAAAAAAGAGAAATTTGTATGAAATGTGTAACTGCAAAAGCTGAACTCTTGTAAAAGGAATAAATATTATAGTTTAGATACAAAAAGGTTACTTAGTATTAATTTTAAGTTACCTTGAAACTGAAACATGAACTAGGTAATGTAAAACACACTAAAATGACATACTTGTTATTATGTAATCCACTTTCGTCCTTTTTAGGACGAAATTTTTTGTTATTTGAAGCCCCACCCTGGCTTTTGCCAGGGGCCGCAATATAGGCAGGCCATAAATATGGCCAAATGTCTGAACGCGGTTTCTGGGACCTCTCCACGGTGATCCTCATCCGCATGGTGGCACTTTGTGTCATCGGGTGTTTATCGCTTGTGTGATGTCCTGGTGGGGTAAAAAGCCAAGCCAAGCCAAGCCATACTTGTATAAAATATGATTATAACAAATTTATTAAAAAGGAATAAGCTACAGTTTTAAATGCTGGTATTATAATTATTATGATAATAAAGAAGAATTATTCTTGAAAAATAATGAAGACATACTATATAACCATAACTCAACACACACTTAAAATAGTTTTCAGATTGTAAAGTATACATTCAATCAGACTTTAAAAAAACCATAGGAAGAAATCACTCAAAGTGCCACCCAACAAGCTCCAAGTGACCAATCAAAGTGACAGAAACTATTATACATAGGACATGCAGCTGAACAGACAGACTTGATAATGACCCAGGACAAAAGCAACTGAGACAACAAAGCTGAATTTCTTTGAAGTCAGTTAGCATCTGCTTGAGAGGTAAGGAAACAACAGTCTGCATTCAAATAAGCCTGATCTATAAAATGGTTGTGCTTGTAGAATTCAGGTTCTGGAAAAAGAATCAAGCCCAGATGTGGATGAACAACCAGAACTTTCTGCTGGACACAACCAGTTAACATGAAGAAGAAGAATAAAGTTGAAAACTGTCAAGACCAGTTTTTCAGAACAGTCACAGATTATAGAAAACTGGCACTTCTTAATAACATTCTTGCTGAATAATAGAATTATAAACATACCAGAAAGCATCATTCTTCTTCTTCAACATTTGCCCTTACACATCTATTGGCACATTGTGTTGCGGTTTACAGCTAGACTGCAATATATTCTTCTTTCAGACATACTCATCTGATTTAAGCAAAATCACCTTTTACAACATGCTTCCATTTCAACCTAGCCTAAAATGGGAACCAGGTAAGGTCCTGGGAAGTAAAGGGGGCTAGAATGAGGTTGACCACATTACCCATTGAGTGTTGATTGGTCTATAATAATCTGGTGATCTTAGTTTCAGCTTCACAGCAAAAGGGTCACCTTTTAATTGCTCCGTTCGTGTGACAATGAAAAACACAGAATGTTTATCTCAGTCCCCCGTGGAAAGATTGACAGACTGATGTCTCAGCATATCTAGCATGCACATGCATTATAAGCATACGGTAGCCATTCGAAGTGCTAACACAAACAGTCCGACATTAGAAATTCAGTTCATTATGGATGGTAGCAGAAGTAACCAACAGATCAGCAGTTGGACACACGATCAATTTTAATGACATAATGGCACCACCAATATTGGGACAACAGGCATCGTGCCATTTTCTGAATCTACAATTCACAACACCACGTTGGTCACAGTTGAAAAACATTCCAAATGAAATCTGCAGCTCAGTGTCACACCATGCACTCAAAATATATCCTTTCAGTCTACAAATGGAGCAAAAATGCAACGGCCACCGTTTGGCAGAAACAAAATATTTGCTGCGGCTCGAAACAGTGGTCGTGCCCAGAGTCCATTTTGACCGGAAGTCGATCTACAATAAAACAGGTTTAGCACTTTATGCCATTTGGGACAAAGATAACAAAAAGATCCTTTATTTATTTATTTATTTATATTTACAACACTGTTGTTGGGGGCATGTGTCTATTCTTGATTCCCTCAAAATGTAAGCAGTATAATGATGACGCCATAGTTGAGTATAAACTAAATAAAATATAACGATGAAGACACAATTTTTGAGACATTGGGAGGTATTAAAGAACAAAATAATCAATTATAAGATAAAAAACTTACTAAATAAACATGAGATATTAGAACACACTAAGGAAGTAATAAGATGTAAGAGAAACACTAACTGAGAATCAGATATAAGAGAAACACTAATTGAGAATCAGATATAAGAGAAACACTAATGTAGAATCAAATATAAGAGAAACACTAATGTAGTATCAAATATAAGAGAAACACTAATTGAGAATCAGATATAAGAGAAACAATAATGTAGAATCAAATATAAGAGAAACACTAATGGAAAATCAGATATAAGAGAAACACTAATGGAAAATCAGATTTAAGAGAAACACTAATGGAAAATCAGAAATAAGAGAAACACTAATGGAAAATCAGATATAAGAGAAACACTAATGGAAAATCAGATTTAAGAGAAACACTAATGGAAAATCAGAAATAAGAGAAACACTAATGGAAAATCAGATATAAGAGAAACACTAATGGAAAATCAGATATAAGAGAAACACTAATGGAAAATCAGATATAAGATAAACACTAATGGAAAATCAGATATAAGAGAAACACTAATGGAAAATCAGATATAAGATAAACACTATTGGAAAATCAGATAAAAGAAAAACACTAATGGAAAATCAGATATAAGAGAAACACTAATGGAAAATCAGATATAAGAGAAACACTAATGAAAAATCAGATATTAAAGAAACATTATTGGAAAATCAGATATAAGAAAGTCACTAATGGACTTGAGGAGGTATTAAAGAACACACAAATGAAGCACCAGATATAATGCACACATCTTTATATCACAGTAATAAAATATAATCACTGATTATCTCCTACACATCTCTAATTCATCACATAGGATGTCCTTAGGAACTTTATCATCTTCCATCTTCTGGGTGTGTCTTAATATAACCTTGCCTCTGAGGTCAACATATATTCTGGGACGTAAAGACAGCTGTGCATCATTTATGCTGTTGTGCTGTTATTTGTAACAAAAATGGCTCGCAGTCTATTCCTTCATTACATTCTGTCCTGTGCATTCAATTATCGTAGATGTAATTCAGTCCTGCACCTTTGCCTTCTTTTGTCATTGTGCATTTTAGGGTCTCTTTTGGATATCCTCATGTCAGTCCTTTTATTTAACACTTAAGTGCCTGTTAGGTGATACTCTGCTCCTTTCTTCTCACGTTGTGTCCAATATAGCGGCATCTTCTATTTCTTACAGCTGTTGCTAGCAGACATATTTCTTATTTCATCGGCCTTCTTGAATTCCTTCCATATTATTTTAAACATTTCCTCAGATATTTGTTTTCATCTTTCATTCCATGTCTTAAGTGATTCTTCTCCAAGTTTCACTAGCATATGTTAAAATTAAAATAATAATAGAATTGAAAATATATACCTCGGTCTTAAAACTATACATGTAGCCCTACAGACAATACTCATAATGATTCTACAAGGAACTACTAATACTAGGTTCATCTTTGCTGAATAATAGAATTTTAAACATGCAAGAAAGTATCATTCGTCTTCTTCAGCATTTGCCATTACACACCAGTTGGCACATTGTGTTGTGTTTCAGACATACTCATGTGATTTAAGCAAAATCACCTTTTACAACATGCTTCCATATCAACCTAGCCTAAAATGGGAACTAGGTAATGTCCTGGGAAGTAAAGGAGGCTAGATTAGGGTTGACTACATCACCCATTACAGGCAATACTTATATTGATTCTACAATGAACTACAAGTACTAGGTTCAGGGGCCAATGTCTACAAATGGAAGCTTATAAACTGTGTCTGTAGCTTAGGAATTGTGCATGAAGTTTCAGAATCTCAACATACAAGGGTTTTTAGCCGGCAACAGCTGATTTGGTAGCACATTACTTAATGAAGATTTGGGCAATGGTATAAGTATCATACCAATGAGAGTGCAATGGCAAACTACCCAATGTAACAATTGCCTAATAAAACCCACACAGCCTGCAAATGCTAGGGTTGGCTTGGAACATCCTTGAAACTAATTTTGTCTTTTGTTGTTGTTGTTGTTGTTGCTGCTGCTGTGAAGAAAGAATATCCAGATTGTTAGCCAGACAAACAACTTAACAACATTCACACAAAAAACTTTTTCTTTTACCTTATCCGTTGATAACAATGGAAAATCTTCTGGTGGATTAGTGATGACGTAACGTTTGGAAGTTGGACTGCGTTCAGACTCATTGGTGTCTCTAAACCTGTACAGTCCGATGCATAGAATTCCATACTGGCGTAATGCATAAACAAATAGGTCTCCATAGTTGCCACCCTGTTAAAAATAAACAGATGCAAACAAATGAAGATAATTAGCAAATGACTAATGTTGTCAAAATGTGACTGTGACACTATCTAAATTATAACAGGGATGGCTAAACCTGGTATTATTTATGCACTAGAATAATCTCTGTAGCAACTAACATTTATGCCCTAGAACAATCTGCTGAGGTGTTATCTATGGGTTAGTTAAGACGGATGTGATGTTGATTATATAAAGTAGCCTCTTCAGCCCCAAGCAACATGTAATGTGTAACTGGCTGTATGTAATTTTATACTTTTTTGACAGGAAAAAGTAAGAAAATCTGGCTTCCTCAGTGGCCATTTCAACTTTAAATTTAACAGTCTCGTAAAGTAATGATGAACTTGTAAACATTCACAGTGTTTATACCTTCAAAATCCTGAGACTGAAACAACCAGAAATGTACAGGCAAAAAGTGTTCCAAATTTTACTATTTTTTGAGTGCTTTACTTACACCATACAGTGACAATGGTCCATCAAACAAGGAGAGCTGGGCAACCCTGCACCTGTCTCTGTTGGCTAAGACACTTGGAGAACAAAATCCACCTCTCATGCCAGCACCTTCAGCTAGGATCTGCTCCAGCTCAGGGGTCGCTCCACCAGTTATCAATGTTCTGATGAGGGTCAGAGCATTGTCGTTGAAGTAACTCTGAAACCACAGGAATGAAACTAGTCAGAAACCCTAAGTTAGTTGCATATCATTTACAGGAAGTTGCATAACCAACCCGAGCATTTTTACGTTAAGTAGATCGTCATTGTTTTTAAACGGTTGACACTCAATACCAGTGTTTCTAGAACTGGATGCTGCCGCACCTTGGAGTGCCTTGAGCATATGCCAGGGGTTCTGTGGCAATAATCAAGAATTTTTCAAAATCTGCTTGAGATCAGTGCAGACAGCAGTTTAAAGCAAAAATACCATGAAGGAAGCCAAGAAGAGTTCTGGATGCTTGAGCTCAGCAAAGACAACAATTTCAAGCAGAAATACCATGAAGGAAGCCAAGAAGAGTTCTGGATGCTTGAGATCAGTGAAGACAGCAGTTTAAAACAGAAATACCATGAGGGAAGCCAAGAAGAGTTCTGGATGCTTGAGATCAGTGAAGACAGCAGTTTAAAGCAGAAATACCATGAAGGAAGCCAAGAAGAGTTCTGGATGCTTGAGATCAGTGAAGACAGCAGTTTAAAACAGAAATACCATGAAGGAAGCCAAGAAGAGTTCTGGGTGCTTGAGATCAGTGAAGACAGCAGTTTAAAACAGAAATACCATGAAGGAAGCCAAGAAGAGTTCTGGATGCTTGAGATCAGTGAAGACAGCAGTTTAAAACAGAAATACCATGAGGGAAGCCAAGAAGAGTTCTGGATGCTTGAGATCAGTGAAGACAGCAGTTTAAAACAGAAATACCATGAAGGAAGCCAAGAAGAGTTCTGGATGCTTGAGCTCAGCAAAGACAACAATTTCAAGCAGAAATACCATGAAGGAAGCCAAGAAGAGTTCTGGATGCTTGAGATCAGTGAAGACAGCAGTTTAAAACAGAAATACCATGAAGGAAGCCAAGAAGAGTTCTGGATGCTTGAGATCAGTGAAGACAGCAGTATAAAACAGAAATACCATGAAGGAAGCCAAGAAGAGTTCTAGATGCAGGTTAATTAAGAAAACAATGCTTTGGCAAGGCTGCAGTGCATTCTCAACTTATGCTTACATTTTTTTTTAACGGATACAGGAGCAACCTTCAAGTGATTTGAAAGTACAATTAACTAAACTTGCAATAAACATAAAGAAAATAATGAAAAATTAATCTATAGTTTCATTCATCACATTAAAGACAACAAAACATTCAACTTGCACTGTTTTTTCTTATTTTCCTCAGAATTCAAACTGCTTTAAGGGTAGGTAAGCCGCACACAATTTTTGTGCCCGACAGGAGCCGCAGCAAAAAAAAGTTTAAGAACCACTGCTCTATACCATCGCTGAATCAATGCAGAGTTGTCTGCTGCCAAATCACCAGCAAATGGAATTGAACTGGGTTTGGAATTACAAAGTATGTTTGCAGTGCCTAAGCCACACACAATGAACAGAAGACACAAGGTGCAACTAAAGTAATCACCTAAGTAGACGTGACCACAATCACACTATTAATAAGAAGTAACCAACACAACACACAGTATGAATACAAAAAAAACAATGCAGGGCAGGAAACATGTGCACAAATACAACCAAATGGTTCTGTGTTGACTTTGATGATTGTTTATATCTATGTTCCTTTTGGGGTTTTTTGTTTGTTGTTTGTTCAAGACTGATGGTCAAAACCTTTGGCTATATTCATGTGCATCTTCTTCTTTCCCCTCATTTAGCTTCCTAGCCACAGTTTGTTCTGTGTTTTGTTATGCCTAGTTTAGAACACCTGTCAACATAAGACATGGAATGTAAAATAAACAAGCTAAGTTTTGTTTATGTTCTATGATAAAAGTTGTTGTAGACCCTATAAAGGACGTTGCAGAACAAACCCCAGCAATTTTTGGCTGTTGTATTTTTCTAGGCAAATTTTATGTTCAGTAGTTTGCTGTTGCCTCTGTACAGTCAGCTCTCAGTACCACCGTCAAAACTAATGCAAGACAAACCATCCTCAGCTGGGGTAGAACTCAGCACGTTCACAACGCCTAAGCCTAAAAATATATACTATAAAGTCAGCAGCAGGTGGGAAAAAAAAGCTAACTGTAAGCAAACAGTAACTGTAAAAAAAAAAAGATTATATTTAAAAAACTTTAATGGACAGAATTCAATATTTGTACAGATCAAGATCAAAATTAGACAACTAAAATATTCTGAGCACATCAAACTAAAGAGAAAGTGGAAGACAAACAAACATGTAAGAAGACAACACTTTACAAAGCAAGAGGCATTGAAAGAAGATGTTAAATAATGTCATTTCTGCAGATAGAATGTGGGGATGCATCACAACCGATTTGATTTGACTGCTTTAATTTAAAAACAATCATCATCATCATCATGTAGCAGGTCCTTTGCAGAACATTGCACTCATCACGGTCTGCATAAAAGAAACTTGTTCTCTCGCCAGTTCTCCCGCCTCATGTACTTTCATACTCAAGGAGTCACTTATATCCTGTGCCCAACTACGTGTTGGTTGTCCCCTGCCCCTCCTTTCTGGTATCACGCCTTCTGCTGTTATTTTTTCCTATCCGTCGTAGCGCTTGATATGACCAAAATATTTCAGCTTCCGAGACAGGATGCTGTTTATTAGCCAATCTTCCTTGATGTTCAGAGCTTTCAACATGTAAGTATTTCTTCTCTTCTTTGTCCAAGATATTCTGAGAATCTTTTTATAGAATTTCAGCTCAATAGCCCCTATTCTCTTTCAAAACTATACAGCCTCAAAGTTTTATATAAAACATGTAGTATCTGCTCCTGATCAAAATGATAAACTACGCAGCACTTTACCAACCAGATAGCCAATATCTATGAACACACAATGTTATATAAAACATGTAGTATCTGCTCCTGATCAAAATGATAAACTACGCAGCACTTTACCAACCAGATAGCCAATATCTATGAACACAAAATGTTGCTCACCGTACTCATTAAGGAATCCAGGACACTAACAGCAAATGCTGTCCCACATGCAAATGGCTGTGTCATGTACAGTTCAGTATCAGGGTCATCGTCATCATCTTGGTCCAAAAATTGAACATTTGAATCATTTGCTGTTGGAAAAAACAGACAAAGAAATATTGTCTTTACTCATTTACTTACTACTCTTGATCTCAGACTGTTTCTTTGGCATATTAGCAATTTAAGGTCAACCCAGCTCAAAATGGGTACCAGGTAATGTTTGGGAAGTAAATGTGGCCGCCATGATGTTGACCTCTGATTGTGGCATGATGTTGACCTCTAATTGTGGCATGATGTTGACCTCTGAGTGTGGCAGGATGTTGACATCTGAGTGTGGCATGATGTTAACCTCTGAGTGTGGCAGGATGTTGACCTCTGAGTGTGGCAGGATGTTGACCTCTGATTGTGGCATGATGTTGACCTCTGAGTGTGGCATGATGTTAACCTCTGAGTGTGGCAGAATGTTGACCTCTGAGTATGGCATGATGTTGACCTCTGAGTGTGGCATGATGTTGACCTCTGAGTGTGGCATGATGTTGACCTCTGAGTGTGGCATGATGTTGACCTCTGAGTGTGGCATGATGTTAACCTCTGAGTGTGGCAGGATGTTGACCTCTGAGTGTGGCATGATGTTGACCTCTGAGTGTGGCATAATGTTGACCTCTGAGTGTGGCATGATGTTAACCTCTGAGTGTGGCATGATGTTAACCTCTGAGTGTGGCATGATGTTAACCTCTGAGTGTGGCATGATGTTAACCTCTGAGTGTGGCATGATGTTAACCTCTGAGTGTGGCATGATGTTAACCTCTGAGTGTGGCATGATGTTAACCTCTGAGTGTCGACTGGTCTATTAAAACAAATGTGGATCAAGCATCATATACCCTATTGCCATTGGTGTAAAAATTGTCCTTTACCTTTTTATTTTGTTTTTAAATCTTAGAATGTTGAATTAAGAACTAACATAGCAGCACTCGGGACAGTCCCATAACTGATCTTTTCAGATCTTCAGCAGCAAGCAAAAAGTTCCAATTCCAAAGGCAGCAGTAACTGTCTCCCCTAGAGTGACGAGTGTCAGCTAGATCCCCTGGTAAAACCTCCCAGCACCATTCTCCTAAGACCGTAATGATCTATTTGTGCCTCTGCGCTGTTAATTCACTCACAACATCTAACATCAAACATCAATTTACCACCAAGTGGTGCAGAACTGGCCAGTCTATCTGCCTGCTCAGTTCCCAACACACCAGCACAACCTGGAGTAAATATCTAAAGGATGCTAACTGCCAGGAATCTCTGACGTGATGCTTGCCACTTTAACACGTCTCCACCTAACTAAAAATACTGTGTCAGTCGGTTACAATTATGACATGTGTGTACACATTATTCTAAAGCCAGCGAAAGGCAGCAGTGACTGCCTCCACCTCTATTCTCAAACTAGATGTTGTGATATCATATGCCAGGCTTTGCTGCACTAAGTAATGTCCATTCATTTTGCTATGAAACCCTATACATTTAATCTGCCTCTCAGCACACAGCCATCTCACAATTTTTTTTTTTTTTTTTGCAACTCAAGTGTGGAAAAAAAAGCATTTAAAAATCATTTTGTAGCATAATAAATAATTAAATTAGTTGCAAAAATATCAACTTTATGTTAGCTAAAGTCGGGGAAGATTCCTGTGTATGTCTCTCTCTTTTTCTCTCTCTCTCTCTCTCTCTCTCTCTCTCTCTCTCTCTCTCTCTCTCTCTCTCTCTCTCTCTCTCTCTCACACACACAAATATCCCACTGCCATACATTCAGTACATCAGTTTGGGTGTTACATTAAAAGGTGACTCAGAGTTAGTTTTTGTATAGCTACAGATATTTTTACATTTAAACAGCTTAGTGCCAGACATAGCCCTGAAAAGGAAATGTTATCAAGAAGTCAACTTACCCTTGAACCTCATAAACACTATGACCTAGTATGTGCAAAACCCTAACATTTCCCACACATACACATGCATACGCCCGTGTGCACAAACACACACGCCCTTCCTCAGCAGATCTGTCTTAGAATAACCTTTATATTTCAAATGCAATGCACATTACACTAGCTTTGAACAAACTGCATTTAAATACACATTTCAGAAACTTACCCAGTTCTGTAATGAGAGGAACACAATCAGTAACATGAGATCTTTTATTTTCAAGCAAGGGAGAAAATCCTAAGGGACTGAAGCCTGCACAACAATGAAAGGGAGACAAACTAATCAACTGAACAATTCAGTGACAAAACATTGCATGATTTTATACCAAAAATGGTTACATGCTTTAACTAGAACATGCTGAATAAAACAATGAACTCAAAATTCCCTGCATCTGACACATGACTGAGACTACAATTTGGAATCTGACTATTTTTTTTTTAACCCCCCTCTAGTCTGCTACCTGATTACTGACCACAATGACTGTGTCCAAATGTCAGACGCATGATGTTTCAAAGCCCCACCATGGTTGAAGCATAGTCCTAATATAACCCAACCTAGGGTTGAATGGGGTTTCTGAGACCTTTCCATGGGTGATCCTCATCTGCATGGTGGCACTTTGTGTCATCGAAAGTTTATCGCTTGATGGATATCCTGGTGGAGTTAAACCTCACTCACACTCACTGACTTTAAAACAACATAGGTGGCAAACTAACAGGCCAAAACCCAGGTGTCTCAGTTCAACCTCCATGATATGACTACTTAGAGTAACTTATTTTACTATAACATACTGCAGGTTTGATGAATGCAAGCAGCATGTAAATACATAATACTATTTACTGATGTGCAAGAAATATTTTTCTTTAAAGAATATGTTTTGGCAGCAAGAGCAGCTACAAGTATAAAAAAACTGTTCAGAAACATCAGGGCACAAAATGGCATGTCCATCAAGGATACTGATGACACCGCTTCAATAGCAACAAGTCACACAAAAAAGAACTGAGATATGAGAGAGACAGTGGTTGTAGAAGTGAAATAATGAGCCTCAGCCTGATGTCTGAGAGAGACAGTGGTTGTAGAAGTGAAATAATGGGCCTCAGCCTGATGTCTGAGAGAGACAGTGGTTGTAGAAGTGAAATAATGAGCCTCAGCCTGATGTCTGAGAGAGGCAGTTGTTGTAGAAGTGAAATAATGGGCCTCAGCCTGATGTATGAGAGAGACAGTGGTTGTAGAAGTGAAATAATGGGCCTCAGCCTGATGTCTGAGAGAGACAGTTGTTGTAGAAGTGAAATAATGAGCCTCAGCCTGATGTCTGAGAGAGACAGTGGTTGTAGAAGTGAAATAATGGGCCTCAGCCTGATGTCTGAGAGAGACAGTGGTTGTAGAAGTGAAATAATGGGCCTCAGCCTGATGTCTGAGAGAGACAGTGGTTGTAGAAGTGAAATAATGAGCCTCAGCCTGATGTCTGAGAGAGACAGTTGTTGTAGAAGTGAAATAATGGGCCTCAGCCTGATGTCTGAGAGAGTGGTTGTAGAAGTGAAATAATGAGCCTCAGCCTGATGTCTGAGAGAGACAGTGGTTGTAGAAGTGAAATAATGAGCCTCAGCCTGATGTCTGAGAGAGACAGTGGTTGTAGAAGTGAAATAATGGGCCTCAGCCTGATGTCTGAGAGAGACAGTGGTTGTAGAAGTGAAATAATGGGCCTCAGCCTGATGTCTGAGAGAGACAGTGGTTGTAGAAGTGAAATAATGAGCCTCAGCCTGATGTCTGAGAGAGACAGTGGTTGTAGAAGTGAAATAATGGGCCTCAGCCTGATGTATGAGAGAGACAGTGGTTGTAGAAGTGAAATAATGGGCCTCAGCCTGATGTCTGAGAGAGACAGTGGTTGTAGAAGTGAAATAATGGGCCTCAGCCTGATGTCTGAGAGAGACAGTGGTTGTAGAAGTGAAATAATGGGCCTCAGCCTGATGTATGAGAGAGTGGTTGTAGAAGTGAAATAATGAGCCTCAGCCTGATGTCTGAGAGAGACAGTGGTTGTAGAAGTGAAATAATGAGCCTCAGCCTGATGTCTGAGAGAGACAGTGGTTGTAGAAGTGAAATAATGGGCCTCAGCCTGATGTCTGAGAGAGACAGTGGTTGTAGAAGTGAAATAATGGGCCTCAGCCTGATGTCTGAGAGAGACAGTGGTTGTAGAAGTGAAATAATGAGCCTCAGCCTGATGTCTGAGAGAGACAGTGGTTGTAGAAGTGAAATAATGGGCCTCAGCCTGATGTATGAGAGAGACAGTGGTTGTAGAAGTGAAATAATGGGCCTCAGCCTGATGTCTGAGAGAGTGGTTGTAGAAGTGAAATAATGAGCCTCAGCCTGATGTATGAGAGAGACAGTGGTTGTAGAAGTGAAATAATGGGCCTCAGCCTGATGTCTGAGAGAGTGGTTGTAGAAGTGAAATAATGAGCCTCAGCCTGATGTCTGAGAGAGACAGTGGTTGTAGAAGTGAAATAATGAGCCTCAGCCTGATGTATGAGAGAGACAGTGGTTGTAGAAGTGAAATAATGGGCCTCAGCCTGATGTCTGAGAGAGACAGTGGTTGTAGAAGTGAAATAATGGGCCTCAGCCTGAAGAATCGGAAAACAGAAGTAATGGTAATTTTAAAAAAAATGTATTGTGTATAATTAAAGTCAATGTCATTCATTTGGGGCAAGTCTAGAGGTTTAAATATTCAGGCACATAGTTAGCATAAGACTGAAGATGTATCACAGAGATCAAGATCAGAAAAGAATGGGTGGGGGGGGGGGGGGGGGGGGGGGGGGGGGGGATTTCATTTAATCAAGAACATCTTAACAGATAAATCTCAGCCATTGGAAGTTAGAAAATGAATTCTAGCCTGCTTTATAAAACCAGTTTTAACATAAAACTGTAAATCCTAGACAGTTAGTGAACAAGCAAAACATTAAAACATTCTTTGAGACCTAGAGAATGTGGTTTTACAGAAGGATACTTCAAATTTCTTGTTCCGACAAAAAAAGTAATCCAGTGTTTTTTTATTTTTTAAATTTTTCTTTTAAAAACTGACACTCAAAAACAAACTTTCACAAATATCTAAATGAAACAGTCATCATTTCTTGACCACAGTGTAAGAACAGAGCAAGTGGCACACGTTGTTCGTGACGGTTGGAAAGATTTGTGGAAAGATAGAGGAAGGCAGTGAAAATTATTGACAGCTTTTTTCCTACCTTGGAAAAGTTATCAGTACATAAATTGTTAAATGCTGTTGGAGATTGACAGATGTATAGAAGCAAATAGTTCATCACAGTTTCATATTCATAGCAAACAGGTCCCCTTATAGTTTCCCCATTTTTTTTTGCCAGCAAAAGCCACAAAGAATGACTATCGCTGCATCTTGTGAAAAAAAACTGAAACAGAATTCATTCTTGACAACAAAAAATAACTACACAAGAACAGAGAAGCAAGACAGTCTAGTGAGTAAAGCACATAATGATGGAAGTCTGCCATGAAATGAATGGTGATGCAACAATAGTTGCAGTTTATAGGATCATTAAACTCAGAAAAAAGGAAAATGATTTATTACTCTTTTTTGATGACTGTAAAAGTCCTGTTGTGTCATCAAACGTCATTGCTTTGATGTTGAGAGAACAAAGAATAGCTTCCTTGTCTACCAAATTTGGATCCTCCAGGTTTCGATCTTTGGCAGAAATGATGATGCACATATCACACAGATTGATATTCACTGCTCTCAAGTTGGCACGGTTTAATGGTGAACCCTGAAACAGAAGAGTGGGAGTTGTTAATGGTGAACCCTGAAACAGAAGAGTGGGAGTGTTTAATGGTGTACCCTGAAACAGAAGAGTGGGAGTGTTTAATGGTGAACCCTGAAACAGAAGAGTGGAATGTTTAATGGTGAACCCTGAAACAGAAGAGTGGGAGTTGTTAATGGTGAACCCTGAAACAGAAGAGTGGGAGTGTTTAATGGTGAACCCTGAAACAGAAAAGTGAGAGTGCTTAATGGTGAACCCTGAAACAGAAGAGTGCAAGTGTTTTGTAAACAAATTATCAAAAACTCATTCAAATGCTAATTTATATTTTTTAGAATGTAATTTTTTTCTTCACATGACTGTCAATAAATTACTTCTCATGTTCGCTTTGGAGTTTCGGGGCCATATTGGTGGCCTGTGTGGGGAAGAATAGTCTAACTGCCTCCTAACAAGTATGTCAAAATAAAAAGCAAGTAATTAGAGTTGTTTCTTTTGAAGTCAGAACGCATCTGCTTGAGCGGTGAGGAACCAACAGTCAGCACACAAATAATCAGATCTGTAAAACGGATGTGGATGCTGAACTCATGTTCAGGAACAAGACCAAAATCCAGAAGTGGACAAACAGCCAGAACTTCCCGCCAGAGTTTAAAGCCAGCCAACTGAAAGAAGGAGAATTACTAATGTACTCTCATCTGTACTACATACACAGTGGTACCTTGGTTGAGTCTCGAACGCCTCTAGCCATGAGCAAATTGACCCATGTGCACCATTTCTGAACAAATTTGTACTCAACCCGTGAACAATGTCTTGGTGCATGATTGCATAAACATGGTTATGGCTCCATGTTTTTGACTTGCAAAAGCATAAGTTGTACTCAGGTTTGCATGCTGTGAACAATTTTTATTGTTACATTGTTCTTTATACAATTTTCCCCCATTAAATTAACCCTCATTAAGGCTCCCAAGAAAGTGAAACATGTTAGTGAAGGTAGTGTAAAGAAGCCTAAGGGTTACAGTAGAAACGAAGTAGGAAATAATAACTAAACACAACAATGGTGTTCGTGTTTTTGAACTCACCAAGAAGTACGACATGGCTAAATCTATGATCTGTACTATCTAAAAGAACAAAGATGTGCTAAAGATGGCTGATGTGGCTAAAGAAGTGACTACGTTAATGAAGCAAAGGTCTCAAGTGTTAGAAAAAGTATAATTTTTTTTATTTATAAAAAGCAGCTTCCTGAAGATAGTGTTAGCGAGGCCCTAATATGTGCAAAGGCTTTACTTTTGCACAGTGATTTAGTGGCAAAAATGCTGAATACATGTGATGGTAGCATTGACGAATCTAAAGAAAGTAGAAGCTGGTTTGAGAAATGTCCACCACAGACTGGAATTCTAAGTATTGTTTGTCACAGAGGGGCAGCTAGTTTGGATTTTTTTTTAAAACAGGAGCAGATGCCTGTGTGGTGGAATTTGTCATCCCAAAAAAATATGTTCCTGGGCAGGCAAATGAATCAATTGGACTTGCATTTATTTCAGTGAGAAAGTTTTTTTGGTTTGCAACTGGAGACAATAAATAAATTACAGTTATGACCAGAGATACCACAATATTTGATACAATATTTTGGTAAAATTGACTTTTATCATATATTTTAGTACCAACAAGTAATACGCATTCAAGTTTCAGCTGAAAAAATGTAAGTAAAACTTTTTGCACATTATATGCAAGATATTTTATAACTATAAAATATTAAAGCTACATTTTTAAAATTATAGAAATATTATCTGATTTTGCTAATAATTCAAGAGATAAATTATTTTGAAATTAAACTTTACCGGCAAAATAGACAACTTTGGAAAATTTTGCAAAGTTTTCCATTCTCTATGGAGATATTCCATATTTCCAACAATGACAACATGTTTCAGCTCATGAAAATGGAAGTTACTGGATCTCAATGGCATCACCAAATTTCTTAGTCCAATCAGCGGAGACGTAGCATCAGCAAACAAACATGCAACAACATGGTTGCGCAGGCCACTGGCTGTTGCCTGATTTCGATCCTGTTTATATAAATTAATATAAATAGTTGTTAACAATCTGTCTCAACAAAAATTGCTTACACAAATAGTCACATTAATGCTAATTTTGAAAGCAGTAATACAGATGCTGCCTCCTCTAATGTCTTTGCCTCCATAAGGGAGCAAGAATCTTTCCCTTCTCCTTCTTCTCTAGTCCGGCTCTGCCTTTCAGCATCAGGTTTTGAAGAGGCATGGGATTGAGCCTTGGTGTGTAATGATGTAGATGGTGTAGATACTGGTAGTCATGGCTTCAGATATTCCATCTATCCACTGCTTGTGTGGTCAACCTCTAACTCTGATTCTAGTGTCTAACAGGGCTCTATGTGGTGCACTGTCTGGTGGTAATCTTAACAAATATCCGAACCATTTGATCTGTTGTCAGTTGATGGAAGTTATGAGAAAGCTGGAACAAGACCGTGTATGCATTTAATCTGTTGTCAGTTGATGGAAGTTATGAGAAAGCTGGAATAAGACCGTGTCTGCATTTAATCTGTTGTCAGTTGATGGAAGTTATGAGAAAGCTGGAATAAGACCGTGTCTGCATTTAATCTGTTGTCAGTTGATGGAAGTTATGAGAAAGCTGGAATAAGACCGTGTCTGCATTTAATCTGTTGTCAGTTGATGGAAGTTATGAGAAAGCTAGAACAAGACCGTGTCTGTATTTTATCTGTTGTCAGTTGATGGAAGTTATGAGAAAGCTGGAACAAAACCGTGTCTGCATTTAATCTGTTGTCAGTTGATGGAAGTTATGAGAAAGCTGGAACAAAACCGTGTCTGTATTTTACTTAAAAAGAATTAAATGGTTTAGCCATCTAGTAAGAATGCAGCCAGACCAAATTGCATGTGAGATTTTGTTACAGCAGAACATCTGGGAGGACGGCGAGGGGAAGATGAAAAAAGAAATGGATAAGTTGTATAGCTGCTTCTTCTTCTTCACTTTAACCTTGTACCTCATCCAAGTGTCGGGGGGAGCTGTAATGTTTGTTGATGAGCTCTGTCAAGAGCACTATTAAGACTGATGTTAATTTCTGGAAGGCTGTTCTTAATGCCATCACTCCATATTTTCTGAGGTCTTTCACTCGCTCTATACCCGTTGTAATGTTTTAGTGTGGCTCGCTGTGGCAGATAGTACCAGGGCATTCTTGTTAGATGTCCAAACCACTTCATTTGTTGTAAAATAGATGAACAAATCCAACACCCAAGCCACCCGAAAAGCACTGGACAAATTTAAAATACCATGACACTGGGTTACATCCTGGTACCAGTGAGACTACAAAACAATGACACTGGGCTGCAACCTGACTTGGCTACAACCTGGTAAAAGTAAGATGATAAAAGAAGAAAGAAGAGTAGTTTATTGCTGGTTCCATCCTGTTTCCTGATATTGTCCTTTCTGATCTGTCTCTTCTAGTTATTTTAGTTTTCACCGTAGACATTTAATTTCTATTGTTTCAATTTTTCTTTTTCCTTTTGTTGTTAATGTCCACATTTGGCAAAGGTAATACAATTATGTTAAAAATGCTGTTTTGTATATTGCTGATCTGGTGCCAACTGTTGCATTTAGTCTGAAATACTCGTGACACCTGTTCAATGATTTGATTGGCTTTATTACATCTGTGTTATGAGTTATGAGTTATCTTGATGACACATCCATAGTTGCTCAGATTCCCCCTTCAACATATACATCAGCTTCCCATGGTTGATGGTCCCAGTCCTATGTTGGTTAACAAGACTTCTTGTGCATCCTGTGTGCTTCTCGTGCCTGGATGTGCCAATCTTTACTCCCAAATCTTGCACTCATAGCAAACATGTGGATGTGATGCTCCCAAAATCCTCCAAACGTCCTACCTCTCTAATGGCATTAACAATGTCGGCATGATCCATGGGCCTGCCCTCTGGAACTAAAGCAGAACCGGCTAATCTGTCAACTCTTTCATTGCCAACAACACCTGCATGCTATGGGACTAAGATAAAGGTAACACTACGCACAGTGGAGTTTTGCAAGGACTCGATCCGCTGTCTGCGTACAAAATCCGCTTTTATTACATCTGTGTTCTATCCCTGCTTCCATTCGAGAAAAGAGTCTATACCTGAGGGCTGTAATGGGAGCAAAAGGACCTATTATTTCATTATGATGATTTATTCTCATATAAGTTTTGCACTGTAATGGTTGATTCTAAAGTCACGTTTTAACTGTATTACTAAATTGTAATACTATATAAATAAGCCAAGAAGTAGACACATCCAGGCCTGGGCGTGCTGACCTAATTACCTGTCCATAACTGGTTTTCAAAGTTTCATCTGGGATAAAAATAAAATAAGATCTGTCCTACCAAGAATGTTATCAAAATTATAAACATAGACATCAGCTTCATTAAATAACATAAAAGATCAGAAAACATGCATGTGAGAACATGCCAAATGCTCCATTATGTGTGTCACTGAAAACTACCATGCTATTTGCACACATATGCACATATCCAAACATAACCATATCAGTCTTAACATAATTAAAAAGCTTTCTTGAGAAAAGAAATAAGGTGTTGCTAACCAAAATAGTTTCAGTAAGTGGTCTGTCTGGACACCAGTGAAACATGCCAGTAGAATCAAATGTGTGAGAATCTTCAGCCACCGAGATATCCTCTAACTGTATACTGGGTTTGGCCTGTGCTGCCTGCCTGCAGAAATCAAAGGTGACAGCATACTCCCAGAGTTTAGATCATGCAATGGAAAAACATTACAGGAAAATAAATGAGCTAATGAAAACTAAAACTGAATAAAATATTAACAGAAATTGTTTTTATATCCATTTTTTAAAACTAATTCGGAACAATGTCTGTGGCAGTGAATATTTTTATAAATAGTAACTGAAAATGCTCTCAAACAGAATTCATTCGTGCAGCTAAATAGTTGTTTTACACTAATAGAAGGTTTGAAGATTTAAACTCCAAACCTTATCAGTTTTTTTTTTCTATTTATTGTTGACTTTGTACTACTACTACTACTACAGTATCTAGTGCATTTGCCTGCCAGCTTAGTGGTCACACTGTTGAATCCTCAACATGACAAGAATATGTGTACAAATTAAACCAGCCTTCCAGGATCATCTTCATACACAAAATCCTATTGGCTATTACTATGAAGTAATATATTATTATTGTAAAAGTAAAAAGGATTCTACCTTAAAACTATGAACATGAAAAAGGCACACAATGGAAAGGAATGTCAGAATAACATTGCCAAATGAAACAAAAATGAAATAGCTTGTGTGTCAATGGAAACTTAATGAGTATCAGCAAAACTATTGAGATGGTTTTTGTATTAGCGAAGCAATGAATATGAATTTTCTGTGAATAATAACAATAGACAGATTGTTTTTCAACCAAAACCAAAAAAAAAAAAAAAAAAACTGATTACGTCAATACTTCTCTTCAGATTACGTAAAACATTCAAAAAAGATTTCAGTCTCTAATTCTTAGTCACAAATACAACCAATTAAAATGTTCCAGTTGAAACACAATTTCAACTGTTTAGTGATCATCAATAGTGAGATATATGATGTTCATGGAGTAAATAAAAGGGCTTCATAATATTCCATCAGGTCAGATTTAAAAAAAAAAAACATTTAGAAACAAAGATATGTTAACAAAAGTTTGGAGTGGCTGCCAATTACAAGAAATAAAATATGGAACATAGCCAGTTACATCCATATTTGAGAAAAGAACATGAAAAATAAAAGAGCATTCAAAAGCCCCTTAACAATTAAATTGATACAAGCAGACTAAATATTGTTGGTTAATTTTTGTAAGCAAATGAAAATGTCTTCAATATGGTAATATGGGTTTCAGTTAGTCAGCTTATTTGTGGTGTTTTGATAAGCCATATATGGTTTAGTATGCACATGAAACACAGGTACTAAATACTGTAAAATTAATAAAGATGCACACACACACAAAAAGACAGATGAGATGCTGCAAATTTATCCTAAAGATAAATTGCAGTAAAAATATTCAAATTTTAGTGAATAGAATACAAGACAATATGTGGGGTAGTACAAAGAATTTATAATTGTAAACACATACAAATTCCAATGAAATGGTAGTCATGTGACAATATTAAATAAAGTTAGGCTCTCCTTGCAGATCCGGACGACGATTGGACGCGGGCTGGACGACTTAGTTCAGTTTAGTGAGAGTTCTCTCCCTTGGCCGCACTCGAAACAAGTAGTGGAAAAAGTCACGAATCAAACAAGACAGTGAGGTCGACATCAGGGCTGCCAATGCTTGGGTGTGTCCCCCAGATCTGGGTTTTTTTGTGACACTGCGGGGATATCTGGTTTTTTTCTGTTTTTTTGTTTTGCCGATCTGTATGCTTTAATGACTGATAAATTTGCGTGGTTAAGGGTAGGGGTAGGGGTAGGATTAGGGTTAGGGGTTAGGGTTAGGATTAGGGGTAGCGTTAGGGTTGCCGTAAGGGTTAGGGGTAGGGTTAGGGGTAGGGTTAGGTTTAGAATTAGATGTGACAATTTTGACGCCGTAGTTCCCTATAATCGCGCACAGTCACACACACACTCAAACAGTCGACGGACGGTGGATGCTACTGACACGGACAAATCGCCACCGATTGGGCACCAGCCGCCCGCTATTGGCGTTATATTTGGCAGAATTTCAGTGGCGCCACTCCCACAAGCATTAGATTGTCGGCCACTATTTCGATCTCCTACGTGAAAATTTTCACATCTAACCCTAACCCCTAACCCTACCCCTAACCCCACCCCTAACCCTACCCCTAACCCCTAAGCCTACCCCTAACCCTAACCCTACCCCTAACCCTAACCCTAATCCTAACCCATAACCCTAACCCTAACGTTACCCCTAACCAAAACCCCTAACCCAAACCCTACACAGCCCTACACGCAACAGTATGATGACACCGCAACCCTTCAGGCAACCGTATGACAACTACGCAACCCTACACGCAACCGTATGATGATAGGTAAGTATGTCATTTGTTTCGTGGACTTTTCCGCTCACTGTTTCGAGTGCGGCCAAGGGAGAGAACTCTCACTAAACTGAACTAAGTCGTCCAGCCCGCGTCCAACCTCGTCCGGATCTGCAAGGGGAGCCTAAAGTTATACTAGCTCAAAATGATATTTGTCTGGCAACATAAAACTGAGGCATATGAATGAAAGAATGACTAGTCTGAGAAATGAAACAGAAGAAGAGGGAGATACACAAAAGGGAGTGAGTGAGAGATTCAGTGAAAAAATGAAGCTAATTTCAAAATATATGCTGCACAAGCAATATGGGATAGGAGAAACAGGATTTGTCTGTAAAGAATGCTGCTCCAAATGGAATATTTTTCTCATTTAGAAACACATTTTCATTATCTCAGCTGTATATTATAAAGTATTGTACTTCTGAAAAACCAAAAAAAGGTGCTTGTGGGTCTGAAGGTCATTGGTTCAGGCCCTAAGGGAGCTGGACATTATTTTTTTTTATGACCTTGGCTCCCAAGTTGACCCAGCCTTAAATAGGTCTCAGGTTGTCACGAGAAGTAAAGGTGGACAGCTCGATGCTGACCACATCACCCACCAAGAGCCAGCTGGTCTATAAAATATAGGTCTAGCCCTATATGCCCAATACATCTGAAGGCATAGAATAGGGTCTTTAATTCTGAAAAGAAATGGTTAATTTTTTTAAAAATCAACTATCCAACATTATACTGACTGGAACAATTTTAGACAAAAGTAAAAGGGGAAGACCATATTATTCAGAAACATCTTGCAGTAACAGAAATGCTGGTACAAAACAGACCCGACACACAGAAAACAGCATGGAGACTTTCTAGTTTATCGAAAAAAAAAAAAAAGAATAAAATATTAGAATTTATTTTTGATGGCCTAAATGTAAAGTTGAAGACCCCTCTATAATTCAGACCAGAAGCATATGTTGACATTTGTAGTTTTAATATTTTTTTTTCTTCAGATGTGACATGTTTAAGCTCTAATAACAAATATAAAATCGAACTGGCAAAATGCAACTGATAAAATATGCGATGTTATGATAATACAATATGTCCTGCTGAAAAGCTTGAAATTTTTTTATTATTATTATTAATAAGCACACATTAAAATATTGTTTATTTGTAACAAAGGATGATTTATTGATTTTTCTCATTTTAAATGACAAGAAAAATTCCCTAATAAACTATGTTTAATTTTTTTTCATATTATTTAATGACACTACTAGCTTTTCTCAAAATATTTTCTGAACTTCAAAATAACTGTTTTTATCAATTATGCAGCCGTGCTAATTATCTCCCAAATAAGCATTCACAGTACATTCATTATGTTCTTGCTGTAAAAAAAAATGCACATGTGCAGTCACAGAATGTAGTAAATTGTAAACAGTCTGTGTTTCTATAGTACTTATTAAAATGTGTGCATAACACTGTTCTTTGAAACCATGTGCAATAGTAAGTGTTGTGACTTGTGCTTTCAAGAAAACTAGGCAATAAATTATGTGATGCAACAAAAACAAATATATGTAATAAAAATTATACAGTAATAATGTAAAGAAGAAACTTTACAAGAAATATTAAAATTGTGCAAAGAACTGTGAAAATTGTTTCAATTAATATACATAATTGTTTACATGCTTTACTTCCAGTTTAAATGCTAAATAAAATATTGATAAATACTGTTAAAGACAAAATAAAATTAGTTGCGTATCCTTTACAGGACATTGCAGAACCAACATTAGCATATTCTGGCTGTTGTGGTTTTTCCAGGCAAATGTCCCATTCAGTAGTCTGCCAGTTAAAGACATAGACACTATTTAATTTAAATTTGAGCTATATGAAATCATGGAAATAATAAATTAGCATTTGGGGCCACTATTTCCATAAGTGTGCAATGTAAAACCAGATTTTTAGGCGTGTGATTTTATCAAACTATTTATTATTATAATTTTTTTTTTTTTATTATTTATCATGTGTGTGAAATATTCTTTATATCATTATGTATAACATCAACATTTCCACAAAAGAAAAATATAATAAAAGTAAGCCTTGAATTTTTAAGATGAGACTTGTAAAGGGAAAACTATTTTTGTAAGAAGTGAGAGAAACCCTTATGTCTCTTAGTTCTTTCTGCTCTTAGCAGAGCATGATGTATTATCAACTCTTCCTCTGTAATCCCATCATCACGTAATATTTTCTCCTCCTTTTTATGTTTAGTTACAGCATCCGAAAGAAATCTGCCATTCCCATATATAATTTCCAATGTATATTTAACTTCTTTAAAAGTAGTGCACGCATGATTTTTCATGATTTTTGTTTTCCTCCTTTAGTTTTAAAAAAAAGGTAAAGATCCCTTTTTACACCTTAGGTGCATCGGGCATATGGGAAGAGCATCCCATTTTTTTTACAGACTAACTGGCTCTCCTTTAGTTAGCTGCTGCAAAACCTACTGACACTGATGAGGTTACAATTTAACTTGATTGGTACCTTAACATGTAGCATTCTTGTATGAAACATGATTTCACATTTTTTTTTAAATAAGTACTTTTGGGGTGGTGGTGGTAGTGTGTGGGGATGAGGATGGGGGCGAGGACATTTTCCTCCATTATTGCAGCCTGTAAGACTGACACTGTATGACACTAAGAACCACTTTATGGATGTGAATCCAACAGAAACAAACCCCAGATACCCTGTTCCAGTTTTTAAATCAGTTTTATTTGGGTACCCAACAGCTACAAAATACATGCTGACCAATGTGGGTGGGATCTCATGTTATTCAGAAATGATATTTGTTTTCTTCACATTTATGTATAGTAACCTCTTGAACCAAGAGTGTTATTGTAATCTTGTATACAACAATTTTCAGCAGTGAATAAAAAACGTGATAAATGAAGAAAATTGATAAGTGGTGAGTGGTTATACTTATAATAATCATCATGCAGTGCTGACTTACTCCTTGGCCTTTTTAGCAATCTGCCACAGCAGAGGACTTGAACTGTAGGGCATCAAGTGATGCAACAGTGAAAAAGTCAACCAAGCAAAAACCAAATTGAAGAAACAAAACAACTACTTGTGGTGAAATAATTCAAAATTAAAAACTGGTCTGAAGCAGATTTAACTTTGGTGCTTTTGTGATAATGAAACATATTATTAGTTGAAGTTAATTAATGTATTATTTTAGGACTTCCTCTTTTTCTCTTCCACCATTTTACCTCAGCCAGGTCTTGGGGGAGATTTAAGGATTGTTTGTGAGCTTTTTCCAATGCATTGTACAAGTTGGTGTTCATTTCTGTTAGGTTGCTCCTGATGATGTCACTCCATGTCTTGTGTGGTCTTCCCCTTGCTCTGTGTTCATTATATTTCTTCAGTGTGCCTCTCTTTGGCAATTGGTACCAATGCATTCTCATCAGGTGGCCAAACCATCTCATTTGTTGTTTTTCAATGAACTGTAGGACTAGTTTTAGTCCTTATCTTCTTCTAATTTCTTCATTCATGATTTTATCTCTTCTCGTCACACCGACAGCTCTCCTAAGACATCTCATCTCTGTTGTTATGATCTTCCACTCATTAGTTGTAGTTGGGGTCCATGCTTAGCACTGGTAGCACAATGTCGACCAAAAACCGTTCTTTTGAGATTTGCTTTGGTTGACAGAGCTATCTTTCCATGCACCAGAAGTGGTGTTAATTGTCCCATAACCTGATTTGCTTTTGCATATCGTACGTTGATTTCTCTATCCATTCTTCCATCTTAGGTGAAAAATTAACCCAGATGATTAAATTCGCTCATTTGTTTTATATCTGTGATGTTTACTTAAACTTATATGGCTTCTTCTTGCCACCTATTACCATTACCTCTGTCTTATCAATTATTATCTTTATATTATATTTCTCACACTTAGTGTTGACTTGGTCTATGTGGTTCTGTAACACTTCTATTGAGTCAGAACATTAATACAGAAATGTATTTAGTCTTAGTATCATTTGCAAGTTACATCTTCTTTATTAAGGCATACATTCTTTCGTTCTTCTCAAGTCCTGTTCTGCCCTTCAGTGTAAGGTTTTGAGGAGGGGTTGGGAGTGAGGCTAGTGCTACATAAAATAAAGCAAAGGATCTTTTTGCTTGCCTTCAGATGTACAGAGCATATAGGACAGATGGGGCTAGACCTTATTTTATAGACTAATCTGTACTTGGTGGGTGATGTGATCAGTATCACACCGATCATCTTTACTTCCTGGGACTCTTCCTGATACCCATTTAGGTCTGAGTTGACCAGGGAGCCAAGGTCATTTTGGAAACAAAAGTCAGGTGGATGCACGATGCAGATGCTGATATTTACGACCTTGGAAATTCCATCCATTCCTCGCTTGCATCGACCTCTATAAATAAAGTATACTAACTTATGAAAATCTATCTGACTTCCGATTAGCCATAAATATGTACATTCACTCTTTTTATTTCTGCCTTGCTGTTTCTTAAGGTGACGTTGCAGTAAGACTGTTCTGATTTTCTCATGCTGCAGTTCATTTAAACACATGATTACTGTCCATCACTTCTTAATATTTTGGCAAAAGATATTGAACACTACATACCTTACTGCACGAGGCATTCTGAGCAAATCCCATTAATGCTTTTCATAATCACCTTCTTTATTTTTGATTTATGGCTTCCTTTGTTGTATTACATATTGTAGGGTTGAAGTCAGTTATGAAAGCAGTTTTTATATGAAGCAGGTAGTTCTAACTATTGTACGTACAATGGCATCATCTGCACTGCACATCTACAACAACAATTAGTTCTGAGGAAATGCTTAGCATTCAATCTACTGTACCCTTACAAACATTGACTTTGAATGTCAACTAAAGATATTACAGTTCAGTTTTGATGTCTAGCTAATAGCTAAGTACATCCTTCATCTAAACTATTACAGAAACTGCCAGAGTACAGAGAACCAATATGAAAGATTTAACAGCCATTACACAATAGGTGCATACAAGGTCTGAGTTAGTCATAACTTACAGTAAGTGATTTGTGTTTTGGTGTATTAAAAAAAAAAGTTAATTTACACTATTTTAGTATTTGTGCAGGTCGTAATAGTATCTATTGAGAAGGGACTAAATGCAGCATTCAAAATACTCATCATCACCATTATCATCACCAGCATCATCATTATCATCATCATTGTCTTTTTGTGCATTTCACATAGGGCTCACAGTCTCTTCCTCCATTCTGGTATTTCCTGTGCAGTAAATTCAATATCATGGATGGAATCTAGTTCGGAACCTTTGGCCTCTCTCATCAACGTACATGTTAGGGTTTCTTTTGGGTGTTCTAGACTCCTCATTCCCTTTGTTTCCTATTTAGTGCCTTTTTTGGTGATCCTCTGCTCATTTTCTTCTAAGTATGTGCATAATATGCTTTTGGAAGGATGAGGCAAATCTGGAAATCCAACAGTTACTGCAGAGGAATGAAACTCCGACTCTACAAGAGCATCATTTTGCCAGTTCTTCTCTATGGAGCGGAATGCTGGAGAATGACCAAAAAGGATGCACACAAGCTGTCCACCTTCCACCACACATGTCTACGTAGAATTATCAAAATTTTCTGGCCAGATACAATCTCAAACACTAAACTACTTCAAACCACAAACCAAGAAACTTTAGACAGTATGATTACCAAGATAAGATGGAAATGGCTTGGCCATGTTATGAGAATGACTTCTGATATACCTGCCAAAACAGCTCTCACATGGACACCAGAGGGAAAGAGAAAACAGGGGCGCCCAAAAACAACATGGAGACGAACGATGGAAAGTGACCTTAGTGCGGCATCTTTGACATGGAAAACTGCATTGAAAATTGCACAGGACAGGAAAACATGGAAAGTCCTCTCTGAAGCCTCATGTGCCACTAGGCATAACGAGAACTGATGATGATGATGATGTGCATAATATAGCACCCTCTTTAGTCTTTATACTAGTGGTTGCCAGACATTTCTCTTCTTTGTTCACTCCTCTTAAATACATTCCATTATATGTTCAATTTTTTTCTCAGGTATTTTGAATGTATTTAACTTTTATTCCATGTCTCTAGTGGCTCTCCAACTTTCACTGGCTTATGTTAAAACTGAAATAATATCAGAACTGAAAATATGTAGCTTGGTTTTAAAAACTATACAATTTAGAGTTCCACAGTTTTTGTTTTCAGGTTTTTAAAAGCTGCTGATGCCATGCCCCTGTGTGTCATAATTTCTTTCTTTGTGTTTCCTTCACTTTCAAAATTACTACCTAAATAAAATACTCAGCAACAAAAATATTTCAGATTTTTTGGGTGTCTGAATGTCCACACCTACATGAACTGATCATTAACTTATTTCTTGTTACTAATTTAACAAGTGGCTATAAGAATTTTTTTAAGTGTTAAATTGCTGGCATTTTTCTGTTTAAGTTGTGGCTAAAATATTCGCATGAAACAAATCTTCTACTTTTGCTCCTACTCATACATAGTGGCTAAAGTAAAAGTAATTGTCCTGACTACATAGTACTCTTAAATATGAAAGGATAATTAGTTCAGCCTACTACTGTACATCATGCTGTGAGTCACTACATGACAATGACCCTGTGTGACTCCACAAGTTTGGTTGGGATGCAAAAAATGGAGAATCTTACAGCGCCTTATTAGGAATACTATCAATAATATATACATAACTCCTTTATGATATGTTTTCATCCTGAAAGTCCTCCATTCATTAGCCCAACAAACTAAAGAGCTCTGCTCAAAGTAACTTAATTACTGACAGTAACTTAACTACTGAAAGTAACCTAACTAAAATAAAGTAAAACGACCCTTTTCCATACCTACAGGCATATAGGGCACAACGGGCTAAATCTATATTTTACAGACCAATCGGGACTTGGTGGGTGATGTGGTCAACATCACACCATTCACCTTTACTTCCCAGGACTTTATCTGGTACCCATTTAAGGCTGGATCCATCTAAGAGCAAAGACATTTTTGAAAAAAAGTCTGGTTCAACCAGGACCTAGACAAACAACCTTCAGATTTGCAGGTGAGAGTAGTAACTAAACTACAGTCAGTAACTTAGCTACTCCCAGGTCAAGGGAAAGGAATTAGACAAAGAGAGACACAAACCTGAAGCCAAATAGGTAGACTAGGGACAATCAAAGGCTAGGGGAAGCAAATTTAAATAAAATCCCTGTTGAAACTGAATACATTTAGCCATAGGCTTGATAAAGCAGTGCAAAATGATTAGTAAGTACCATCATCACAGCACCCTGAACTGATCCATAGGTGCTCCGATCTCCTCCTCAAAGTTACTTGCTCCATAGTGATGTTAAATGACTTGCAGCATTGTTGTACATAACATAGTCTTAGAGATACTTAACAGTTTCAAACAAATGGAACTGCCACACTAACACTTCAGTTTACAAAAGGAACTCTAAAGCCATAAATAATACATTCAAGATTGTAAACTGTTAGGATTCAAATTTTAATTCAAAGTGTTCAAATAATTGGATGAGAATGTTCTTGCTGGTGATATTTAAAAAAAAAATGAAGTTAAAAAGTGTGATCTAAAAATACAGCTGAAATAAACAATGCTAATAACTGTGTATCTAAAAAATAAATTGTGTAAATATGTACCAGAACTGATTTTATTAACATAATCTTTAATTTGAAAAAATGGTAGAAAACGTGGCTATAACTGCTAAGTGTGTTCTATAAATAAATTTAAATAAGTGATTTAGAAATAAAATTGACTTAAACTAGGCTAATAATTAGGTAGAAAACTATACTTAAACAATTATTATAAATATGTATTTAAAGTTGTCTATTTACATAAAATATTTTTAATATGTATTTAAATTTGTCTCTTAACTTAAATTATTTTAAATATGTATTTAAATTTGTCTCTTTACTTATTCTTTTTCTTTGAAAAAAGGGAAGGTGAGTGAAGCTGTTGCTAATAAATGCATTCAAGAAAGGAAATCAATTTTAAAAATGTATTTGCAAAATAAGCTGAATTAAAATTATCAAATCACTTTTATTCAACTGTATCCCTGAAAAGATTATCATAAGTACGCATATGAACCTGCTGCTACCACATAATCTTCCATTATTTAAAAGAACATATGCAACTAAATGTTAAGGAAGTAGTATGGTTTTGTTGTTGTTGATGCTGCAGCAGTAACAGCAGCAACAGTAAAAGCAGCAGTAGTAGTATTTACATTTATAATATCCTTTTAAACACTTTTGTACTCTAACTGGAATAAATGGAGTAGAAATAACATTTAACTTCCTCAGATTCACATTAAAATGTGAATAAGAAAACTGTTAATGATTATCTCCCACTGTACTTCCCATGCCTACAAATAATATTAATCTGAAATGTCTATTCTACATTGATGAAAATTTACCATAAAGTGATATGAAACCAAACTAGACATAGAATTATCAGCTTCATATTATCACAATCACCAACAAAAGGTGAACACTGCCGCTACAAAGACTTCATCAGCATACTATTTTAATAGACCATTACAAACAAGAATACACAAAACCATTTAACTGAGGACTCTCCCAAAAAAATATTGATATGTCTGGCTCATAGAAGCTCAGTAACAAGTGTGATACCGGAAATAGATCCTAGATCCTAGCCAGAAAGAGGTTTTGCAGGTAGGAGTCTAATTTTTAAAATATTAGATTAAGCTTTCTTGGACATTAGGGCTCTAAAGCAAAAGGGAACCCATTTGATAGATAAGATCGTTCTTAAGAGACAGGCTGACTCTGTCACTAGAGTAGCTGGACCTGACCATAACCTCGATGCTGAAGGCAGCAGGGTGACTTTGAGAACTGAAAAGCAACAGTGCTGATTTCAGAGCACCATTTTGCACATCAGAAAGATGTACCTGAACTTGTCAGCAAGTTGCATTCCTGTTTTACAGATGTACTTTATACCACATATTGCAGATGATAGTGTATATTACATAGTGGCTCATACAATAGAATCCCTGAAATATGTGGAAGGTGGCCAACAGGCACAATTTGACCTAGGAATTTCTATAAATAAAGCAAGAGTTTAAAAAGGAAACCCCACTAAATGGTATTTGTTAAAGTAAATTTAGTTATTCGCCATCACTCAAATATATCTTTATATTCCCCTCTCCTAAAATGTACCTACAGCGAGCTGGGAAATTGGCTCTTATGGTGGAGAAATGGTACCAAGTAGAAGTATCGGTTTTGTAGTTTCTCATGGTGAAAAGCTTAACCTGTAATCTGTGAGTATTCAACCTCTTTCAGTGAAAATAAAAATATTTTCTTCATGCATTAATCATATATGACCAAATTTTAAAAAAATAATAAACCAAACTTACGTAAAAGGATTTAAGGATTTCAGTGAGTTGGACTGTGAATTGGCTTCAGCATGTTCCACTACGTCAGCTGGTCTACTTGTCTTTTCTGTAAAACAATCATCTCAATCAAAAATAATCATTGTAGGATAATGTATTAAGTTTTTATGCAAGATTATATGCAGTTTATTATCCTTTTTTAAATTTACACTAAAAAATGTACATGGGGTAATGAAAGTGTAACAAGAAAAGATAGACTTAGAAATGATGATATCTGGAGGAGAGTTGATACAGAACAGTACTGAACTTTATCAGCAGAAAACAGATCAAATGGTTTGGCCATGTAATAATTTAGACAACAGAGAAAGCACTACAGAGAAAAATGTTATGCAGATAAATGGTAACAGAGCCAGAGGTTGACCATGCAGAAGATGAACTATGGAAATATCAGAGACACTGAAAAGTACTATATACAAGGCAAACAAAAGGGCCTGTTCCATAGATCTCTTCCTGTCCTGACACTGTGAGGCATTCCAGGAGCAGAGACAAGAAGAAAATAGAAGAATGAAATTGACTAGGCTGATATCATGTCACAGTAGGAATGAATGTACTTTTTCATGCCAAGACTGCATTTACATTACCATGACAGTATTCATTTACATGTCTGTAACAAGATTCAATTTCATGTGCATGTTAGAATTGCATGTATATTACAATGTCAGAACTGCTCTTATGTGCCCTTACTAAACTGACACCTACCTTCCAGTGTCGAGAGAATGTGTTAAATCTTAAGTAAGATGCCATCAGGCGTGCCATCAGGCGTGCCATCATGCGTGCCATCAGGCGTGCCATCGGGCGTACCATCACCAAGAAATCTTTAGGAGGGCTAAGCCTCTTATAATTTGCTGGTGCCGGCTCAAGGGGTCTGAAGCAGTGGGGAGGGGGGGGGGGGAATAATTCATGGTGCCTGAGAACCCAAGTTCCAGCTCATATGGTTGCCATAATGTCTTCATTATTATATTAATCAGTCAACAGCTAGTCCTTTTCACATATGAAACATTCAGTACATATATAAGTACTTGGATCCCCTCTTCAGTATATCCCTCAGCATGTAGCAGGCAACTGATCATGACAGTTCTGGGTTGGTTTACTATTCTTCTTTGGCTTCCAGCACAACACTTTTGTCTGGCTTCAACCTCTTTGACTGAGTGTCAGTCAGCCGTTTGATCAATTTCCACTGCACTGTTCTCTCCAGTCATGATGATATATTCTTTATTTTCCATTGTTACGTACTCTCAAAGGGCCTTGACCACATCTATCTTGTCATGCCTCATTTTACCATCAAATGGTTCAGATCGCTTAATTTTGTGGATTTTTAATGGCTGCTTTATGCATTTAGTACGTGTATATGCTATTGGCTTTGCTGTCTTTTTCTTCGGCTGTAAACTCCGTCAGAAAGTTCTTGTGGTTCGTCCACCTCTGGACTTAAGTCTTGTTCCAGAATCTGAATGTTGCATGCACATTGATTTTACATAGCCGACTTATCAATATGTAAACCGTTGGTTCCTTGCATCTCAGGCAAATGCACTCTGACTTCAAGGGAGGAAGCCTCCAGTTAGTCGACTCTTGCAACATGCTTATTTTCCTCTATTTTTGTTTTTCTCACACACTGGGCAAAGGAACCCCACAGGGAGGCTTTGCTGTGATTGCAGTCTGTTTTAATCTTTTCGCAAGTGACAGAGATGGACTGTTTTTGTTGTTGTTGTTGCAAAGATATGGAGCAATTATGAGGTGACCTATGTGCCATGAAGTTGGAACTGCGACATACTAACGTATAATTGGTTAAAGAGCAAGACTCCCCTCAGTAACTGTAATCAAACATTCCCAGCAGACATCAGCAATTATACTTAACTGATAAGGGATAGTTATGTTACAGTTGTTACCATATGAAACATTTATATGATATTCATTTGACATGCAACATCCTTCATATGTTATGCTCTGTATTTCAAGACAGCTAACTCTAATATTTAAACCATCTACATCAAATTCAATTATGCATGTTTTATCAGTGTTACCTTGCGCATCTTTCTCTACTTCCAGAGACAGACCAGGAGTTTTCTGTAGAGCTTCAACCAAATAGAAAACAGAAAAAAAAAACTGAAAAAGTGATGTGTTAAATAACACTGTGATAAAACTTGTGGAAAATACAATAAGATTATAAAAGAATTTTTGACTGAAGAATTTAAATTTAAGAAGTATACAGTTTGTGCATAAAAGAAAAAACTAATAACTTGGATTGTGCACATTTAAAAAAAAATGTAATCACTGTTACAAACAGAATATTTCCCTCTAGCATCAAATCATACTGCTGTATGTTGCAGAAACGTAAAGCACATGTGAAGCAAATACTACTAATTACAAACACACATTAACCGATATCTGAGCAGAAAATAGGGAATATAATGATATGAGAGAATCATCAATGAGGAGCCAAGGAAGGTAACTAAACAAATTTCAGAGAATTCATATAAAAGATACAGATACTGGATAGGGTGAACACTGACAAAACTTGATAACAGTATAATAAGAATGTCTTTGCACTGAAACCACAAAGCCAAATTAGTGAACATAAAGAACAGGATAGATACAAAAATGAATAATGTGGAGGGAACTGGTAGAGATGACAAAAGGATGATTTGGAATGAGCTTACTGAAGACCAATGCTACAATAGTCGACAAAAGACAGAAGATGCAGAAGAATAAAGGCATTAAAATAAAAGCCTAGCTTAGTACTTTCTTCTGTTGAATGATATTTGGATCAGGCATATTCATCACTGTCTAATGACAGGGAGGTTTTATTGTCTCTATTGCCCAGGACATTTTTTCCTAATAAAAAGAAAAAAACAACAACAAAAACAAAAAAAGGTGTTGATACCACAAAGTGTCTAATAACAGGTCCGGTACTCACAACAAAGTGTCTATTAGAGTAGTGTTGAACCATAATACCATAAAATGTGAAGCACAATGCACCTTTTTATTTTTACTCAAATCTTTGGTTCAATATTATACACTTTATTTTCATAAAATGAGCTGGCTTTTTTTTTTTGGGGGGGGGGGGGGGGGGGGGACATTAAACAGTTAAAAACAGTTGAGTTATAATTCTGTAAATATAAATTTCAGTTTCAAACAAATGTTCTAGACATTTGCATGAACAGTTATAACATTTTATCAACCCTTTTGCCCTTTGAAGTAAAAAAAAAAACTGACACTTTTGATTGAGTCCGATTCTCAGTAAATATCACTTATTTGCTTCAAATATTTGCACATTTATATAATTTTACTGTAGTATGCACCCCACGAGATACAGTGAGATATTCCAGGCAATAAATTGTCCAATCTATTGTATGTGTGTTCTTTGTTCCAACTTATAAATGTGACAGATGTTACCATTCTCACTGTCATCATCAATACTGTTCAATTATTTGTTCAACAGATCATTCTACAGAATGCCATCCTCTTATGTGTTTAACACATCAGAAATTTCATCAATCAAAGTGATGGTATGAGAATAATGTAACTGCCACTGAAGTGAGTAGTGGTGTCCAACTCATAATTCCAGCATACTGCAATTGAAACCTACTGCTGGTTTAGTGGATTTTTAATCATGGTATGGGGTGTCGCAAATCGACCTAGCCTACCAGGATGTATGTCCTGGGAAAGTAAAGATGGCCGTCATAATGCTGACCACATTACCCACCTACTGCCGATTGGTCTGTAAAAATATGGGTGCATTTCCCATATGCCCGATGCGCTTAAAAGGTGTGAAGAGGGATCTTTTTACTGGTGAGTAATTCAGTGATGACTTGAGTATTTATAATAATGTGTATTAGAAACTGGTATTTCTTGGAAGTGTTTAAAGTATGTAAATTCTATTTTTTTAAATTCTCTAGTAAAATATATGCATCTTTACAAACATTCCCATGTGGGTTCCGGGCTACAATGTGGAGAAAACAAGAATAGACCCACTGCCTCCCCAACAGGCATGTCGTAGGAGCTGACTAGCTGGGAGCTTCCTTCAAAGTGAGAGTGCATCTGCCTGAGAGGCAAGGAACCAACAACCTGCAAATAAATAGATCTGTAAAATGGATGTGTGCACAACACCCAGGTTGTGGAACAAGACTAAGTCCAGAGGCGGACGATCACCCAGAACTTTCCACCAAAGTTTACAGCCAGTGGATGTAGAAGAAGAAATATTTACAAACACAAGCAACTGTAGTGCTATATTTTAGCATAACCTTCAGTAAATGAGCTATTTGTATTTGCGAGGTAAGACTATGCTAGAATTTACCTTTAGATGAGATGTAAAGATGATGATGTTGTAAATATGAATCTTAAGGAAATCATCCTATTCTAAAAAAAATATAACAAATGTGAGTACAACATTGTTACCAAAAAAAAGCTAGTGTATGGTGAAAAAAAAGTGTAAATACTATATTTTACAATGAAATAAAAAGTGTTTTCTAATTTTACATTGTAATAAATGTGGAACAATATAAAGAATTCTACTTTAAAGGTTACTAAATCTATGAAAATGGTGTTAATAAGTAATTTTAAAAAATGCACACAAGAGGAAACATTCAAGCTTACCTAATACTGCAGCTGCTCCCTTCCTGAACATTGCCACTTAAGAAACAGTAAACAGAAGTTAGCTATGCAAGTTAAGAATTATTTATAAGTTAAAAATTAAGTGAAATACCCTCTGAATCAAATCATATACATCATGTCTCAGATATGTCATAGATTTTTCAATAATATAATTTTATTCTGTCTTTAGTGAGATTTTGTTCCGTGCTTTAGGCCAAATAGCATTGTTCCAGATCTTTGTGCACACTGTATGGTATATTCAGATGCTGGCTTCTCCTCCAGGCGGAATTAGTTCTGCAAGTATTTCGTCCTGAGGGTTTCTCAGTGGAAGAGAAATTAGCAAGAGGACAAAAATTACTGTATATCACTTTATGTGCCAATCGTGACCTAGGGATGTGAGTCATGGGCAATGACAACAGCTCACAGAAGCCAGCTTCAAGCCTAAGAAAGGAGTCATCTGAGAAAGGTGGTCCAACTGACAAGAAGGTACAAAGTTCACATTCAGACAATATGCCATGACTTTGAAACACAGGCCCTACAAACTTGAGTGGATCAAGTCACAGTTAGGACATGTATGCAGAATGGGAGAGTTCAATCGTCTACCATGGCAGGCATAGGAGGCAAAGAACCAGTTAACCAGACAACCAGGAGGCCCAGGGTTTGCTAAGAAGACAACATCCGACAGTCCCTGACTGACTGAGGCCTCAAATGGAGCAAAGCTAAAAAGAAAATTGCTGACAAAGAAGTCTAGCCATCTGGCAAATATCTACACCCCAAGGAAGAAGAGAAGCGACTAAGTAAGTAAAGTATTTTGTCACAACCTGGTGATTTTCCTTTCTTCAGACTGTGTATTGCTGACGATACCCCATCCGGTAATGGCTCTGGTTCTTTATCATCACTTTCACTTTCATAAGTTGTTGAATTACTTGTCAGATCTTCATTTATTTCTCTATAGTATTCTTTCTGTCTTTCTAATATGTCTTTGGTTTCTGTTACCTTTTTATTATCTATTACATGAAATGATGATCTGCATTTGCCTTTTAAGGTTTTAATTTCTTTAAACATGTCTCTGTCCTTTCCTTGCATCGGGGGTTTTTCTATATAATTATGTGGTGTTCATTATAAACGGTTTCTGGTCTTTTCTGATGTTCTGATTTCTCTTGCGTAGTTCTTATATGCAGGGCTATTCGCTTCTGTACCTGTTTGTTTTCTTCTTCCTTCTTCTATTAGCTAGAATACAAGTTAGATATTGCGACGGCACTTTGGGAGCGAGCGAACTGTGTGGAGGCACAGATCGATCATTATGGTCTAAGGAGAATGGCACTGCAAGGAGTTTCCAGGGAATCTGGATGATGCTCAACACTCAGGGGAAGGATAAAGGGATATACAATCAGATTGTTACTGGTACCATTGGAATTGGAACTCTTCTCTTGCGACTGAAGATGGAGACTGAGCACTTATGGGACTGTCCCGAGTGCTATGATGTTGATTCTTAATTCAACATTCAACACATTCCTTCTTCTATTAGCTAGAATGGTTTTTTTTCTGTGATGTAAATCTGCTTCTTGTATAGTTTTCTATGGATCATGTTTTGAGCTAATGTGATGATGATGATTTTTACTTCAGTGGCTAACTCATCCGGTGTCATGTCCTCCTGCACAGTCATGAGTACCTCAAATTTGTTTTTAATCTTAGTGGTGTATTAACTAGATATATTACTTAAATTAAAACGTATTGGCTTATCTCCTTCCAACACTTCTTTTCAATTTTATTTTAAAATCTGCTAAATATATTTTGCCGCCCTCAGAATTTAGCAGCTATAAAAAATGTTGACACAGTGTGCAGCTACAGATGTTGTACATGCAAATATGGCCCTGCCTCCCAGTATTATAGCTCTGTTGCAGAGGTTAACAGCTGACATCAACATTTTTCTTATTTCAAATGAAAAAAAAATTAAAAACCTAGTGTACTTAGTTAAAATTGTCATAATATATCAAATTAGAACTGTCACAGAGTTTCCACAAACAACAAAATAAGAAAACAGTCAAACAAATACTTAAGTACCCATGAAAGGAAATTATGAAGATGAGCAATCAATCAGGTGCCATCTGTTCAATGAAGGTTGGATGCAATTGATCTCCAAATGCTATGTCGATTGTCTTGACTGTACACTCTCTCAGACTGCTGTTCATCCATCTCCTGATATTTTTTCCAACTTGTAACACTGTTTACTTCTCGCTCTCATGCCTTCAAGGTTTTATGGTTTTGTAAGAGAGTTATGTCTTTGAATGTGGCCAAAATATTTTAAGCGTATCTTTTTTTGTGTGTTCTTATTTCAGTTACTTTCTTTTCATTACCAGTATCTGCAAAACCTTTGTTTTTGAAACATTATACTTACATGGTCTGCACTTGCATTTCTTAATCTGTCGTACATCTGTCACATCTCCATGACACTGTTTGCAGTAATAAAATGCCCTACAGATAACAAAGGAGTCATTGGCAATGTATTCATTACAGAGATAACTTATTTAAAAAAAAACAGACAGGAGACATAGCAAGAGTTTAAAATTTCTGAGAAATCATGTATATTTGGAAAGACTCTCATCTTTCTCGCCCAGTTTTCTCACTCATGCATTTTGATGCATGCATGTGTGCGCGTGTGTGTGCATGTGTGACTGCTTGTATGTATGTGTGTGTGTGCGCACGCATGCATGAGTGTGTGTTACATTATGCCATCATCATTAACTTCATTGCACATTGGGCATTCCCCTGCCTGTTCAGTCCTCTGATGCAACAACCACACAAGGTGAGTTGAAAGACATTTGTCCACAACTTTAGGCATATTGGGAAGTTCGAGCTGGACAATCTTATAGACCAATCAGCACTCAACGTGGGTGATGTCGTCAGCCTCATGCCAGCCAGCATGACTTCCCAGGACTTTACCTGATACCCACTTAAGGCTGGGTCAACCGGGGAGCGAAGGTCAATTTAAAAAAAAAAAATGAAGTTGCCAGTACTCACTTCAAAACATCTATTAAAGAAGCACTGAAAAAAATGATGCTTATTTAAAAAAATTAATGAGTACTGATCATATTCACATATCTACTGTCAAATTTACTTTATAATTTCCACACACAAAATTTGTTTCAGAACAATAGCTTTAGAAGCCTGTGATATATTGTATTGCTTATGAACTGTCCCAAATACAACATACCAAGGCAAAACATTTGGCCAAGAGAAACATCGGTGCAAGTCAAACTTTACGGGTCACTGAGTGATTTACAAAATACAGTGAATTTCATACTAGAGACAACATTGCAGATATAGATAATTTATTTCAAGGGAATGAAAGAAGAAGAAGAAGAAGATTGCTTATGAACATCAATATAATTCACCTTTTGACTTCCTCTGCAGACTCTGCTATAAAGAATCCTTGTGTAGCATTTTCGATTTTTACTTTTGGACCAGGATTGATAGCAAGAGTACTCTCCCTTGTATCCTCTTGACGAACTTCTATAGCTAACAGTAATAGTTTCAGCTTTGCAAAACATAATCTGAAATTTAAAAAATAAACAGAATCTCTCAAATACTTTCAAGTTCTATAATTTTTTTTCAATGGCCTTCATGTAATACACAGACAGATTTAAGAGAGTCCTGTTCCAGAACTTGAGTTATGTGTGTACATCCATTTTACAAGCAGCGTCCTCGGCTTAGGCAATGCAAGCCTGACTCGTAATTCTAACATACCGCGATTGAAACCCACTGCTAGTTGCGTGGATTTTTACCATGGTATGGTGCGCCGCAGGTTGACCTAGCCTAAAATGGGTACCAAGATGTATGTCCTGGGGAAGTAAAGATGGTGTCACAACCCTATAAGTACAGTCAGTGTACCACACCGTAAGGTGTGCGTGTTGAGGTTGGACACTGAGTTCGGTTAGTGCACGGTGAAACCAGCGCTCAGGATAAAGCAAGAAAGACTGAACTGTGTTGTGGACAAACACGATGACTGCTTTTGGGACTGAGCTGGTGAACGAGGTCAAGAGACACGGGGGAGAGAGAACAGGACATTCGGTGTGCGTCGGTCAGGAAGAGAGGACGTTTAGGAAGACAGTTATAGTATTAAAGTTAGGATATATTTCTGTTAGTGACTGGATAGTTTATGTACAGTTTTGTGTTAGGATAGGATAGTTCTTGTGTAGAGTATTTATGTATATGTGCTGTGAGAGAGTGGCTGACCTTGACACTCTGACCCTGCACTAAGACAGAGACTGTGACAGTTTGATTGGGTCAGTGTGGTGATAGAAAAGAACGTATCTCGACTGGTTGTGGTTTGTACACCAGGATATTGCCAGTAGCACGTACTGGGGGACGAGGTGATTGTAAAGCCCGTTCAGCCAGAGGGTCCAGGCAATAGGTGGCCACACAGCGGGAAGTCAACTGTATGTATTACCTGTACTTCCAATAAAGATTGTCGTGTGTGCTCTGTGTGCGTTCGGGTTCAGTGTGTGTTAAAGGTTAGTCTGTCTGTCATAGGCCTAGTTACGAGCCACGGACCGGCAAGGTCATACCAGAGGTCTGTGACAGATTACCTGCATAATGCTGACCCCATTACCCACCTAGTGCCCATAGGTTTGTAAAAATATGGGTGCTCTTCCCATAAGTTTAATGCACCTAAAGGAGTGAAAAGGAATCTTTACTTTTTTCTTAATCCATTTTCCAGATCTTGATTACTGGAATGCAGACTGTTGGTTCCTTGTCCATCAGGCAGATGCACTCTGACTTTGAAGGAATCCGATGGTTGCCAGTCCAGTGCAGGTTGACAAGACTTCTCATACGTCCAGTGCACCTCCCGCACCTAGCTGCGCTCATCTTTACTCACAAATCTTGAATTCTTAGCAGCAATGCAGATGTGCTGCTCCCAGTTCCTTTGATCTTCCTATCTCTCTAAGGACATTACAAATGTCAGGGCAATCCATAGGCCTGACCTCTACAGCCATGGCAGAGTTGGCTAATCTATCAGCTCTTTCACTGCCCACAACACCCACATATCCAGCGACAAAGATAAAGCTAACTCCAGGTCAACCGAACCTTAATAAACTCTGCCCCAATATGGGAAACAATTTTTGTTGTTGTTATTTTAAAGCCCCTACCTGGGTTTTGTTGGGGGCGCTAACATAACCTAACAGCTGAAAGGGATTTCTGGAACTTGCGCTTGGGGGATTCTCACCCAAATGGTGGCACTTTGTGTCACCCAGGTGTTGATCGCTCATTGTGCAGGCTTGGCATCCCTCACTCACAACCCAACCTAAAATGGGTACAAAGTAATGTCCTGGGAAGTAAAGGTGACCAGTTGACCACAACATCCATAGAGGGCTGACTGGTCTATAAAAATATGAGTCAATCATCATACACAGGATGAATCATTGGTGTGAAAAGGTTATTTACTCTGTATGTATGTGCGTGTGTAAAGCTTGTGTGCATTAAAGAGTGCATGTCTATAAAAATATGAGTCAATCATCATACACAGGATGAATAATTGGTGTGAAAAGGTTATTTACTCTGTATGTATGTGCGTGTGTAAAGCTTGTGTGCATTATGTGTGCATTCACACACATGCATGCAGGTGCTCTCATCAAGGGATGACAGGTAAACCAGGCAAAAGGAAGAAAACTTACTCTGCTGCCTCCGGAAATGTGAGAGCATTGAAAGCACTGGACAAATATTCTGTATACATCTCCATTCCAGTACCCCTCATATAATCTTTCTGCCACTGGGACATTTCTGGGGTCTGTGAAATAAATTATTGCCATCTTTTGAAGAACTGCATACATTTCTTCAATATAAACTACCAACACTACATGACATGGATGATAATAAGAAGAAGATGTTTATTTCAGTCTTCTTAATCCTGCCGCACGAACTGTTTAAATTATTATCTGTTTTCTTTTGCACGACTAATTTAGTTGGCCTCAGTGGCTTCAGCATTGCGAGCGGGCTTTGTAATGCTGCGGTGCCAGATTCGATCCCAGCTGCGGACCTTGCGCCTTGCATTGGTTTCGACTGTCGTATCGAGAGTTGTCTGTCCAAAAAAACAATTGCAAACTACTTGACGCAAATTTGCCTAGAAAAACCTTGATTTGATTTTATTTGATTCAAGAACCGACATCACAGCACTCGAGGCATTCCCTCGAGGCTCCGTCCACATCCTCAGCAGCCAGTGAAGAGTTCCGATACTAATGGTGCCAGTTAGCATAGAAAGAAAAAAACCTTAAAAACAGCCAAAAAATATGCTTGGGTTAGTTCTACAATTTCCTTTAAAGGATATGGAACTAACTTTAACGACTAACTTTCTATACAAAACTTACTGGATTATAAGAACGCATGGTGAAGAGATTAGCCATGAGAGTTGAAAAACCTGGAGCCAGACAGCTTTGAGCAATGAAACCAAGTTTGAGTTCTGCCACACATACTGCATCGTCTCCCCTCTTCCAGTCCCAGCTTGGAATATTCAACAAGTATGCCTGAAAGTGTTAAATGGATCCAAATGTTTACCTTATAAAAGAGCATATGAACACACACACAAACACTTGGAATTCATTATGTGCCTTGGTAACATATCTATGCTTTTATGATGAAAACATCTGTTACATTTCTATTTATAATTAATTATTCCCTTCTTTTTTTTTTTTAAATTCTTTTATGTTTTATTGTAAATTCGATTTTCCTCTCCCTATTTTATAGCTAATGTTCTTATATCTGCTTTTAAACGTGACCTGCCTGGTTCTTACTGATTCTGTTATATTGTCCATCAATAAAGACTTTGTTAAAAAAATTCAACTGTGTGTGTATGGATAACATCATTTAGCTTTCTTTTCATAGTTTGAGATTTATAATTTTACTAAAGTAATAAAGATTTAATCTTATAAGTCCCTACTGCAGCTAGTTTTGCCACAAGCTTTAGAAACTTAAATCCATGTCCAGCCTGCCAAATGGCTTTAACAAAAAATAATTTTTGCCATATATCCACAATGAAGGGAGTCCCCGTGTTGTAGCAGCTAGCAGCTTGCCTGAGGATCGGAAGCTCATGGGTTCGAGTCCTGACGGAGCCAGACTTTTTTTTAAAAATATCCTTGGCTCCCAGGTCAAGCCAGCCTCGAGTGGGTACCATGTGAAGTTCAGGGAAATAAAGGCAACTGGCGTGATGCTGACCACATTACCCACCAAATGCTGATTGGTCTATAAAATATAGGTCTAACCATATACGACAAATAAAAAGAGATTTTTCAAATGACATATAGCAAACACGTACCTTGTTATGGTACTGTAACAACTGCACAATGACTTTAATATCAGAATGAAAGTTCTTGATGGAGATCACTCTCATTATGTTTGCTGCATCTTCTTGGTCTGGATCCTGGCAATACTTGTTTGCTAACACAAGGCAGGCATCTGCTTGCTTTATCTGAGGAGCATCAATCAGCATTTATAACAGATGTCCTGCAGTTATTCTTTATAATATTTTTCCTTCTTCTTATATATGTTATTTACAGTTTTCATTATATTAATTTCATTTTCACAATTCTTTGTACCATAGGGAAAATTTTTCTATAATGTTTGGTGCATTGACTCAATATCTGTATTATCTCCATTGCATTGTACCAGTTCTGAGTAGCAATTTATCTTTTTTCCTCGTGATCAAATGCAAGCGTGGACTGGCCACACTGAAGACGGTGGTGGCGTCACACATGGAACAGAGATTAATGGTCTGGATTGTTCAACCATTTGGTTCTTTCTGTAATTGATTATGGCCGACGAATATTAACCCTATCTACTTCACAGTTGTGATGACCCTGCTTTGCATGGTCTCCACGAGTACATTGTGGCAAGCAGGAAGTCCGTGCTACAAGTGACGGCACGAGATACTTGTCGCCGGTGGAGTAAGCGAGGCGAAGCCCGAGCTAGCCTCGTGGTCAGTCGATCATCAGAAGTCAGGGAAGACGGTTGTAGTAATTGAAGATGTCGTCTTTATGTTGCGCAAATGGTTAGTGTTCCAATATGTCGCGAGTGATAGAAGTGCGAATAATGTTTGAATATGTGAAATAAATGGACCAGAATAAACTTACAGAATGTACCAAGAAGCTGAGCGGCGTTTGTGTTGTCAACCCTAGACGTTAAAGTCGGTGTAAACCAAGGTTCTTTCCAAGCCAAACAAAGGTTCATTCTAAGTAGACCACGATTCATTCCAAGTGAAGCTACGATCCATTACAACAGTGTACAAAGCTAGAAAGGATTCAAAATGAAGAAGTGAGTATCGTCTTGTGGTGCAAAGGAGATACCCCAATTAGAACAATGAGGTATATGCTTGGGCTGACATCGGTAAAGTCCATACTGTCACTGGCGCTAGCTAAGGCCTATTTGCGAATTACAAATGATAAAAGGCATCCACTGCATGGTAATCTGAATGATTTAAGAGGAGACCAGTTAAAAAGAGGAAAGTCATGGATGCACTATCTGAAGATATCACTGAGATGCCAGCTTTGGTCAAGCAAATACACTGGAAGCAGGAATGGGTCGGTGTGAACACCGGCAACAGCAGTTTCCATCAGATCATTATCACATAAGGAAGAGAATATAGAGAGTGGTGTAACGGTATGGCAGAATTAGAGGTACAACAACAGATAGATGAAAAGACTGGACTAGATGATGCAGTAGTGTACACCAATGGTTCTGTTCATCAGGGTGTAAGATCTGGCTGGGGTTTTCAGCTAGAATGAAAGGAAACATTTCGGCAGAACAAAATGAGGCAAACACTGCAGCTCTGAATTGAATAGCAGAAAACAAAGTTACCAGAGGAATTATTGTGTCTGATTCTCAGACGGCATTGCGGAAGGTTCAAAACAGACTGTGGCATGAGTGGATACCATGCATCTGTAAGCCAACATTGCAGGGACACATGTAGACATACTGTCTGGGATATGCAGGAGTGCGAGGGAATGAAAGAGTGAATTTCCTGGCTACAAAAGCGAAAGCTTAGGGACCACTCATACTTGACAAGGGAGATATTCTGAAGACCATATATGAACGACTGTTGACAGAAGACACGAGATTAGATTAAATAACATGTGCAATAATGTGTGAATAATGAATTAAGTGTGGATCCAGCAAAGAGGGACAATGTGTGTATAATCAGTGTGCTACGGGAACAGTTACATCTACACCTTAAGACATTTGCTGCGGGAGACGGAGGATTTATGGGCATGCCTGTAGTTCTATAATGTTGATTCTTAAATCAGTAATCAGATTTTAAAACCCTTTGGAAAAAAACCTAGAGCTCATAAACCCTCTTCACCCCAATACCACCCACACACCCACTACCCTCTCCAAAAAAAAAAAATCCTTTAAAAAATAAACAATTTTTACACAAGTCACTAATTTTATTTAAATAATTTATTTATAAACATATTTTAAATACCAAACTTCAATGAGGTGTTCACTTACTACATATCGAGCCATTACTTTCCATAATTTGTTGTCTATCGACCCTGTTGATTTCTTTCTCCTGGTCTGCAAATGCTACCAATAAGTTCTATTCATATTCGATGCTCTTTTCTATTAACTGTTTAAGTGTGAAGATTGCATCTTTGCAGCTTCTATTTCTTCTGAAACCCATCTGTTCTTCTTTCAACTGTGGATCTATCAGTGGTTGCAGCCTCGTTTCTATTATCGTAGAATACATTTTCCCAACATGACTTGAAAGACAGATGCCTTGATATTGATTGCATTCTCGCTTGCTTCCCTTGCATGTAACACTACATTAATTATGTTAAAAAAAAAGTATATCCAGAATGTTAATAATGTAATGGAATTATATCATAAAAATAATTATGTACTCTTCGTCCTAACCATAACCCAGACAGTATGAATTAGGATATTTCAAATAATCACTCAATGAAACCATTATAAAAAAATAATATAATGCTATACAGAATAGCTGAAGTATACAGAAAAAACAAAAATTAACACTTTACACCCAAGTTATAATCCTGAGGGCTGAACATAAAACTACTTTTAAAATACTGCTACTATAGAATATTATTCATCAAATATCCACTATAAATACTTGTGTAAACTCACCTTGACCCTTTCCAAATCATTTGCATCCATTACTGATCCCTGGAAAAACTCAACTTGAGTGATTAACCTCTTAAATAAACCTTCCAGTTCTAGGCCAGGTAAACCTCTGCAAGAGATCAAAAGCTAGTAATTGATAAACATTATTTCTATTACTTTTGTTTTCGTAGATAATCATAAAATAATAATTGTTCAGAAAACGGAACAAGTTCAAAAATAAATATCATGGCTGACTGGCTTACTTCCTGTGACTTCACCCCAGGGCTGCCACATTAGTGTTCTACAACCCTGCAAGTCCCAGAGTTGCCTTCAGCATGTCAATCCAACAGGTCAAATCCCAGATACCTGGTTAAAACTCTTAAGCAGTTATACTAAAGACACCCATAATAGCTACCCAAGCCAATTACTGCCTTTATGTTACCACTTTTGTGGTGTAGGCAGGGAGGGGGGGGGGGGGGGTCTTTGAGCCTGACCACAAATGTACAGGTGAGGATTTATATTGCCCCCAAAAGAAAAAATCCCCAACTTTACTAAGGATTGGAACCCAAGTCTCCCGCTTGACAGCCCAGTATTCTAACCGTTCAGCCAGCCACTCCTCATACAAGCGCTACACTAGCGTAAATATTTTCTCTGTTATATATTCCTGGTTTCCCGTTACCTTGCTGAGTGTTGAGTGCTGAGTGTTGAGTGTTGAGTGTTGAGTGTTGAGTGTTGAGTGTTGAGTGTTGAGTGCTGAGTGTTGAGTGCTGAGTGTTGAGTGTTGAGTGTTGAGTGCTGAGTGTTGAGTGCTGAGTGCTGAGTGTTGAGTGTTGAGTGCTGAGTGCTGAGTGCTGAGTATTGAGTGCTGAGTGCTGAGTGTTGAGTGCTGAGTGCTGAGTGTTGAGTGTTGAGTGCTGAGTGCTGAGTGATGAGTGTTGAGTGTTGAGTGTTGAGTGTTGAGTGTTGAGTGCTGAGTGCTGAGTGTTGAGTGTTAAGTGCTGAGTGCTGAGTGTTGAGTGCTGAGTGCTGAGTGTTGAGTGCTGAGTGCTGAGTGTTGAGTGCTGAGTGCTGAGTGTTGAGTGTTGAGTGCTGAGTGTTGAGTGCTGAGTGCTGAGTGTTGAGTGTTGAGTGCTGAGTGCTGAGTGTTGAGTGTTGAGTGCTGAGTGTTGAGTGTTGAGTGCTGAGTGTTGAGTGCTGAGTGTTGAGTGTTGAGTGCTGAGTGTTGAGTGTTGAGTGCTGAGTGTTGAGTGCTGAGTGTTGAGTGCTGAGTGTTGAGTGCTGAGTGTTGATTGTTGAGTGCTGAGTGTTGAGTGTTGAGTGCTGAGTGTTGAGTGCTGAGTGTTGAGTGTTGAGTGCTGAGTGTTGAGTGTTGAGTGCTGAGCTTAGAACTGCCATCACAGCACTCGGGACATTCCCATTCCGTCCTCAACTTCAACAGTCAAAGAAGAGTTCCATTTCTTCTATTTCCAATGGTGCTTGTAGCAGTCTTGTCTTTCCTCTGAGTGAAGAGTGTCAACTAGATCCCCTGGTCCTCCTAGTCGTACTATTCTCTCCAGATCAAAATGCTCCTTTCCTGCCTTCACACTATTCACATATTCCCAGAGGCATTTGCTCTGTTCCTGCCTTCACACTGTTCAAGTATTCCCAAGAGACCTTTGCTCTATTCCTGCCTCCACACTGTTCACATATTCTCAAGAGACCTTTGCTCTATTCCTGCCTCCACACTGTAAACATATTCCCAAGAGGCTTTTTGTCAGAGGCCAGTTCGGCTATGGGAAGCACAACAGATGATAGTGAATCATCACGTTTGTACGAGCTGACCTTCAGTACAACTCAGTATGAGAGCGGACAGCTTGACCACGCAATAAACTGGGTCCAGTTAACAGGCCAGGTCGAGTTCACTCAGCTGACACGGATTGCTGCGTGTCAAGCCATGAACTCAGGGGGAAATACAAAAGGCTTTGTCCGAGCTGGTTTGAGGGAAGTCGTATGCTGAGACAGGAGACAAGACGGACGCATTCTGACTAGGTAACGTTAGGATTTAGTGACGGTTAGTTGTAATAGGGTATTTGTATTTCGTATTGATGATAGGCTGTGTTTCTATTTAATGTTTCGACTAGATAGTATAGAGTTAAGGTTCTTTGTGTAGTAGACATTCCATGCAGTATTTGTTTGAGCAGTTAATCAAGGTGACGCGCATTGTAATGGCGATAACACTGCCCGGTCACGCTTAGGCCATACACCTTATGTGTATCGCTGAGTCCCGTTTGGCAATAGACGGCGGATTAATTAGCACAAAAAAACTAGCAGCTAAGAATCGTGTTCCTGATAGATCAATGGGAACTGGCCTGGGTTGATTAGTGAGTGTAAAGCTGTCATCGCCAGGCAGTTTCGGATGGGAACTGCTTATCTCAGTTGAAGTGTTTAACGTCTTGTTGTTCATTGTCCATTAAAGATTATGTTTGTAGTCAGCAGGAGTGTTGTCTTAAGTATGTCTGGGTAGTTAAGTCTGTCAGCTGGCCTACCTAGCGAGCCATATTAATTAAATAGAGTAAATTAGGTCCCTGACACTTTTGCTCTGTTCCTGCCTTCACAATGTTCACATATTCCCAAGGGGCCTTTGCTCTATTCCTGCCATCACACTGTTCACATTCCCAAGGGGCCTTTGCTCTGTTCCTGCCTTCACAATGTTCACATATTCCCAAGGGGCCTTTGCTCTATTCCTGCCATCACACTGTTCATATTCCCAAGGGGCCTTTGCTCTGTTCCTGCCTTCACAATGTTCACATATTCCCAAGGGGCCTTTGCTCTATTCCTGCCATCACACTGTTCATATTCCCAAGAGACATTTGCTCTGTTCCTGCCTTGACACTGTTCACATATTCCTAAGGGGCTTTTGCTCTGTTCCTGCCTCCACACTGCTCACATATTCCCAAAGGGCCTTGGTCACATCTAGCTTGTCACGCATACATTCACGACCCACTGGTGCAATTCTAGGTGTTGACACTGATAGTTTAGAAGCTCTATGGTCTTGTCTATTACACTCTCTATTCACAGTTTGTGTTGCATTCAGCACTCTATTTAAAAAAGACTTTGTTCAAAACATTCAGTTGTATTTGTGCGCTGCTTTTTCTACTCTCTCACTGAGCTTTTCAGTCCCAGTTTGTGTTGTATTCTAGCAATGCACTGGTGCAACCTGTGGCCCTGGGCTAGTAGGGATTGTTGCTGAACATCTGTTGGACTTCTTGTGTTAGAATCACTTCAAGATATTGAAAAGAAAATTTATATAATGAAATAAACTATCATCAGCTGGTTGGTTCTGCCCCGCTTGGTGGTGAACTGATGTATGACAAGCTGGATGCTGTGAGGACCCTTTGAGAGCCAGTGAACAGTGCAGAGGAACAGATAGATCATTACAGTCTGAGGAGAATGGCTCTGTGAGGAGTTACAAGAGGATCTGGCCGACACTCGATACTCAGGGAAAAAGCTAGATGGATATACAATCAGACAGTTATTGGTACTATCGGAATTTTAACTCTTCGCTTGCTGCTGAAGAGGGGGATGGAGTGCTTATGGGGGTGTCCAGAGTGCTGTGATGTCGATTCTTAATTCAACATTCAACATATAAACTATCATCATCTTTATTAATTTTTTTTTTAAATTAAAGATTGGCTATACTCAGTGTTTAAAATCCTTTATTCTGCATCTTTACAGTGCATTTCTTCTTCCAGTCTATAACTATATGTTCCCTATTGATACACATCATCATTTTGTGTTCCAATCTTCCCTGCAATGCAATACGTATCCTCTTTATGTTTTTGTTGAAACACAAGGCATTTAAAAGTGGTCTCCACTGTTGTTAGTCTTCTGCTTTTCTGTGCATGGTATTCATGTCATTTCACACTCCATTTCTGTCTACTATCCTTTTCCAAATTTTCTTAGGGCATTCAAATTTACTTTTCCATCTGTCATCCCTTCGAGAGCTGTCCTTACTAAAGGGTCATGAGGCATTCTGCTTTCCAAACCATCTCCATCTTCTTTATTTGATAAAATTGTCTGTATATGTAAATTAACATTTACATTATAAAAGATTGGCTACTGTACCAGCTTAAAATAATACAGCAATGCAGACATGGTTCAGTGAGATTGTGAGAAACTGTGGACACTAAGGCATAACAGAGACATAATGTTATGAATTAGCGATGCTATAATTTCTCTTGTGACCACTAGAAGGATCTGTGGAAAAAGAGACAGAGGAAGACAGCATGTAAGGATTCTTGACAGCTTTTATCATGGTGTGAAGGGGTGTCAATACACGAACTAATACATGCAGTTCCAGATCGCAGATTGTGGAAAGGCATGATCGCCCATGCCAGTCGGCAAGGCACTTGATGATGATGATATTTTTTTATAAAAGGGAGCTGCCAAAGCAAGTAATTTTTGAGCTAGAGCTTACAAAAATTGATAGTCGAGACAGGGACAGACACATTATCGTGTTAAAAACATCAAGAACTAGAGCCTTGTATCTCCCTTCATACCCAAAGTGTTTAATGTTGAATTTGAATTAAGTGTTGACATCATAGCACTCGGGTCATTCCCATTAGTGCTCTGTCCACATCTTCAGCAGCAAGCCAAGAGTCCCAATTCTGATGGCACCAGTAACTGTCTGATTGTATGTCCATCTCACCTTTCCCTTGAGGGTTGAGCGTCGGCCAGATCCCTTGGTAAATCCTCACAGCGCCATTCTCCTCAGACTTTAATGATCTATTTGTGTCTCTACACTATTCACTCTCTACCAAAGGGCCCTTACAACATCTAATTTTTCATATATCAGTTCACCACCAAGTGGTGCAAAACCTTCCAGCCTATCTACCTACTCATTTCTCAACACACCCGCGTAACCTGGAGAAAGTATCCAAGGATGCTAATTACCCAGGACCTCTGAAGTGATGCTTGCCACTATGCAGAGAGCACGCCTGTCTCCACCTTTCCGAACATGTTCTTGAGTCAGTTACAATCACTGCATGAATGTACAGCTGATTCTCAAGCCAGCAGAAGGCAGCAGTGACTGCCTCCACCTCCATTCTCAAACTAGGTATACCCAGTGTTAAAAGATGAAGTGAAAAAGAAAAATTATTCAGGTCAAAAGAGATGTTGTCAGACATAAAAACACAGAACTGGTCTTATCAGCCGCCTGACCCTGTGAGACATACTAAATATAAGATCCAAGCACTTATGTACTTGCCTGGTGTGCAGTGAGGATAATCTGTTGATTAACTAATTAAAAAGATATATTCAATTTTTGATAGAAAACCCAAAGAAATAGTGAAAATCATAACTTATTTCTTAACATAGCAAAAACAAAGATAATGCATACAAACAAAACTGCCATGGAGAAGGAAATATATGTTAATGAGGAAAGATTGGAAGTGGTGGAAAATTTCGAATATCTTGGGTCACTGGTTACCAACAATGGTGACACAATGAAAGAAATTAAACGGCGACTATCAATTGCTCTTCAAAGACTAAAACAACTGAATAAATTATGGAATTGTACAGATAGAATTACAAAGGTCAGATTTTTAAGAGCATGCATCTTTCCCATTGCAACATACGCCTGTGAGACCTGGACACTTACTAAACAAGCGGAACAGCGCATAAATGCATTTGAATATAAATGTTACAGACAGGTTCTAAGAATATCTTGGGTAAAGAAAAGAACAAATGCATCCATACTTCAAGAGCTGAATACTGAAGAGGGATGGCTAGTAAAGACAATAAAACAAAGAAAATTGAAATATTTTGGTCACTTGAAACGTCATGGAAGTCTAGAGAGAACAATAATGGAGGGGTATATGCCTGGGAAGAGAGGAAGAGGAAGGCCAAGGAGAAGATGGGTGCAGGATGTGGCAGATGATCTCCAGATGGGTGTATCAGACGCAGGACATCTTGCTCAGGATAGGAAGGTTTTCCGGAGGGTTGTTATGGCAGCGAGGTTCCGCGAGGGACATGCTACTGAATGAATGATAGAAAACCCAAATATTACACTTAATTGTTTTTAAACGCCAACTTACTTATGAATAAATACAATTTCAACATCAACATCTTCTCTGTCTTCATGTAGAAAATCTTTCAAGAAGTTGGACACAGAGTAAAATGTGATATGTCCACAAACAACCACATGCCTGTAGAAGATACAATATAAGAAACATACTAGCCATCTTTATGGGCCTTATTATGTAGGTAAGTTTGCTTAACCCTTCTCGTCCTGAGACGCACAAATCCTGTGTTTCCTGCCTGGGCCACATCCCTGTAAATGTCCCTTTCCTGGCTTGCTATATGTGGAGGCTTGTTTATGAGGTGCCCTGTAAATAGCACTGCTTCAGTTTTGTTTTGCTTTTTGACAATTTTTTAGTATAGCTAAAAATAGCATGTAGGTGGGGGTTTCCTTGTGCGGAAATGTATTTTGATTATAGACTTGCACCACTGTTCAAAAGCCAATGGAACAGTCCACAGAGTGCTGTAGAATCAAACTCAGGTAAGCAGAGAATTGTGAAATAATGGTTTAGAAACTACGATAAGGAAAGGCATGGTCCCTGGAAGGTAAGGTACAGGCTGTCCAACACAAGAATGGATGCATTTGTAAATGATATCCTAGGCCTCAAAATGTGTGACTCACGGTCTCTGATACATAATCCTGCTTTCAGACTGTGGCGAGGGTCTTCCTTTTCTTCTTCGCACTCACCACCTATAACCTAAGCTCTGGTTGTTCGTCCACTTCTGTACTTTGGTCTTGTTCCAGAACTTGAGTTTTGTGTGTGCATCCACTTTACACATCATGCTTATTTGTATGCAGACTGTTGGTTCTTGCCTCTCAGGCAGATGCACTCTAACTTCAAAGAAAATACCCCTCATAAGTCAACTTTACAAAATGTTTTTAGGATGCAGTGGGTCTATCCCCCCCCCCCTCTCCTCCCCCACACCAAATGGGGGCCTGAAACCCATACAGAAGTTGAGAGAGCATTGCTCTGCAAAGACTACAAGATGATGATGTATTCTGTGTTTTTCTTTTACTTTTTACTGCTGCCTACACAATGGGTCAAGAATTTGGGTATTGTTTTTATGCTTGCTATCAACCACAATGTACTTTTATCTATCACGTATAACTAAATGTTGGCATTAGAACACTGTAAGTGTGCAAGGTAATAATGAAAATGACATTAAAACTAACTGAAAAGACAATAAATATTATTTAATCATAGAAAGAAAAAAGTGAAGGAAAAACTAGATTATCCGTACAACAAACAGAAAATTACAAAAGAAATTTAAAAAACAATTGTAATCAAGATATTACTTGAAAATACTTTTCAATGAATTAATGAATTAGTTGGTAAACACTTGACTTCCCTCTATGCAGGACTTTCCCATGTGTGCTTCATGCCCTTCCTCAGTAGCCAATGATGAGCAGCCAAACTGATGGTGCTAGAAGCATCTGGCTATAAACTTGCCTATACTTTATTAAGTTGAATATCATCTAGACTTCTGCTACCTCTGACTGAGTCCGGCATGAATGTTCCATCTGTTTTGTTGCCATTGAAAACTACTACTAATACTACAAACCAATGAAATCTCTTGCGTTTTATTTTAGTTAGCTGTATGATAAACTGACGGGGAAAATTTAAAAGATATTAGAACGTTTTCAGAATTTACCTTTTGCCTCTTTTCTTTTTGTAAGTACCTCCATACTTTGATCTGTTTTCCAAAAACTCAGCAATTTCAGGCACAAAACTAGCAAAAAATCCCTGAAATATTGCAAGTTAAATTAAGAGCATATGTTTACAAAGAAGTAAATGGAATCAAATGTGTAGAACATCTTTAAAGAGATGAATGAGATTTCTGCAAACTTTTAATTTGTCACCTTTTACTATATTCTGGTTGGGTGGGGGAGGAAGTGGAGGGAGAGGGTTGCGGAGGTCACAGTGGACAGAAATAGACAAAAAGAAGTAATAATATGTAAATATTGTTCATAATTTCTTTGACATTCCCAGAGATTTATCAGCAAACTGTTGTGGTGTGACATGTCAGATTTTCAAATTTTCTAGGTAACAACAAACAAGATTTGGTGGCAAGCTTTCTCTCTCACACATCAACTTTTATTCCGAGACATTCCCATAAAATTACAAAAATTGTGTACCCTAAGCAATTTTATTTGACAGTACCAAACATTATTTTTTTTAATGGAAAAGACCCTTTTTCATGCATTCATGTGTACTGGGTATCAAAGGCTAGATGTATATTTTATAGACCAATTGGTACCCGGTGGGTGATGCTATAATGCCAGCTGCCTTTACTTCCCAGGACTTTACTTTGTACTTATTTCAGGTTATGTTGACCTGTAGCTAAGGTCATTTAAAAAAAAAAAAAGTCTGGCACTGCTAGGACCCGAAAACATGACCTTTGAATCCACAGCCAAGTGTCTCACCACTACACCATAGAGGCTCTCTTTATTAGACTGTGTTGAAACTTTCTGGTCAATTGAGATGAGTTAACAACCATCATCACAGCACTTGGGACATTTCTTTTATCCCTCTGTCTCCATCTTCAGCAGCCGGTAAATAGGTCCATTTCTGATGGCTCCAGTAGCATTCTTCTTCTTCTTTGTGTTCACTACCTGTAAACATTGGCGTGGAAAGTTCTGATTGTTCAACCACTTCTGGGCTTTAGTCTTGTTTCAGAACTTAGGGTTTTGTGTGCCTATATCTTACACATCTGGCTTACTTGTATGCAGACTGCTGGTTCCTCACCTCTCAGGCAGTTTGCACTCCAACTTTAAAAGAGACGCTTAAACTAGTCACCATTTATTACAGGCTTGTGAGAAAGGCAGTAAACCTGCTTCTTTTCCCTCCAAAATGGGTCCCTGGAACCTATACAGGGAGGAAGTAGTGGTCTGATTATATATTCATCCAACCCCTGAGCTCTGTGTGTTGGCCAGATCCCTTGGTCACCCCTGCTGCACTATTCTCTTCAAACTGTGATGATCTGTTTGTGCCTCCATACTGTTAACTCACTCCCAAATATCATCAGCAACATCTAACTTTTCATACATCAGTTCACCACTAAGTGATGTAGAACCAGTCAGTCTATCTACCTTTTCATTTCCCAACACATGCCCTGTTCAGAAAAAAACTAACAGTCTCTGCCAGGGATTGATCTCATACCCAGTCTTGGCAGGCTAGCCCACTAACAAGTTCTTCTTCTTCTTCTGCTCTTTATCCTCAAATGACAAATTGACCCTCAGCCAACACCATATGGTTAACGCCAAGTTATTCTATCTTTTGCTATCACATGCAGCTCACCCCTTGTTCTCCCTTTCTTTATAACTTCACTCTTTATCTTCTTTCCCAATGTATTTTTGGCCTGCATCTTTTTCTAAACATCTGTGGGTTCAAGTGTAAAGTCCTTTTAGTTTTCTCCTGTTTTTTTTAAACATGTTTCCCATCTACATAACCGCCAAAAGTATGAGTAAAAGACTCATTCCACACATTTAGGTTATTTGGAATTTAAGACTAGGTCTATATTTTACAGACCAATCAGCACTAAGCTCTATATTTTACAGACCAATCAGCACTAAGCTCTATATTTTACAGACCAATCAGTACTAAGCAGGTAATGTGGTCAGCATCATGTCAGCCATCTTTACTTCTCAGGAATTCCCCTGGTAGCCACTCAAGGCTAGAGTGACCTGGCAACAAAGGTCATGTCTGAAAAAAGTCCAGCTCTGTTTGGATTAAAATAACTAACTACAATGCCTTAATAAAATGATCCTTAAACAGTAAATTAATGAAGCATACACAACAACTTACAATGAATATCATAATGAAGATAACAACAAACATTTTGCCCAGCACAGTTGTAGCATTGATGTCTCCAAAGCCCACTGTCGACATGGTAACCATGAGAAAATAAAGACACTCCCAGTAGGTCAGGTGATGGCTGTTTGTAAAGCCATAGAAAGGGTCGCCTGAGTTTTCCAGCTGTAGCAACATGAAGAGGATAAAATGTTATTGTGGGGAACTCATTTTCTGTAGTTAATATGAAAAGGAAAAGTGAAAATGAGTTATGGGATTGTATTTTCTTCATCGTATTTTCTTTATAAGGTAAGGTAGTCCCAAAATAGATATTGTTCTGGTAATTGAAAAAAAAAGTTGGGCTTTAAGATATTCAGAATTTAGCAAATATGGACAGGCAGCACTAAGTACTGAAAATGTGCTGCAGATACTAAACATGTGCTACAGATACTGAACATGTGCTGCAGATACTGAACATGTGCTGCAGATACTAAACATGTGCTACAGATACTGAACATGTGCTACAGATACTGAACATGTGCTGCACAAACTGAACATGTGCTACAGATACTAAACATGTGCTACACAAACTGAACATGTGCTACAGATACTGAACATGTGCTGCACAAACTGAACATGTGCTACAGATACTGAACATGTGCTGCACAAACTGAACATGTGCTGCACAAACTGAACATGTGCTGCACAAACTAAACATGTGCTACAGATACTAAACATGTGCTACAGATACTAAACATGTGCTGCACAAACTGAACATGTGCTGCACAAACTGAACATGTGCTGCACAAACTGAACATGTGCTACAGATACTAAACATGTGCTACAGATACTGAACATGTGCTACAGATACTAAACATGTGCTACAGATACTGAACATGTGCTACAGATACTGAACATGTGCTGCACAAACTGAACATGTGCTACAGATACTAAACATGTGCTACAGATACTGAACATGTGCTGCAGATACTGAACATGTGCTGCAGATACTAAACATGTGCTACAGATACTGAACATGTGCTACAGATACTGAACATGTGCTGCACAAACTGAACATGTGCTACAGATACTAAACATGTGCTACACAAACTGAACATGTGCTACAGATACTGAACATGTGCTGCACAAACTGAACATGTGCTACAGATACTGAACATGTGCTGCACAAACTGAACATGTGCTGCACAAACTGAACATGTGCTGCACAAACTAAACATGTGCTACAGATACTAAACATGTGCTACAGATACTAAACATGTGCTGCACAAACTGAACATGTGCTGCACAAACTGAACATGTGCTGCACAAACTGAACATGTGCTACAGATACTAAACATGTGCTACAGATACTGAACATGTGCTACAGATACTAAACATGTGCTACAGATACTAAACATGTGCTACAGATACTGAACATGTGCTACAGATACTGAACATGTGCTGCACAAACTGAACATGTGCTACAGATACCTAACATGTGCTGCACAAACTGAACATGTGCTACAGATACTGAACATGTGCTGCACAAACTGAACATGTGCTGCAGATACTGAACATGTGCTGCACAAACTGAACATGTGCTACAGATACTAAACATGTGCTGCACAAACTGAACATGTGCTACAGATACTAAACATGTGCTGCAGATACTGAACATGTGCTGCAGATACTGAACGAGTGCTGCACAAACTGAACATGTGCTGCAGATACTGAACATGTGCTACAGATACTGAACATGTGCTGCAGATACTGAACATGTGCTGCAGATACTGAACATGTGCTGCAGATTTGCTTTCTAGGTGCGGTACGGAGATCCCAGGTTTGGCCAGTTGGCATTCCAGTGAAAACCAAGCTGTAAGAATCAGTTGGAGACAGGCGTTGCACCAGAGCTTTCAGAGAGGTCTATGACCTTTTCATCTTAACATCAGTGGCAGGGAGAATGACAAGAAAAAAGAAATAAAAGGACACATTTTCAGGGCCATTTAAAGTGAGCTAGGGTGGTGATCAATCCGTGTTGCCTTTCCTTTCTAAGAAATTCCCAGCATACTCTTGAGTTCCCATTTTTATGAGGCTGAGTTGACACCAGCAACAAAATCAAGATCGACATAGAGCTAGGAAAATCTGAAGGGAATGCGGCCACTAAACAACTCCTCATTAAAGCATGGGATAAGTAGTGGATGGAAAGCATCAAAGGGAGGCACCCCTACCAAATGCTGTGGGAGCCCAGGACCCAGTCGCAGACCAAAGAACAATCAATAAACTTTGGAAGATGCGACTGGGTTGCTGGCCTGAAAGGTACAAGAATCCGACGTGTGGTAAATGCAAATCCCAAAACTCAATGGCCCACTAACTGCTTGAATGCAGAATGTATAGCGACCAGAGAAAGCAGCTGTTGAAATATTTCAGCAAGCGGAAGAAACCCAATATCTCTTGACGAATGCCTAAAGGTAAACAGCCACTACAGAACTACAGAAACTGGTTAAACAGTTTGTTAATAGAGCAACAAAAGATAAGCCCCCGGATGAGGTTAACATAACAGCAAATGCAAAGGCGGTAACCGGCTGATCAGACCCCCTGAAGATGGCAATCCAGAAGTGAGAAGCGCACTCCAGAGGCCAACAAACCCAGAACTCTCAAAGCTATCCTATCTATCTCCACCTTCCGACCTCACTGTAAGCCCTCACAACTTTTAATTTTCAATTGACTATCTACATGTATGTCCGCTACTTCGTAACCATGTGTGGCCAGAAGAAAACTGGAAGAAAAACTGACCCCCCCCCCCCCCCAAAAAAAAAGCCACCAAAAAAAACAACCAAAAAAAAACACAAGGCAAGAAAAAACAGAAGATACAAACAAAAAAATATTATGCACATAAGCACGTATGATGCGAAAAAAGTAAAGAAAAAAAAAGAAAAAAGAATTTAAATATGGGACCCTGAAAATGGCCTCGTTTGTGGCATGCCTGCTCAGTGGCAGACTTGTCTGTCTCGTGGTGATGTGCCTGGTAGCTGCCTTGGTACACTCAGTGACGGCTTGACGACCAGCAAAGAAACCTCAAAAAGCAGCACAGACACCGGTGGCATGTACAAAGAAACTCGGGCGTGGTGATACCCCACAAATCACAAGTAAAAACTACAAGTAAATTGGAAATTTATTCCAACCAACAACACGCAGCTTTGATAGAACCGTCGCTCATCTTCGGAGCTGGTAAAAGAGGCAATATTTTTTTAAGACTACCAAGACCATGAAAATGAATTGAATAGTGCCATTTATATGATCTTTATAGATTTTGAAAAGGTTTTTGACAGCTTACACAAGGAATCGCTAAGAAAAATGTTGCATCACAGAAAACAGTAGATGTAATCAAAGCAATTTACTTAAGAGTTTCAGTGCATGGTAGTTTGTGATAATTATACAATATAAAGTTTCTTATCTAAAAAAAAAATCTGAATGCCTTATACGTCAACAGGGTCATGAAGAGAACATAGATAGATAGATAGACTTCTTGAACACTTGAGCTTTCCATTCTAGATTCTATTAGAAAATTGCAGGAATCCTAAGTTAGGATCTTGTCTGCCAGTCTGGTTTTTATTTTTTAAATCCTTTTCTTCTTCTTCTTCTTCTTCTTTTTCTGTTTCTTCTTCTTCTTCTTCTTTTTCTTTTTCTTCTTCTTCTTCTTATTCTAACTATTATTATTATTTTTCTTCCTCTTCCTCTTTTTTTTTTTTCAAGTTCACCAGCTGTTAACTTTGAGGGAAAGTCTTAGTTGTTCATCTACTCCTGGACTTTGGTCTTATTTCCAGGATTTCAGTGATGCATGCACATCCATTTTACAGATCTGGCTTATCTGTGTGCAGGCAGTTGGTTTTTCCCATCTCAGGCTTTAATGGAGATGTTGATCCCATCTATCTCGGCCAGGTGCCCAGAAAGGAACCTGTTTCTAGGATGACTACAGTGAGGTATAGATATGTCTTGACCAATTTGAGCCCCGGTCCTAATGCACCATCATGTGTGAATCAGCACCTCTGCATTCCCAAATCCCTTTAAAGACAGGAGTGTTTTCCTTTGACCTGGGCATCCAGACCTACCTAACTGTACCAGTGAATGACCTAGGAAATAAAAGTTTTTTGATACAGACCACACAGACAATAGTTATTTATATAGTCATTCTCTGGACAACAGTTGTTCCTACAGTCAGTATCTACCTACACAAGACAGCAAGTTACTATAGGTGTTCCAAAATAACTGTTGTAAATGGTTAAAAGATGCATATGGGATTTGTTCCTGCTATACTGACATTTAAATAGTGGCTCTATGGTTCACTGTCAATCATCTAAAAGTATGTTTCTCTCTTCATATACCTTATTCCCCTCATAATGTGAAAAGGGTCCTTTCGATCTTTTTTTTACTGTCTTAGTAATTATCCTTGTCCCACTATTATTAATTATTATTTATTATAAACATAATGCTAAAAGCATGACATTTTTTATTGGAAACTTCAGATAACTGATTTCATTCTTCTTTTTCCTTCATTCTGTAATTTAAAAAAAAAAAAATGAGCACATCAGTGTGCCAAATGGAAGAGGAAATGATGGTTTTAACCATTAATATTTTATAGTTTCTGTGTCTGGCATCTTTCCAGGGCATGAAAATCTATTAACAACATGACCCGGTGGTTTTTGCCCAACTCTAGATATGAAAGCCCTTGTTAAATTTGTGTGTGTGCACGTAATGTAGATACAGACTAGGTATTGATCCTGGATAACCACTTCATGTGAACTTTTAGAGATAACTAGTCTCATTGTTGCAATCATATTCTGTTTCAAATTTTAAAAAAAACTTCATAGCAAAAAGAACTGACCTGGTTAAAGATTTCCAAAACAAAAATATGTTTATTATTTGGAAAGGGCAACAAATCACAGCTATCGTCAATCCTTATTTTCATATGCCAAGCGCAAAGTTAAAGTTGTATCACAACAAGTTTATTTCACTTTAGCTCTTCTTATGATCTGCCTAGTAAACAACCAACAACTAGTGATGTTGGTTTTGCAACATTCGGTAAAGGATGTTGGTTTTGCAACATTCGGTAAAGGATATTGGCTTTGCAACATTCGGTAAAGGATGTTGGTTTTGCAACATTCGGTAAAGGATGTTGGTTTTGCAACATTCGGTAAAGGATGTTGGTTTTGCAACATTCGGTAAAGGCTGTTTAAGTAATTTCATGGGCTCCTTGTCATTTTCAACTTTTCTTCCATTATTTACCTGGTTTTCACTATATATTACTTTTTTTTCTGTTATTCCACAAATAAATATGTTTGCATTTGTGGTCTTTTAGTTTAGAAGCATCATATATGAAAGATGAGATAGATAGTTGATAAACTTTAGACAATTACCAAAAACACACACTGATTACTTGCACTGAAACTGAACTAGGTCTGTTACAAGGGCTATGAAGAAACTGCCATTAAAAACATGGAATTTTAATAACAGTATTTATTCTTATTCAGCACAGCTACCATTTGAACATATGACATCTCTGTTTGACCTTGAAACACAAACATGTGCACACACACAATATACACAGGTGTGCAAATATATGTGTATGTACATGTGCGTGCATAGGTGTGTATACACAGGTGTGTGTATATATATGTGTGTGTGCACATGTACACATGTGTGTGTGCATGCATGTGCATGTAAGTAAGTAAGATGTGCCTCGATGTAAGTGTTAATGTCTCTCCGCAAACATAGTCCTTAATTCCTAAATGCTCCCATATTAGACCATCCTATGCCTTTTTTTCTCTCTCAGTCTGCATCATCAGCTATGGTCTCTCAGATGGCTCAGTTGTGCATGGATGCATGTCAGTGTCTATTTGTGTGATCCTATATGTGTGATTATATGTCTGATTATAGGAACATATGTGTGTTTATGTGTGTCAATTTATTTTATATATATATATATATATATATATATATATATATATATATATATATATATATGCACATGTTCTTTTGTAAATCTATACACATAATATCTCTCTCTCTCTTTCATATTTGTACAACCAATATTCTAACTATTGACTGCCAAGACAAACATACCAGGTGTAAAAAGCCAGCGGCTGTAAACCATAATGAAATGAAGGAGACAATCAGTTGTACCAGGCGTATCACGGTGCTGGTCCTCAACACATTTAAATAGGTCAGTATATCTGGTATGGACATTAACCGAAGGGCTCTCAAAAATCGGAGACCTGCAACAAATTAACGTTATTCTATATTATTTTCAACTTTACAGCCAAATTTTAACATGATCAATATCTCACATTTCTCAGCCTTCCCTTTCACCATTAAGCCTCATGGGAAGAAACATTTTGTGTTCCGGTGCTTTAATGGTAGCAGTGGCTGCTGTCATACTGGGGAGGGGGGAGGGGGGGATATTACCTATGTAAGGTTAACACATGTGAGATTTTTTTTTTTCTTAGTGTTCATAGGCTGTAAACTCCAGTGGAAAGTTCTGGTTGCTCCTACACTTCTGGATTTTGGTCTTGCATTTTTAGTTTTACAGATCTGGCTTATCTGGCTTTGAGAAAAATATCCTTAATTAGTTGCCTTTTTACGACATGCTTGCTGGGCTTGAGTGGGTCTGTTCTTATCTTCCTCTAAAATGGCACCCTGAATCAGCATGGGGAGCACCTGTGAGATGAGATGAGATGAGATGAGATGCAAGAGGGAAGCCGCCAACTTAATGATCAGAGAGGGAAAAATCATTCCATGAGACAGTTTGTGGGAACATCTTGCACCATCGTCATCATTGTCTTGTTGTGCCATAATATGTCACAGTTACAAGACGTTTCATTAACCAATACAGAAGAGGTGTAATCAGTCGTTTTACACTTGTGGAGCTTTTGAGGAGGAGACCAGAGCACCTATGGATCTGCCAGAATGCTGTGATGATAATCCTTTCTAATCACTAATCCCTATAGGGTCATAGTTTTCTTTAATTCTGTGCAATCCTTTCGATTATCACAGATGTAACTCAGTCCAGCACCCTTGGCTTCTTTCATCAACAGCTAATTTAGGGTTTCTTTTGGATGTCCTCACATTCTGAAACTTGTTATTTCCCTTTTTAGAATGTGCTAAAGTTCAATAATGTTAAGTATAACTAGAGCATTTAGGAAATCGCACTTAACCTCCGTAACCTGGATCTACACACCGGGTCATGCGAGCGTGAAGGGAAATGAGCGAGCAGACCAACTGGCAAGCACTGCACTAATGATTGCAGGAAAAAGTATGGACAGAGCAGACATAGCCAACGCTGTACGAACCGGGCTAGTGGAGAATGAGGAATCCCTGACACTAACACGATTGCGTGACATGGGAGTTAAGCATGGTGATGCACGTCTTTGCCGTCTTCGAGGCCGAGAAAGGAGACAATATAACCAGCTTCTCATGGGGACAATTAGTAGAAGTACTTTAGAGTGGCTGCTGCTTCGGAGAACTGAGCACGCATGGGTATGCCCAATGTGCAGTGACATTAATTGTGATAACAGAACATAAAATAACATCTTAGTAGGGAGTCGGCAGTACGAAACCCAAGTTCAAGGTGTCTCCTTCGTGCCAAAGAACTGCATGGCTGTTGGGTGAACAGTCGTTAACGAGGGCAGGCAGGTCGTTGTAGGGGCGACGCCTGCTGGTGGATGTAATGTCCTAAGTCCCTTCCCCAGCTAATAATGAGGGTACTGCTGGGGTGACCGTTTATTAACCCTCATATAATTCTTCCGGTCAAAATGGACGCTAGGTACGGCCACCTTTTTTTTTTTTTTTTTTTTAAGCCGTGGCAAATATTTTTCCAGACGGTGGCCATTGCATTTTTGCTCCATTTGTAGACTGGAAGGATGTAGTTTCGTCGCCCAGCTTCTGAGCTGAGTGCATGGCGTGACACTGTGAGCTGCGTTTGTTTTTCGTTGGCACAGGAGCGGAGCATGTGTGGGGTGACCCGTTTGCTATGAAGCTGAAACTAGGATTACCAGATTACCAGATTACCAGATTACCAGAGCATGTTACAGTGTTTGTTTTTAGGACTTAGAGTGGAAAATGTCTATTAATAACCTTAAAATAACGTATCAATGAAAAGCTGTATGCAAGGAATAGACTGGAAGGGCAGGTCGTTAGACAGGTCTGTGGGCTCAGCTCTTAACCCTTTGAAAATAAAGTTTGTTCATTTGCTTGTTCATTTTTTTGTGCTCATTTATTCTCAGGATGTGTCCAAAATAGTGCCATCTTCTTTTTCTTAAAACTTGTTATAAGTGGTTGTCCAGACATTTCTCTTTCTTCATACCTCTTGAATTCATTCCATTTTATGTTGTACCCTTTCCTCGGGCGTTTGTTTTCGAATGTATTTAACTTTCCTGTTCCCTGAAGCATAAAATTAAATTGTTTGGTCATCTCACAACTAACACATTTATTACAACTAAGATGATCTGATGTGACAGCAAGATTATGCCAAAAGAGCAAACAGACTGAGGACATAAACAACAATACACAACCACATAAAACACAACACTGTCTATAAGACAGCTTTTCTCAATATTCAGATACTAAAGAATGTCAGTAATATTAAAATTACTATATTTTTAAAAAACAAAACAACAAATGAAAGCCACTGAGAGACTAAAAATAACTGTGCAATAAATCAATCTTAAAACTAAATATAACTGATGTTCTGTTTTGTTCTGAAGATTATAGCATCCAGCAAATCGATAATTCTGAGTTCATTAAATACTTTTGATAATTCTGCATTAACTCAACAGGCTCCAATGTCAACAGAAGGGAAAATGTTCATTAGTGCCACTGAGATCCTGATAAATTTGTTTTATTGGGAAAACATTTAATTTTACAAGAGCGCAAATGATTTCATTTTATTGTCATGTAGTATTAAACGTTTAATTATTAATTTAATATGGTGTCCACAGGAGCTGCATTAGTGTAGTGGCTAGATGCTTGCTTGCCACATCCAATTTGAGATGGATTTTTTTTGGGACTGAACTTTGCTCCCGGGTAAACTTTGCTTAAAATGGGAACCAGGCAATGTTCTGGGAAGTAAAGATGGCTGATGTGATGTTGACCACATTATCCCCTGAGTTTCAAGTCGTCAATAAAATATGTATCAGCGTCTTGATGATTGTTCCTGCAGTAGGCAGTGGGGTATGCAGCCCTGGCATCTTAGGCATCTTTTTTTTCAGTGTTAGTGCTAAATATTTTTGATGGGCACAGACACTGAGAACCGGCACCCTTTTCCTAGGAAAAAAAGCCCTTTTTAGCACCATATGCTCGATATGCTACTGGTATGGAAGGTCCTTCATTTTACTTTAAGGCAAAGCTGTTTTACGGTCAGCCTCCTGATGGAATCCGACCTGTAGAAGAATAATAAATAGTCTGCGGATTATTGCTGACTGTATATTGTATTGATGAGGTAATGAAAAGATGCTGGCATCGAATAGGACACACATTGAGAAACCCTGAGAAATATACAACGGGAATGTTTTTGCACTGGAACCCACAGGGGCACAGAAATAAAAGATGAACAAAAAACATATGGAGAAGGGAGCTAGAGAGTGAAGTTAAAAAGATGGGGAGGACATGGGGAGAGCTGCCTGTGATAGGGAAAGATAAAATGTCTTAGCATGCGTTGGTTGAGGGCCTGTGCTCCATTAAGGGTTAGAAAGGCAAAAGAAGAAGAATGTTTTTTCTATGCTGGGGCTCTATCCTCTGGCCCATGATGATCCACATTTTTAAAAAAAATGTTGGCCCCTGAATAAACTTAGCTGAATAGCTTTGCTTTATGGTGGCCAATAGTCTTAACACCAGAGATGCATCATATGATATGGGTTCAACAAAACACCTTGTACTTCAATAAAGGTGTATAGTTCTTTAGCAATAACTTCTACTAGAAGTGGGAAAAAGATTAGATATTAACATAGTCTAGGCCATGACATGCAGGTGGTGGGTGGCTGATTTCCTTCTTCATCACTTTTCCTTAACAAATAAATCTACGGAAAATATGTTTACAGTAAAATCTCATCAACACAAACTCGCTTAACTCTTTCGATACCAAACAAGTCACCATATGTTTTCTTTATTACTATAAAAGCAACATATCAATTTCACTTTGTACTGTTACACAAGGTGATTTCACAAAATCACTCTATACAGACTAAAAGTTTAACTGTTTATGCTTCTTAGAGTTTTGATTTTAACTTATTTCTTTAAAGTTTTCAAGAACTCCTTGAAGAAAAGAAAAAGTAATAACTATCTCTGATTCAAAGATATCAAAAGATCACTCCCTTATAGCTGGAGTTATTATTATTATCAGTCCCCAGTTAGCATGGTTTTTTTTTTAATACGAACTCACTTTTTGGTACTTTGGAAATAGAATTTAATGTGGTTTCATTATAACTGTAATTAAATTAACAAAATTGGAATCTACACCTGAGAAATAAATGAAATAACAGTCACAGCTAATCATTACTACTTCACAAGGTTGGAAACTTTTATGATGTCTTTAATTCTTTCTGTATTAAGCAGCATACAACGATTTTGTTGATGATTGCTAAGATAATATGTTTGTACCCTTTCTTGGAGCTTCATCTAATGCTGCATTAACCCATTCTGTCCCAATTGTTAGTGTAACTCATTGTGCCCACTAGTGTTATTTTATGCCTACAGATGCAACCTTTCTAAAGAATATCTATTCCTCAATAGATCTGATTTATCGGGGGTGAGCAGAGGTTCTGGGCAATATTAAACTTCCTAAAACCACGTGGGAGCCACCACATCAGAGTGCTCATTGTTATGTCTGATGTGAGATGAAGATGGTCTCTAACATGAACTATGAACTATTCAACTTCCTCTTCTTTTCCCATTGCTCTTTTATCGCTTTGAGTATCGAAAGAGATACAAAGTTCTGCTTCTTGCTCTTCTGGCAATATGGGCACATCACATTTTGTAGAGTTTCCAGATGATATCTTTACAAAGTTCTGCTTTTTCCTCTTCTGGCCACCTTCAATATGGGCACATCCCATTTTGTAGAGTTTCCAGATGATATCTTTACAAAGCTGCTTTTTCCTCTTCTGGCCACCTTCAATATGGGCACATCCCATTTTGTAGAGTTTCCAGATGATATCTTTACAAAGTTCTTATTTTTTCTCTTCTGGCCACCTTCAATATGGACACATCACATTTTGTAGAGTTTCCAGATGATATCTTTACATTTTGTTCTTGGTCTACCACATGCTATACGTCCTTCTCCTCTCTGAATGTACGCCTTGTACGGTGTAAGGTCAGAAGTAATTTTCTCTCAATACATGACGAGGCAGATGGGGTCAGGATCCTTTGGGAACAAGTAACAGTCAGAAGTAAAACAAGATTATTATGGCCTGGAGAGAATGAGGCACCTGGGTGTAACCAGCGGATCTGGCCAACTCACTACACTCAGAGGAAAGGCGGGACGGACATATAACCAGATTACAGCCACTACCATTAGCACTGGAACTCTGCGCAGGCTGCTGAAGATAAGTATGGAGCATGCATGGGAATGCCCCAAGTACTGTGATGTCAATTATTGACGCAACTCAAATCAATTCAACTTAGGTAATTTTCTCTAAGCGAGCAAGCCATCTGATTTGCTGACAGCAATGAGGGAAAAACATACAGATTTTCAATCAGGTGGCAACTAGTACTTTTAGCATGTCAACTCTTCAGAGGCTACTGAGGAGGAAGACAGATGTGACGAAATGACCTCAGTGGTCTCAGAAGTTATATTGTGCTTAATAATTTCTTATGTTCAGAGAAGGACAAAGAATTAAAAGCAATAGACACTGAGCCTAAAATAGTTCTAAAACCACTACATGGGATTTGAGAATTGTTCAAACTGTGTTTCCCCTCTTAGCCAGACAAAGCAACCTTGCTTTAGGTAATATTACCTTGGCTAGGAATTCCTTTCTCATGTCTATGTCATAAATTTTATCTCCTGCCCAGTCTGTAGAGGCAAGTAAAGGGGGAGATAACTTCGTACCACACCTGATTAGCTCCCCTTAACCCGACTTTAGTGTCATAAAAAGTTACATAACACAGACTGAGTGGGGCTGTTTGATCAAACTGAAGCAGGGGAATTAGTGGTCTGATAGACATTTCTAGACAGGCCGGCGTCCAGCGTCTGAAAGTTTCACACATGATAGTGAAATTCTCAAGAGAACAGATGTTTGGCAATTAGGAATGTTTAATCTTGGTCAAGGTTGTACTGTAGGCTGTTCACTGTGAGTGACAGGCCCTTGATAGCTAGGTTGATCTAATAGGTACCTCAGAGGAGGGGCTTAGGTCATCTCCTTTAGGGTTGGGTAGAACCGAGAAGAGGGTGGAGTTAACCTTGCAGACAGATAGGGGTATTAATAAGACAAGCCCTGGAATTTCTGTCAGAATCGCTGCCACGAGCAAACAAACAGGTCGACCTTAGAGGTAATTCTAATGGTTTGATTCTAGTTGGCGATAGCTGGAAGTTTCCAGGTAAGCCTGTACAATTATTTTCAATCTTGTATACATAGGTTAGGGAGTTAGCTAAAATCTATTCTACCTTTTCCTAATTTGTCTACACATTCTGCTTGAAATAGTCCTTTGTGAGTATTCAGTATCTCAGTTAGGGAACTGCTAAACTATTTCTATTTCTGGTATGTTTGTGGCACATGTTTTTCAGTGTATGTTTTCATGTTTATAAAATAAGACTTGTATACTAAAATGTAATGAAATTATAATGTTTCAACCATCAACCAAAACATGAGTTTGGACTGTGGGAAAAGAGGCCCACATATGCAGCCATGCTGTTACATTTTGTGTGCCCACCATGTGCTCACCTAATGTGTTCACCTAAACCGGGGATTTATAACCCCAGTGGAAGAATCATGAGTGTATATTATTCACTGTCACTGAAAGATAATATTCAGGACAGCATGCTCGTATAAAATGTTTGGCGTGTTCAGCACATAACCTGCGCCACATGTTTATGTCAAATCAATGTCAGCAAGTTGGAAGTCTGAGTGATGACGGACAACAGAAAGTCAACTATCATGACAGAACCTTAGAGTGAAGGCAGGATATGTGAGACGTCGATTGTGAGACACAAAGACCTTCAGAATAGACTGGAGAGAATGTGGAAAATGAGGAGTGATGAGATATAATGTATTATTGTATATTGTATTAATTGACACATGTATTCTTAGTGTAAGTCAAGATACTACACGTATGTGTTTGTTTCCATTATTACAGCTCCCATGTGGGTGAGGATCAGTCGTTTCTAAAAACAGAAATAGAGGGTCATCACGGTCACGAGACTACATTGTGTTAGAACTCGGCCAGCTGGAGAAACAGGTGGGAACCAGGGAACCAGGTGGAAGGACCAGGAGAACTGGGCGGAAAGATTGGAACAGCTAAGAAGGGACTCAACACGAGGACTCTCAGAGGTTTCACTTTCTAAAGTTATGTAACATGTATTTATGTAACTAAACACCACCATTATCATTCAGTCGAATCTTAGGTGCTCAGTTATCTAGCTGAAGCATCTCATTACCACCATACCATCACTATCTATTATAACAATAATGATGACTAATGTCATACTCTGATTGCTAGGTTAATAAATCAAATATATGGTCTTATCCTGCATCAGTTTTTGTAATTCCAAATGTGTCTGTTCTAAAACGTTTAATTAAACAAATAAGATAGAATAGCATTTGGTGGGAGCTCATTAAATAATAAAATTTCTTTACCAAGAGAAGGTCGACGGATTGGGTCAACTGCCCTGTCTAGTGAATCATTCAAGATAATAATATATAGACATCTAAAACCCATTTCTTTCTCTTGTGGGTACCAAGTTCAGCTAAAGTTAAATATAAATAACGAGCCAATATGGCTGTTTTCTTGGATATCCCGGACTTTGTCTGAGAGCAACATAGCCCGGATAATAGTTCAGTTAATCTGGTGGAGGGGATGTGTTAAGAGGAAAATCCCTACTCAACATATAAATCATTTAAACCCAAATCCAGAGAACCCACGACCCGGGACGTCACACTGAAAGTGTTGTAATCTCAGGGGAGTGGGCCGTAACGTCACAACAGAGTATGTGTGGGAATGTCCTGAGTGTAGTGATATCAATTCTTGATTCATTCATTGGTCAGAAGAATCATGGTATTATTATGGTTTTGAACCTGAACTATTGTGTTGCTAACTACTGTGTCATCATGCACCTAATTCAACTTGACTGACTCTTTGTTTGGCAGTTGTCTGTTTCTGTTATGTTTTCAAACCGGGGAGGCGAAGGGGGAGGGGGGCAAGAAAGTTTTAAAGGTAGCATCAAGCAATTTTGAAACTGAGTGAACTTGTAAAAATCTGTTATCATCATCAGGTGCCTTGCCAACTGGCGTGGGGGATCATGCCTCTCCACAATCTACGATCTCCTGCAGCTTGTATCAGTTCGTGTGCCGACACACCTCCATGCCATGCAACAAGACTGTCAAGAATCTACTCTCATTGTCTTTCTCTGTCCCTCCTTCCACAGATCTTTCCAGTGGTCACAACATGTTCCATTTTTCCTCTTCTCATAACATGGCCGAAAAATGCTGACTGTCTCCTTCTAATAATGTATGTGATAAGTTGTCTTTGGGCTTACGCCTCTGACAAAACCTCTTGGTTATTCTTTATTCTTTTCTCCCAAAATAGCACCATTGACTCTTATTACACATTTAATAATAATTTTTTTCTTTGATACTACCATTACTTCTGTCTTCCCATTATTCAAACTGAGGCCCATTTTTCTACTTTCTATCACTACAATGTCTATCATTTCCTGTAGTTCTTTCTGACTTGGTGCTATCAAAACTATGTCACCAGCATAACCTAAATTGTTTATTTTGTGCCAATCAACCACAATTCCGGACACATCAATTAAAGATCTCATTATATATTCACTGTATAGAATTGTCTCTTTGATGTCATTTTACACTTTGATTTATGAAGAGGCTTTTCTCCACGTTCTTTCTAAAATTACTTGTGATTTTTCTTTTCGACCTTTTTCTTTTAAGCACTTTTTTTTTAAATTAGAGGGCAAGTGGGTCTTGCCATATATTCAAGGGGGAACCACTTGAAAAAGGTTGAAAAAGCAATGCTTTAAAGCAAAGTTATGATCAGAGTATAACACATTCCAAGCCAATTACCCAGAGAGGTTGTACACCAAAGATTTTTTTTTCTAGCATGGTCTTTGGTATGAGATTAGGACATTTATGGAATTACAGATGTGCAGTTAAAGTGAAGTTTAACCATTTGTTTGTTTTGTTTTTAAGTTCAAATACCAACATTACCCACATAGGAAAGTAAGCAGACAGTTATTTTTATGTATAAATTCAGTAGGGTTATGCAATAAATCTTTCTGTTTCAGAAAATTACTACCAAAATTCATTATCTTTATAAATGTTTCTCCCCCAGTCATTCACTACCTTATTTAATTAACTCTATACATCTTTATGCCCCAGTTATTTTCTACCAAAACTCATTAAATATTACTATAAATCTTTCTTATCAATACACTTACCAACCAAATTCCTCAACTATTATTATAAATCTGTCTGTCCCAGACATTTACTTCATAATTTCATTAACTATTACTATAAATCTTTCTCATCAAGACATTTACTACCTAAATTAATTAGCCATTACTATAAATCCTATTGCCCAGATATTTACTACCTCAGTTCACAATCTATTACTATAAATCTCTCTGACCCAAACATTTACTACCTATTATTAATTTACTATCTATTACTATAAGTCTTTCTGTCCCACTATTCACTGCTTAAATTCACTATCTTTTACTTTAAATCTTTCAGCCACCAGACATTTACTACCTAAATTTACTAGCTAATACTATAAAAGTTTCAGTCTCAGACATCTCCTCCCAAATTCACTACTTAATACTATAAATCTTTCAGCCCCCAGACATCTCCTCCCAAATTCACTACTTAATACTATAAATCTTTCAGCCCCCAGACATCTCCTCCTAAATTCACTAGCTAATACTCTAACTCTGCCTCTTACATTTAATACTTTCAACCACTTTATTTTTCTACCTCTTTCTAAGTCTACCAGGTAAAACATAATTCAGTCTGAACTAAAAGATTTACTATTGTAAAGTAACTGTTGCCTGAGACAGCATCTTTTTACCTCCCCTTCATAAATACCATCCTAACTCTATTGCTGCTTTAACAACTGCATGCCTTCAACCCATTCAAGTGTTCGCAGCAGCACAGGGCACACAATCATTAATTAACACAGCATGTGCCATGTTAAACACTTGGTTTATTCCTGGCAGACGTTCATTAACTGCCCAGACATCAGGAGAAAAATTGTTCTGCATCCCGCACTATGTCCACAGTATTGACTAGAAATGAATGGGTCGATTTTTATCTTATTCAGAATCCATGTGTGGATCAATTGTTGCTTGTGAGGTTTCAATTCCACCGACTTGCAGCACGCAATTTTAGTTAAAAGGCACAGAAATGCAATGTAAGTTCAACAATATAGTCTGCAAACAGCAGACTAAGATGGAGATAGGAGCATTAAAAAGAAGCAAAACAAAGTTTTATCAAACCTCATCTCCCCCCCCCTCTTTCTGCCCCAACCCACCACTCTCATGCCATGTGTACTAGCAAAATAAAACTGGGAAGGTTTCAATGGAATATTTAAATATGGCTTAGTTGTTGTAATGCCGTGGTGCTAGCTTTGATCCCAACTGTTGGCGATAGGTATCAGATCACGTTGCATTGATTTCAACAGTGTATCTAAAGCCGACTGTTCAGAGGCAATGGCAAACTACTGAACATAAAATTGCCTAGTAAAATCATAAACAGTAAAAAAATGGTGGGGTTTGTTCTGCAACATCCTGTAAAGGACATAATTACATTTAACTATATCAATAAAACTGTATAGACCAAGAACAAGATGGAAGGAAAACATAAGAGAAACACTACAACAGCACGATGTGCCTATGGTCGAGGCGGCCAGAAGAGCTAGAAACAGAACCTTATATCTCCCTCGACACCCACAGCGGTAAAAGAGGAAGTGAAGGAGAAGAAGAAGAAGTAAAACTGTATCCGTGGTAGCATAATGGCTAGATGCTTGCTTACCAGCCTGTAAATCAAGAGTTAGAATCCGCACTGAGTCAAATTTTTTTTTAATGACCTTGATTCCTAGGTTTACCTAGTCTAAAATTGATACCAGATGAAGTCCTTGGAAGTAAAAGTGGTCTGCATGAAGCTTACTACATCATCCATTTTAGGTCGATTGGTCTATAAAAAATACTACAAGTGTGTGCTTTGGGGCATTGTTTTGGGGGTCAATAAGAAAAGACTTACTGCACCTCTTCCCCAACAAATATGCCATAAAAGGTGGCTTTTTAGAGGTGCTTCCTTTTAAGCTGGAGAGAATCTCAATGAGATGAAAGGAAGCAACGGTTTATATACAAACAAATCAGATCTATAAACTAAATATGCAGACAAAACTCAAGTTCTTGAAAAAGACCAAAGTCCAGGAGTGGATAAACAACCAGAACTTTCTGCTGAGGTTTACAGCCAGTAAATGCTAAGAAGAAGCTCTATAAAAATAGGAGTTTAACATTATATGCCTGATATGCCACTGGCATACAAAGGGTCCTATATGTTTTATTTTATATCAGTATAACTGGTGGTTTGTTACTTGCACACCATAAATAAAGCAACAAATAGTAGCCAAAAAAAATGTGCCATTCTTGTAAGAGGTGACTAAAAAGGGTTGAAGCAGCTAAAAGTACTAAAAAGTACTAAAAATCACAGTCCCTTGTGGAAAGATTGACAGACTGCTGTCTCAGCATATCTAGCATACACACGCATTAAAAGCATACAGCAGCCATCTGAAGTGCCAACAATAACAGTCCAACATTAGAAATTCAGTTCATCGTGGATGGTAGCAGAAGTCACCAACAGATCAGCAATTGCACACGCGATCGATTTTAATCACACAATGGCACCACCAATATTGCGACAACAGGCATCGCACCATTTTCTGAATCTACAATTCACACCACCACGCTGGTCAGAGTTGAAAAAAAATTCAAAATGAAATACACAGCTCACAGTGTCACGCCATGCACTCAACGCAGAAGCTGGGCGATGAAACTACTTAATCCTTTCAGTGTATAAATGGAGCAAAAATGCAACAGCCACCGTCTGGCAGAAGCAAAACATTTGCCACGGCTCAAAACAGTGGCCGTGCCTAGCGTCCATTTTGACTGGATAATTAAGGATAGAATGACTAGCTAGTTGAGATCTTATGCTCCTCTGTAGGTATGTCTTCTTCTGCGTTCACTCCCAAAAGCATGCTGTGGTTTACAGCTAGGCTGCAATACCTTAGCCTTTTGATCCAACCTAATAAATTTCAACAAAAACCTACAATATCAAAGCAGTTTGACCCAACACATCCAATTTCAACATGCCACACTTGTTAGAAAGCAGTGGGTCTATTTTGTTTCCCCTCCCACCAAAAGTGGCACCCCAGAACCCACACAAGGACCATGACTGATAGAAGAAAAGAAGAAGCCACAAAATGTGGTGCACCTTTAAAATATTTGAAAACATATATTTATAAGTCTTCTAACACATTGGTTTTCAGGTAATATCCTTTCACAATCGATCTCTGCTAGTTTCTCTGTTTCATGTTCTGACATTTGCTATATATCTTAGAAATCACATTATATACTTATTTTTAAAATTATTATCATTAGTGTAAGTGATTGCACAATTATCACTAGCGATGCCAGCAAAAGTGTTGGTTATGCTGCTGTGCTGGTTTGATTTGTTATTGACAAGACTATAGTGATTGCAAAACCCAGAGCTTTTCAAACTGTGTGTCAGGACACATTAGTGTGCCAGCTACAGTGTGAAGATGTGTCACGTGAACTTAAAGTGGTAAAGAGAATAATCAGCATGCAACGACATAGTTTTTGGTGTTATTCAGTTGGTTTTTATTATTATTACTCATAAATTCTAACAAGGATATTAGCGTTAGCGTAGTCGATAGGAGGCTTGCTTTCAAATCCAGCTGCGACTCGCTGCAGCCACGGTCGGTGTTCGAAACCGGGTGGTTCCCGGGGTTCACCCAGCCTCTAGGAAATGGGTACCATAGTGACACTCTGGGCTAGATGGAGGAACATCACTGTAGCTATAGAGTTATGTGTGGACGGCCACACAGGCAGACAGTTTCTTATCAGCTGTTCGTACTGGTGGCAGAGCACTTATGGTTTATAACGTGTGCAATGGCGCTGGTTCACATCTCCTGACTTTACATTTACCTTAAGGATATTAATCTTAGAAATTACACATCACTGAACATCACTGCACTTGGAACATTCTCACATGTGCTCCCTCTCTTTCCTCAGTAAAAATTAAGTCTTGGAGATATAATATAAATTAAAGTTTTTAAATGACTGGATGTATCATGAAATATTTCATTATTAAAATATATGAAGATGGTAATAAGACCATATCTGGAATATACTGGCAGACAAAGAATGAAATGGTTCAGCCAAGCAAGATTGCAGCCATACCAAACTGCATATGAGATTTTTTACAGCAGAACATCCGGGAGGAAGGCAAGAGGAAGACAAAGAAAGATACGGATAAATGTTGAAGCCGAAAACCTGCAAAAATTATGAACATATCCGTCCCCCAAGCTACCCGAGAAGCACAAGACAAATACAGAAAACCTTGTCAATGGGCTGCAAACTGATATCAGTAAGGTGACAAAAAGAGAAGATGTAGATGGTATTTACCCCACACACAAAAATTCAGATATTATTAGGGATTATTTAATTTAATTTTTTATTTTTATCTACCTTGTAATAATCTCATTTGATGTCACTTAGCTCTTTATAGCCAAGTCAATGAAATGTTGAATTAAGAATCAACATCATAGCACTCGGGACACCCCCATAAGTGCTCCATCCCCATCTTCAGTAGCATACAAAGAGTTCTGATGACGATGGCACCAGTATATGTCTGATTGTATATCCATCTCGTCTTTCCTTGAGAATTCAGTGTCAGCCAAATCCCCAGGTAACTCCTCGCAGCACCATTATCCTCAGACCATAAAGATCTATTTGCTCTTTGATCTATTCACTCGCTTCCAGAGGGCTCTCACAAAATCTAGCTTGTCATATATCACTTCACCACCAAGTGGCGCAGAACCAGCCATTCTATCTGCCTGCTTATTTCCCAACACACCGGCATGACCAGAAGAGAATATCCAAAGGATACTAACTACACGCGACCTCTGAAGTGATGCTTGCCACTCTGCAGAGAGTCTACCTGTTTCCACCTTTCTCAACATGCTCTGTGAGTCAGTGACAATCATGACATGTGTTCACAGCTGATTCTCAAGCCAGCGGAATGCATCAGTGACTGCCTTCACCTCCATTTTCAAACTAGAAGTTATAGCCAAGTCAACAAAATCTCATTTATATTACTTAAAATTTTGTTTTTATAAAGAATTAATAATATATGAATTATTGTGCTACCAGTGCCAAACACGAATCTTCACTACAAACAATGAGGGCAAGATCGTAACGATAGAGATGAGATGTCCTAGGAGAGCTGCTGGTGTGAAAGAAGAGATAAAATCAAGAATGAAGTAATTGGAAGAAGACTAAGACTAAACCCAGTAACACAATTCATTTAAGAACAACAAAGGAGATGGTTTGGCCACCTGAAGAGAATGCGCTGTTACCAACTGCCACAGAGAGGCATTTTCTGCCACCTATTTTAGATTAGGTAAATTTGTAAGCACAAGGCACTAACCATTGTACGTGCTCTCCCACAAGCCAGTCTGTCCGCCTGTTCATTTCCCAACACACCGGCGTCACCCGGTGAAAAAATCCAGACAATACTCCTCACTTGTGTCCGCAATGAAGCATGCCACTCTGCACGAAGCTAACCTGTTTTGATCTTCCTCAGCATGCTTTCTGAATCAGTTACAATTACAATGCAAATCTAATAGCATTGTCCCAAAACTACAAAAATAAATTTGTAAAAAAAAAATGTTTAAACATTAATTGTCCACCACAGAAATCGAATTCTGGTGCTCTAGAATTAGGACATCTGTTGTATGATGTAGTTGTTTTTCAATCCCAAAACTGCTGAGTTTACCAGGGCTGTTTTTTATAAGAAACCAGGTAAATATTTCTTTCTATATATGGCTTAAGAGTGATAGAAGATTGTAAAAATATTTAAAAGTAAATACCCTGCTGAATACAAAGTCAAAAAGAACTGTAGGTCAAATAGAATTGCTCTGACACTATGAAATTTCAAATGTAGAGAAAAAATTAACAACAGGCATTGATTTTCTGAATCTGACTACTGGTAAATGGTATCCATTTTCTGAAATGCCTAAAGGCTATGGCAGATCCAGTTTATAATCGTATATTGTTGAGAATACATGTAAATCATTTCATTCAAGGAAATGACACATTGTACTTTAACGGGTGAGGGGCAAAAAAAACTATGGGTAATTAAATAATATGTGGTGTGTAAGCAGCTGTGGATAATTAAATAAATAACGTTCTAGCAAGTGAGTGATAGAATAAAGTTTACACAAGTACTTCAAAGTGTTTTGTGAATGCATAACTTTGAAGAAACAAACAAACATACATACAACAAATAATTACATGGTAAACATTTTTTTCAAAACGTTTTTAAAGATAGAGTATGCCAACAAAATACATCAATTGTGCATGCTTACCTAACCAGTTTCTGTCCAAGTAAATAGCTACAAATGATGGAGGGATGGTAAAATAATCCACAAAAGAGAAGAGTTCCACCCAAAACCATAGTTTGTCATTTGCTGCAACAAACTGAAAATGTCAACAGTAAATATTAATCTCATTAAAACTGATCTTCCTCAAAATTAGCAATAGAATAAGAGTAGAATGAGCAGGCAAGTAATTAAATCTAAAAAGTTGGGCACTTTTAAAACTGTAACAAGCATTTTCAAGTTACACGACAAATAATGTTAAATGTGTAATATTTTATTTGGAAGCTACAAGATTATTTGTAAAAAAAACCTGCAAAGTAATTTGTGATCGATTACCCTTACACGCATGCAAAAAAAAAAATGGCAAAAATCCAAATACTAAGCTAATTATGGACAGAAAAATACTCTAAACAAAGATATAACACTGCCAAGACAGCATGGCAATGCTTGGAAAAGAACATTTGCTTTCTCAAACATTATACTTAGTGGCAAAAACATGGAAACAGGATCAAATATTAGAATCAAACTAGCCACACACAAAAACATATAGATATAGGTATTCATGGATGGCTCAGCAAAGAACGCTCAAGGGATGGTGGAGGAATCATTACTGAATGGACCATTGGTGACACAAAAGAATTCCTACTTCTTATAGAAAAACACTTCAACTTCAAAGCAAAGTCAATGACACAAGAGAAAGCAGTATCCATATTGCTCAGTGGTGGCAGTTCATATGTGGTTGTAATGACTGATATTCACCAAAAGCAACTAAGGTACAGCTTAGATCTCTGTTGAATAAAATGGGTCAGCTGGATCCAGGCCACTATAATATTACAGGAAATAAGAGCAGCAGACTGTTTTAATATGATACACTTGGGAAATTTAAGAATGTCATTACCACTCCGAGGTCCTCAGATGTTAACCCTCTGTACTGAAAGAGTTAAAGCAAGATAGACATTAATTATATGAATATTATATTAACTGTGAACCAAAAGACAAATTATTAGGGGAAATCAATAAGTAAGTCACAAATGTATGTTTAAAAAAAAAAACTCAATGTGATAACAACCATTTTTTTCTTCTTCTTCTGCGTTCGACATCAGTCATGCTACACATTGAGTCCCGTCTGGGTCAAAAATAGGATTGTGCATTTAAGGTCGCCACCGGTCACCCATAGCTTCTCTTGCAATGTGGATCCCCTAGGCCAGATCCACAGTCTTTGCTGGGAGAGATAAGGACAGTACTGCAGTATGTGCTCAGGGGTCTGTCTTTCTGCTCCACAATCACAGGCAGCAGATTCTTTTATGCCTATCCTGTACAGGTGTGCTCGAAGACCACAGTGTCCAGTCCGAAGTCTAAAAATTGATGTTTGTTCTTTCCTTTTGAGTTTGTATATGCTGTCACTCTCTGGTCTGTAATCTCTATTCTGCTTTCTCCACTCCCGTTTGAAAGACTGCTTTAGTGCTGTTTTGGTTTCCTTGTAGCTGTGTGGTGGATGAGGTTGTGGAAGATTACTCCCAGCTTTTGCAAACTCATCTGCTCTCTCATTTCCTTGAATACCACATAGCATAGCAGGATTTAAAAAAAAAAACTGAAACAACCATTTATTTTTACACATACACTGCCCCTTTACTTTTCAACATAATTTCCACCAACACTGATGCACTTTTCCCATCGTTTTATCTGTCCTTCCAAACCTGCTGCATATAACTGTGTGCTCAGTTTTCTAAACCATATTTTCACTTCACATTCAACTTATGTTACATGCTGAACCATGTGAGCACCCTACTGCAACTACTACAGAGTCCATTGTTATTTGCCTGTCACCTCTTATCATCTCCTCCACATGCTGCACTAATGCGTTTGTTGCAATCTCAACAGGATGACCAGATCGGACTTCACTGACAATTTTAGAGCATCCTTGAAAACAATTTTTTTTTACCCTGCTATGCACCGCTTTACAGGATAAACATCTGTCAGCATAAACAGGAAGCAGTTTCTTATGAATGTCCTTTGCAGGCAGCCCTTTTGCCCCCCGCCCCCTTCCCAAAAAATGTGCAACAACATGTTGTTCTTTGAAGGTACACACCATAAGTACAGTCGCCATTTTGTTTCTGTGATGTTTCTGGGACTGCTTACCGTCTCAAAGAGTCAGATGGACAAACTAGAGCGCATACAGAACGTGACTATGCGGGTCATTCTGGGTTGCACCAGAGACACCCCAGTGGTGTGTATGCGATACATCCTTGGTTTGCCGATGGTTGCAGGTAGGCACAAGGTGATGCAGGTGAAGTCATATCTCAGGGTAGCTGCAGACACAGACCACCCTCTGCATGAAGCTCTGGGTGCAGTTAAGGGTCAGCGGCTGATAAGAGGGAGGTCATGGATGGCTCAGGCAGAAGACACAATCAGACAGGTTTGCATCCTTGAGAACATTAGGCGAGGAGGAGTGGGTCAAAGTACCACCTGAGCAGTCAGACTTGTGTAGAGTCATAATCACGCTGACCCGGGAATGCAAAGACTGGCCAGCAGGTGCCACAGAGGTGGAAATTCAGCAATTAATTCAAGATAATGCTTGCTCAGAGGATTTGATCATTTACACAGACGGTTCAGTGTCAAGCGGCAAAAGAAGTGCCTAGGGCTTTTTAGCAAAAGTTAATGGTCGACGTTTGGTGCAGGAGAGCCTAGTATATGATACCACAACATCCAGCTTAAGAATGGAGGTGGAGGCGGCCACTACAGCTTTACGCTGGCTAAATAACACACACACGCGCGCGTGCGCGCGCGCACACACACACACACACACGCACGCACGCACACACACATATATTGTAATTGTAACTGATTCAGAAAGCATGCTGAGGAAGATCAGAACAGGTATGCTTCGTGCAGAGTGGCATGCTTCGCTGCGGAGGACACGAGTGAGGAGTATTGTCTGGATTTTTTCACCGGGTGACGCCGGTGTGTTGGGAAATGAACAGGCGGACAGACTGGCTGGCTCTGCACAACTTGGTGGAATACTGCTACATGATAGGGCAGACGTGGTTAGTGCCTTGTGGGTGAGCGTGTACAATGCGGAGGAGCAGATGGATCACCACAGTCTGGCGAGATTGAAGCTCAAGGCTCAGAGGAAAGGCAAGACGGATGTTTAATCAGAAAGCTACTGGCACCATTAGTATCAGAACTCTTCACTGGCTGCTGAAGATGGGGACGGAGCACTTATGGGAATGCCCCGAGTGCTGTGATGTCAGTTCTTTAATCAAATCAAATCAAAATCAAATCTTCGCATTTTTCAGGCAGATGCACTTCGACTTAAAAGGTAGCTCCCAGTTAGTTAACTCTTACAACATGTTTTGGTGTAGGCAGTGGATCTGTTCTTGTTGTCCTTATAATAGGACCCCTCAACCCACACGGGGATAAGGTGAAGTGTAATTTAAGGAGGAATGCCTGTCTGTGTGTTTTATAAATGGAGATTCAAAGGAACTCTTGTTTTTCCTTATTTCTATCATTTACATGGACAGCCTCTCTTCCTATTCCTACTTGGTCATTGCTGATTGTGGCATACTGCCAGCTGAGTGAAATGGCTGTGTTCTAATGAAATCTAGAACAACTTCTACCGCAACTTTCTTTCATAAATCATTATTCCTTCAGCAGGTGAAAATTCAAAAGAGCAGGTCAAATCAGTCTTTGGCCCTGTGCAATCTGACATTAAAAATCCAACCCACAAAAGAATGTGTACATATACGTATGTATGTATGTGTGTATATATGTGTGTGCTTGCGTGTGTGTGTGAGTGTTTATACATTTGTGATTCTGGTATTCACAAATTTTGATCCCATTTTTTTAAAATAATCCCCCCCCCCCCCCCCCCCCCTCACTTTTTTTCCCAGGATTGCATTCCAAAGATTTAACTCTTTTATTCCCAAGGAACACAGGGTACCTTCTTATTTAACTATGCTAGCGTTCCATTTGGTATGTGATTTGCTGATTATATGTCTCCAAGTGATAAAAAGAGGTGACTGCAGTCAAGCTAGTATCATAGTGCGCTGGACTAAGAAACTTGATGCAGATGGAAAAAAGAAAAAATACACAGGAAAAATTGGATGTTTCAGCAGCAGCCGTTATTTTAAAAAATTTGGCAACAAGGAGAAGAGTATCCTGGCCACTGGGGAGGTACACGCATAACAACAAAATACAGGAACAGGACTGGGTGATGCAGAATGACTTGGATTTTAAAAAATGGAATTAAAATAGTAACTATCAAATGACAGTATTAGAAGTAATGATCGTAATAGTAGAAGAAATAACACTAACAATAACACCATGGGTGATAATAATAGTAAAAGTATTAAAAATACTAGTAAAAATTAATAACAGGAAATTAAACTAAAATACAATGTTAAAAAAAAAAGTCTGAGCAATTATATTTAGATAAAGGTAGAACGAATATTGATACTTGCAGGGCTCAGAACACCTAAATTATGAATAAGGCGATTTTTGCCCAGTGGACAATGTACTGATGATGATGACTGATCCTTGCCAGTAAATCAAGATGGGATTCTCACTGCAAGATCTAGAAGAGACATTCTATCACTTATCAAAGTGATTAGTCATTAGAAAGGATTATCATCACAGAACTCCAAACAGATCCATAGGTGCTCCGGTCTCCTCCTCAAAAGCTCCATAAGTGTAAAACAACTGATGACGCCTGTTCTGTGTTGGTCAATGAAATGTCTAGTCCCCTTTGTGAAATGTTCATTTCTTGCAGCTCCAGGCTGCACCTCCATATCCATCTGTCTAGACAGGGACACGGAGTCATGTCCTTTGGCATGCTCCTCGGTACAGTAAGTGCAGCGCATGGCATTGATAACATCACTTCTGTCCAGTATTGGGCCAGCCATAGCAACCGCAGTGTCAGCAAGATAGTCTGCACGCTAGTTTCCTAGAACACTGGCATGACCTGGCACAAAGATGAGTGTTAGGCTAGATATTCCTGAAGTGCTTAGTGTTGCAATCCATTATACTTATAGAAGTATGTGTGCAGTTAAACTTTTTTTTTTTTTTAAACCATGCAGTATAACATAAAGTATACATCTACAACAAGAGCAACAACAAACAATTGGATATTTACCCTGATGAAAAAATAAATCATGAAAAATACATTGAATGCCAGGTCCACTTGTTGTGTGGTGCTAGAAGACCAAGGGAGACAAGTTTCAACACTCGTGTTGATTCTGTAAAACAAGGAGGAATTTTTCGATAAATTTCCAAAGAGTTTCTAGGCTAATCAGTTAAATCTTTTTCTTTCTTGTCCATTCTCTTAAAAGTTAAAGCAGTAACAGTTTGGAATAAATTGAGTTAAATATAAAACTACAGATTTATAATGTAAAATAAGTATAACTAGTAGTAGTAGTCAATTTTTACCCCACTAGGACATCACACAAGTGATAAACACCTGATATTTACTTACCTTACTCTTCTATACGTCCTTTTCAGGACGTAATTTTTTTGTTATTTGAAGCCCCACTCTGGCTTTTGCCAGGGGCCGCAATATAGTCAGGTCATCAATATGACCAATTGTCTGAACGCGGTTTCTGGGACCTCTCCACGGTGATCCTCATCCACATGGTGGCACTTTGTGTCATCGGGTGTTTATCGCTTGTGTGATGTCCTGGTGGGGTAGAAAGTCATTCATTCATAAACACCTGATGACACAAAGTGCCACCATGTGGATGAGGATCACCCGTGGAGAGGTCCCAGAAACCGCGTTCAGCCATTAGACCATTTGTATGGTCGAGCTATATTGCGGCCCCTGGCAAGAGCCAGGGTGGGGCTTCAAAATAGAGAAAAATTGCATCTTACACGGAGATAACTGAATTGTATAAATATAACTATGACTGAGTTGGCTAATGTAACATACGACTGGCTTTACATTGGACTTAAATTTCCTGTCTCCATGTGGAACGAATTGTTCATTATTTTGAAGCCCCCACCCTGGTTGTTGCTGGGGGCCCTAATAAAACCTAACTGTTAAACAGGGCTTCTGGGAACTCTCCACGGGTGATCCTCATCAAAATGGTGGCACTTTGTGTCATCGGGTGTTTGTCGCTCAGTGTGATGTAATAGTGGGGTACAAAGTCAATCAGACAATAGGCTTAGATTATGGCTTCACCCACTACGGGATGATGTTGTTGTTGTTGTTGCTCTAAAGCCACACCCCAGCTGTTGTCTGAGGCCCTGATGTAACCTAACGGTTGAACAGAGTTTCTGTGACTTGTGCCCAGGGGATTCTCATCTGGGTGGTTGCCTTTTGTGTTATGGGTGTTAATAGCTCGTTGCATGGTCCTGGTGAGGTTGAACATTTCATTTTCAAAACTCAACTTTAATGCAAAGAAAGAGTGGCAGCACTTGCATATTTTTGGAAAGTTTCTGACAGGAAGAGAAGTATCATCTGCAGCTACTTTTTTTTTCAAATGTATTGGTGTCACCTTTTATCTACAATACTTAATTATAGTCTAAGTATATATAAGTATATATACTTACGAGGCATCGATAAAGTAGATGATTAAAGATGCAATGCTCAGTAGAAACACTAAGCCCACCTGAAAAACAGAAACTGAATAAATACATGTTCATCTAACAGTTTTCTTAAACCCATGTTCATCTAACAGTTTTCTTACAGGAAATTATATGTAAAAATGGTCCAGTACATCTGGGAGGTTGGGGAGGGAAGAATAATCTAGCTTAAAGAAAATATATGCCTTAAAAGGCTTCAGTTTTCTGTTCCTGTTTTTTTTTTTTTTTTCAAATCATCATCAAATGTCTTTTTCAGATTTATCATCTATTGTGATGAGTCTGCACTATTACCTGTCATACAGTTCATGGTGCACTCACACAGGCTGTTTTTCAGTCCATCTCTTCATTTCATAAATCCACTTTTGAGTTGTTGTTTTTTTAAAAATGATTTCACATACAAAATTACTAAACATTTTACTGTCACCAGGTGACCCATAGTTGATAGGTCTAAAACACACCCAAAAAAAAAGCAAAATTACTAGCACCATATGCATGATATAGGCATGAAATGGTTGGGTTGTGGCTAGGGGTGAAGGACTTAAACTGTTTACATATGCAAGAATAATATCAACAATAGCAACCATTGATGGTATCATTATTATTGTGCAGTTTATCAGTTTAAGCCCTTTTAATAATATTTATAATTATTATAGTAGTCCACGTCCTCAAAGGCGTCCTTGTGATCTTTCCCTATACTTTAAGCTTCTCTAAGGTTATTTAAAAACCAACAGTCAGCACTCGGGATATTCCCATAAGCTATCCATATTTTCAGCAACCAGCACAGAGAACCAATTCCAATGGCAACAGTAGATTTAAGCTTATGCAAAATAGATAAAAGGTTTTCTTATGTTTCACTCTGCACACACAAAGACTTTTTTCTAAAAATCTAAAAGGCACCAACAAATTTAAACTGACTGAGAAGCTTTGGATTGAATTTATTTCTTAAATATAACAGAAACACATTATTGACATATGGCCTAGGAATACAATATTTGTTGAAATAACAGGAGCACACGAATACAGATTTTCTTTAGAGACTGGAAATATAACATGTTATTCAGAGAAATAAAAAATACAAGTAAAACATTTTGCCATAATAATAACAGTTACACACTTATAAAATAAAAATAATGGGTGGGAAACTTAACTATTAGGTATTCAGCATTGCTAGTGGGAAGATAAAAATCATGAGATGGACAAAAACAGTCAGTCAGAGTAAGCCATGACAGCAAAGGACTAAGCATATTCAAGATTCAGTATAGTCAGTCAATCTTCATTATGGAGATAGCACCCCATTTTTTTTAATAACTGTTTGTTCCTGGTTGACTGAGCTCCCAATTAGTCGACTCTTACGACATGTTTTTGGGTAGGCAGTGGGTCTATTCTTGTTTCCCTATAATAGGGCCCTGGAACCCACACAGGGAACTGCAATTTTCAGGAAATAACATATACCAGATTACCAATATATCTGGTCCTATACTGCCTTTAAAAGAATAAATACAGACAGGAAACATTTTTGTTATATATACACTACAGTTTAAGAGCATAACTCATGACAAAATAAAAAGAACCTTACAGCAGAAGCATGAACAGCAGGAGTCTACCATTTATCAGTAGGTGGGTACCTCATTGACAATTGTTTCGGCCCATTATCATCCTAGACAATCTCGGAATGTGGGCCGACCTGGTTCCTGACTCCAGGCCACAGACATCTCCTGCTGCCCTAAATGGACGTTCGGACAGATGAAATGGTAGCTTTGCAACAAGTATTATGAGGCAAGGATCCTGGAATATTTTTGGTCGATTTTTAAACTCCAAATTTTGCCTTGGCAGAGCTGTTAGGCTACTCTTTTCGATTTCAAACTGCCAAGGGATTTTTTTTTACGTGTGCAGCAATATATATGGACGTCTGATCCTACTATTCAGCGACCAGGGAAAATTACTAGAATTCCACGTGAAAAAATCCTAGCCTTCACTACGACCTGAACCCAGAACCTCTAGCACTTAAGGCGAACACCTTGCTGTGAGACCACGCAGCCCCCGTCCAGGGCCCCACTGTGAGGGAAACAAGAACAGTCTCGCTGCTTCCCAAACAAGCATGTCATACGAGTCAACTAATTGGGGGCATCCTTCAAGTCAGAGTACATCTGAATGAGAGGCAAGGAACCAAGAAACTGCATACAAATAAGTCAGATGTGTAAAATGGATGTGCATGCAACACTCAGGTCCAGTAACAAGACTAAAGTCTCGAGATGGACAAATACCTAACACTTTCTGCCTGAGTTTACAACTGATGAATGGGAAGAAGAAGAATTTAGACATCTTGGGTAGTTCATGTCTGGATATATTCTCTGCGTTATGCAGGTATGTCAGGAAATGAACAGGCAGACAGAATGACTGGTTCTGTACTACTGGGTGTTGAAGTGATGCACGATGTGCTAGATGAACAGTCAAAGTCCTTTGGCAGCAAGTGAGAAATGGAGAAGCACTAATAGTCTATTAAGGCCTGGAGAGAATGGTACAGCTAGGACTGACCAGTGGATCTAGCCAACACTCTAATATCAAAGAAAGTTACGGCAAGATAGACACATAGTAAAACTGCTACCGGTGTCATCAGAACTGGAACCCTGTCCTGGCCACTGAAGATGGGAATGTCCCAGATGTTGTGATGCCAGTTCTTAACTTAGATCAACTCATTTCATGTCATGTTCATAAATAAATATCAAATGAACTGTTTTTTACTTACAAGAATACGTCCTGTTGTAGTCTGCCCAGAAATCAATTCACCAGCCCAGTCTTTCGCTTCTGTCATCCATCCTGTCTCTGGATCAGAAGTCTTCAAGTTGTTCTTATGGTCAACACTTCCTGTTTTTGTCTGATTACTTGCCTGAGAGCTACTTTTCTTGTTGAAGAGTAAGAGTGTTATGATTTTGTGAATCAGGATAACAACAAATCCACCGCCAAATGTGACTAAGCTGGAAGCCAAGAAGGAGAACCAGTGTCTTTCTTCTGTTTTACAGCTGGTTAGCATGCTGTATGATGTTGTATTCTTCATGAATCTCAGAGTAATGTGATGTAAAGTCAGCAGCCACTTGGTGGTCTGCCTACACTACATGTGAAAGCCTGAAGTGAAGCTCATCAGGAGATTAGGTTCTCCAGATTTCTATAACTATGTCATCCATTCTTGAATTCAGCTACAATCCTCTTCTCACCTTCCTGTGAAAAAGAACACAATTTAGCTGAATTTCATTTGTGAGAGATTATCAAAAAGATAAGGAAAAATAATTTGATTAAATGGGAAAACCCCTGTAAATGGGGGAAGGGGGGGGGGGTAAATATATTAATATCCTGGCCTGCTAAACATTTGTGCAGGAGTGAAAATAAGTAATGTCATTAACTAGGTGTCTTGTAAAAAAATCAACTGTAGAAATGCTAGTTAAGCTGAGCTGCACTCTCTGTGAAATGGAACCTACCAAAAATGCTGGGTTTGCGACTTCCTGGTGCAAAAAGGTTAATAACTACCAATTCCAGATATGTGCACAAGAGAAAGAAAATGGCAGAAACTGCCCAGCACAACATTGAAGGAAATTACTTCTAAACATAACACACAGAACTGCACTGTACAGAATCATCTTGAATTTACAGAAAGAAGGTTAGTACAATCAGCTGATGAGATCCCTGAATAAATTAATGAATGAATCAAGAATTGACATCACTGTATTTGGGACATTCCCATACATGCTCCTTCCCTTCTTTAGTAGCCAACGAAGAGTCGTCATGTTAATAGCATCAGTCGCAACCTCACTTAAAGTCACATTTATTTTCATTAATTGATAATCTGCTATTATCAGTAAGGGCTTGTCTGGTGTGCAACGAGGATAATCTTTCTATTAACTTAACTTATTATCAGTAACCCCTAGAAAACATTTTTACTTTACAATACCACTCCAAACACGAATACTCCAAGCCACCTGCTTAGATTCAAACTGCAGGTCATTCAGCAGCAGATCACTTTGCCCTAATTTCAACATTGGTATCGGAGGCTTACTGTATCGGAGGCTTATCGGAGCATTTGCAAACTAATAAATATACAAGTGCCTAGTAAAAGTAAAACCAAACCAGCTAACAAATGCTGAAGTTGGATCTGCAACATCCTGTAAAGGATCCACCACTAAATTTAGGGCCCTCTTACTCTTGCAACAACAAGAACCCCAGCAGCCTTTGTTTGAATTTTGAAATAAGAATCAACATCACAGCACTCGCAGCAACTCTCTAAGTGCTCCGTCCCCATCTTCAGCAGCAAACAAAGAGTTCCATTTCCGATGGCTCCGTAACTCACCCCTCCTTTGAGTGTTGAGCGTCGGCCAGATCCCCTGGTAACTCCTCGCAGCCCCACTCTCCTAAGACCGTAATTATCAATTTGCACTTCCGCACTGTTCACTCGCCCACGTTAAGAAAACTCTATCGATGCCCTGATGGCCCACAACGTCTAGCTTGTCATTCATCAATTCACCACCACAGAACCGGCCAGTCTATATGTCTGTTCATTTTCAAACACACCAGCATATCTTGGAGAGAATATCTAAAGGATACTAACTGCTCGTGAGGTCTGAAGTGATGCTTGCCACTCTGCATGGAGCATACTTGTCTCCACTTTCTTTTCTCAACATGCTCTATGAGTCAGTTACAACACGGCATGTGTGTACAGCTGATTCTCAAGTCAGTGGAAGGCAGCAGTGACTGCCTCCAACTCCATTATTAAACTAGACATTGTGATATCATATGCCAGGCTTTGTTGCACTAAGCAACGTCCATTCACCGTTGCTATAAACCCCCATGCACTTCGTCTGCCCCTCAACACAGAGCCATCGATATAGATAATCACATCACTTTGGTAGGAATTATCATGAATCATTTGTTGAGCTTCTGATTCTGCAGCGCCAGCTGGCCAGTCCCCACACTCAGGACCCAAAGTGATAAGAACCCTGCACAAGTCTGATACTTGCTAGGACACTTTGACCCACTCCTCACCTTGCATAAATGTATCAAGACTGCACACATGTCTGATTGTGTCTTCAGCTTGTGCCATCCAAGACCTTCCTCTTTTCAGTCTGTTACCCTTAGATCTATCCAGGGCTTTTCTTGTCTGCAGCTACTCTGAGATATGACTTTGCTTGAAAAACTTTGAACCTATCTGCAATAGTAGACAGTGCAAGTATATATTGCATACTACCGAGGTATCTCTTGTACATCCCAGAATTACCCGTATGGCTTCATTCTGTATGCGTTCAAATTTCATCTAGAACATTGTGAACAGCATTCTTTGTTCCATGTCCATTGCTGCCATAATCTTGAGAGCATTGATTCCTTTTTGGCAGTTCACCACAACTGCCTCCTTGAAATCCCTATAGGACAGGCTTCTATACAAAGTGATACCCAGGTACTTCAGTTTGCTTTTTCTGCTGATGTTATTGTTATTAATTGTGAGGCTTGGAACATTAGCTCTTACAATTCCCAGAGAGCACCACAAAACAGCCGTCTTTTCTGAGTTGAGTACAGCACCCATTCTGCTCACCAGTCAGTCCCTTTGTCTACAGTTGCCTGTAGCTCTTGGGCTTTCTGTTGCCTATTACTCTCCTACCTATATACAAAAACATCATCAGCAAATGTCAATATCCTTCCAGCACCTGGTGCTTCAAGTTCTGCAGTCTTGCTTGTATACACATTGAAGAGGGGTAGGTAGTCCTGGGGCGATATTACATGGTTCTGAGGTCCATGTACCCAGGCAATGGGCAACCAGACGTGAATGCAGGACAGCTGCTGTCCAGTTCACCAGCCAGGGATAAACCTCCTTCTCCATGAGTGCAGATAGTAAAATATCATATCTGACTCTATTGTAGGCATCCTCAAGATCTAATGCTGCCATAACCGTCTCCTGTCTGTTCTGGAAGCCCTCATAAACATCAAAAGCAAAGGTAGCTAGCTGCCTATGTTTATAGATTTCTACTGAGATAATATACTTTTCTCAAGTCCATGTGTCCAGGGAGGCTAGAACTTAAGAGCTTAAGCCTCTTTAAGCCCCCTCCACCTCCCCCCCCCCCTCGGATTGTAAGAGGGATAAGCGCCCACCCCCAACCATGTATCAAAGCTCCTTTTTTACGTATTTGTTAAAAGCATCATGTATTTTCAAATATACTATGTTTAAATACCTCTCAGCACATTATCCTTATATTATACACTTGAACAAGGCTTGGGCCCATGAAGCCCTCCCCCCCCCCCCTTAAAATGTGTAGCAGGCTCAAGACCCCCCCCCCCCCCAAAAAAAAAAAGTTATTGGATTTGATGCTATTGCATGTGTTCTATCCAGTTTTGCCTTAATTTACTCTGCCCCATTTGTTATTTAACTCTGTTTAACATTTTCAAGCCAAAACACAACTTCTTATGATTTAGTAATAATATTTTTTTATTATAAAAAAAATTAACCTTGGACTATGTGAGTTGTAAAATATGGCTAAAAACAATGATTATGTTAAATGTTAAAATGCAAAAGTATAAGTTAAAAAGAAATGGACACTAGTTTTCTTAGTTTTAACCTGAAGTGTTAAACAATAATTTTTTTTTTAACCACTACCATTACTCAATAAAACAGGTACTGGAAAACATTTTTACAACTAACCAGATTTCAACAAGGCTGCACAACAGAAAATGAACCATACATTTTAAGTTATTGACTTCTGACTATATTCAGTTTATTTGCACTGTATTTAATTATTTTGCATTTTTTTTTTTTAGTTAGATTTAGTGTAGATGTCATTCAACATAGAAGCACATTTTGCTACTTATGCAGTTACTTATTATTGATTATTGTTGTTTATTGACAGTTTATTTATAATCCTGACTACTGCTTAAACAGATAAAAATTGATTAACAAATATTATATTATGATAGACTGCAACAAAACAAACCAATCTTAATACTACCCTGGCGTGGATAGAGCCCCACACACACAACACACACACTCACACAAACTCACTAGGTTCGGGAGTAAAAAAACAAAAATGGATCATAAGAGCAGATGAGAGTATAGAGATGTCAATAATGGAGGATAAATACCTGACTAGAAACTAACACACGGTGAATGTCTTAAAATAGTTTATTTTACAATGTTTTTACTTTTTTAATTAATACTCTACATAAATCCTTATATAACAGTCATTCCGGTATTTTTTTAAAATATATTTTAAGATAAAAGACATTGCACAAATTTAATAAAGCGCCTTTATATATATATATATATATATATATATATATATATATATATATATATATATATATATATATATATATAAGTATTATAAGGCATACACGATTTGTTGCTTCCGTATATGGAGAAAATAGTACAATATAATTTGTATCATCAGAGTTATCTGGTGAGCATTTGTCACAAATGATAATACAATTCAAATCAAATGCCCAACAACAGTGAAAGACATTGTTAAACATTTCGCCTGGCTTACGAAAACAGCTAGTGATATTTTTTGACACATCCCCTGAAACATGTAACCAAATATGGTACCGGGAATATATAAATATACTTCTCTTTACCCCTCACTCACATCAGTTATTTACCTCGTCCAAAATAAATCCCACACTGTCATCTACGTGAGAAGTTAAGCTCTATCGTTTACGTTTCATCTTAAATATATATGGTTTTAAATTACTTACGTATGGTAATAAAATATAATCACATATTTGCCAAGAAGGAACACGGAATGAAGGCGCACTATTGTTAGATATATCATGGTTTGCAGAACTCCAGGCTGTCAAGTAGCCATGGGAAGGCAACCTCGTTCCAGTAACGATTGTCCCCTCTGACAATGCGTGCGAGCAGTTATTCCAAAGCGCGCTCCAACACGCGGCTGATCGATAAAGCTTTCAGTTCGTTTCCATGGAAATTTTTTAACAGTCCATGTTCCACATAGTTACTAGACATGGGAGCTGTAAGCACTGAGATGCAATAAGCATGTTACTTTTAATTTACATGTTGCAACAAGAGTAATGTAATCAACTATATCATGTTCAACCCTTCTGGTTTATAAATACATACCTACATTTCTAAAGCGTATATCAAAGAATATTATATTATTCAGAATACTCATGTTTTCTTACGTCTTTCTTATGACGTTATTTTTTGTTATTTGAAGCCCCACTCTGGCTTTTGCCAGGGGCCGCAATATAGGCAGGTCATCATTATGGCCAAATGTCTGAACGCGGTTTCTGGGACCTCTCCACAGTGATCCTCATCCGCATGGTGGCACTTTGTGTCATCGGGTGTTTATCGCTTGTGTGATGTCCTGGTGGGGTAAAAAGCCAATCCAATCCTATTCAGAATACATTATTTATACCCGAAATACCAATTCCCTTCTCTATATAATTCCAGATAATTCCTGTGAAACCACACACGGGTGATAAAGCTTAGGGTCTGACAGGGGATCATATTAGAACCTTTCAGAACGGGTGGGTTTAAATGATACATTGATAAGCACAAAACTCGAAAATCACATAAATGTACATTTCCAAAATACTAATTAGAAATGTGAGTGAAAAAATACAACATAGCAACTTGCTTGCCTTAGTTTTAAAAAAAAATTCAAAGTTTCGATCACGTTCAACCAGCCTATAAAAGTTTCTGGTTATAATTACGATCTATCCTCAGTGATGAAAGTGCTTCATAAATTCCTATTGGGTTTTTCTGGTAAGTATCTTATATTTGGCTGTATTCCATAATAATAATGCTTCTTGGTTTCAAACTGGATGTCTTACATCTGAACCACATGTAAACATTCCTGGTCCCAAAAACAACATAAACGAACCACTGCTCAAAAAATACCCTTGCAAGACTTCCAACATCACACGTGAGAGTCAGTTTCATATTGATAGAGAAATATTAATATTTCACCCTGAGCCTCCCCCCCCCCCCCCCCAAGTATTTTATATGGAGCACCAGAACAGCTAATGAACACTCACATACCATTACATGGAGATGGACAAGAGAGTGGACATGAAAACGCCGCGGCAAACAACAAGAAATTAGGCCTTTACACAGCATTATAAATAAGTTCTCAAACGTTGACTGGTGTTCAAGGGCATGCATGAATGACACTGAAATCAAAGGACACACTCTTAGGCTCCTGAGGACACTAGAGCAAGCTGTGGGGAACCATGAAGGCCCTGCAGCTGACATGCGAATTCACAGAGGCAACCCACCTGGCGGTTGACCCGAGTATACGAAATCGAACGCAAAGAAGAAGAAAAGTAATGACATGCTCGTCGTGTGGTTTTTAGAACGCCACTCTTATACTGGATCTTCGGAAATCCCCTCTGTCTAGCCGCGACACCACGGCGGCTCCCTTGAGTTATATTAGTCCGGAATGGTTCAGCATTTTTCTTCTTCTTCTTATTATTATTATTATTATTTATTATTGTTATTATTTTTAATATTATTATTATTATGTGCCGACAAACGAAGCCTATCATGTCTCGCCCTCTCATACGGTCACCAGAATCACAGATCCGTTCACAATTTTTGTCTCACCCAATTCATCTGGCCAGGGCATCCAGGTATTTATCTCTTTGCCTTCCTCTTCCTCTCTTTCCTTCAAACTGGATAATTTTTAACCAAGTTCTTTAGTCCATTTCGTCTGTCTCGACGAGGATTGTTTCGTTTACGTTTTTATCCTATCATATATAATATATTTTTTGCATTCGTCCAAGAAAACACATCTGATTTGATTTGATTCAAGAACGGACATCACAGCTTTCGGGGCATTCCCATAAGCGCTCCGTCCCCATCTTCAGCAGCCAGCGAAGAGTTCCGATACTAATGGTGCCAGTAGCTTTCTGATTAAACGTCCGTCTTGCATTTCCTCTGAGCCTCGAGCTTCTGCCAGAACCTCTCGTCACTCCCCGCTGCATCAATCTCACCAGACTGTGGTGATCCATCTATCCTCCGAACTGTACACGCTCTCCCACAAGGCACTAACCACGTCTGCCTTATCGTGTATAAGTATTCCACCAAGTTGTGCAGAGCCAACCAGTCTGTCCGCCTGTTCATTTCCCAACACACCGGCGTGACCCGCTTAAAAAATCCAGACAATACTCCTCACTCGTCTCCTTCGCAGCGAAGCATGCTACTCTGCACGAAGCATACCTGATCTGATGTGTGTGTGCGTCGTGTTCTCTAGCCAGCGGAAAGCTGCAGTGTACACGAGAGGATATAGATTGCACGATAGCTTTCATAAAGGTTACCGGCCTCCTGATATAAGTTTTCTGACAGAAGGATCGAAGAAGAAGAAGAAGACTTCGCCTGCAGCACCTTGTGCCTACCTGCAACCGTCGGCAAACCGAGGATGTATCGCAAACACACCACTGGGGTGTCTCTGGTGCAACCCAGAATGACCCGCATAGCTGAGTTCTGAATGCGCTCTAGTTTGTCCATCTGACTCTTTGAGACGGTAAGCAGTCCCAGGCCATAATCAACAACTGACAGGATCAGGTGCTGATATAGTGTGAAAAGCATTCTCTGCTCTATGTCAATTGCAACCATAGTCTTAAGTGCACTAAGTCCTTTTTGGCATCTGGTCACAACACTCTCCACATGGTCCTTAAATGACAGGCTCCTGTCAAATGTAACTCCCAGATACTTCAGTTTGCTCTCTCTGTTGACGTCTGTACCATCTATCGTGAGACTTGGGACATTAGTTTTAACGATTCTGCTGTCCAGAGAACACTACAAAACAGACGCCTTTTCCGGGTGGACGACGGCCTTCATTTCTGTACACCACTTGGTCACTTTGTCTACTGTCTCTTGTAGCTCCCGAGCTGTTAGTTCCCTCTCTTCCCTCTGCCTATATGCAAGTATATCATCCGCAAAAGTTAGTATCCTTCCAACTCCTGGTGCTTCTAGGCTTGCAATCTTGCTCGTATACACGTTGAAGAGCACAGGCGAGATGGCGGATCCCTGTGGCAGTCCTGGGGCCAAAGTGCATGGTTCTGCGCGAGTACTCGCAGAATAATGTGCCGACGACATGTTGGAAGATGCCCTAGTGTCTGCTGTTGTCGACCAGTTCTTGCTTTTCTATATCTACTCGACTGAGGTCATTGTAATTCTTCTCATCGAGTAGGTTCCGTCCGGGTCCCATGTTAGATGGGAAAATAAAATCTATTACCTTTCCCCTTTTTTTATGTCATAAAAAGAAATGATTACGGGCTTGCTCAGTCGGATGAGAAGAAATGTACAGAAATCGCAGCTTGGCGCTAAACCGCAACATAACGTGCTAACTGTCACATCAAGAGCGAACAAAGAAGAAGAAGAAGAAGAAAAAGAAGAAGAAAAAGATGAAGAGAAAGAGGAGGAGGAGAAGAAGAAAAAGAAGAGAAAGAGGAGTAGAAGAAAAAGAAGTAGAAGAAGAAGAGAAGAAACTGTAAACGGAGATATTCTGTTAGTGCCACCCATAGCCTTTCTCTATTTATTTGTCGTCTTTTTAGATCTTTAAATCACCATTCAGTGGCTCATCGTCATTTCTGACTTGCAAGTAGACCTTAGTCTCTACAGTAACCAATGCCTAACCTCCCCGGCTACACGCGCAAGTGGATAGCTCTTCATTCTGACTGGTATGTCTCGTGTGCAAGTCCAGACTTTTCGCACTCTTGTATCCTGGATCTGTTCCAGTTTTTGTCACATTGTCAAGTAGATAATGTTAACATGTCTGACATATAATCAATTACTGAAAGAACTAAATAGTTGAACAATAAGAAAGGTAGTCTTTGTTCCATGTGAGCTGCAACCATAATTTTCAGTGCTGATATGCCAGGCTTACACAAGGCCCTTCCCCCTCCACACACGCGCACACAAACACACACACACACACTCACAGACTCTCACAAACGCACACACACAGAGAGACTCACACTCACTCACACGCAGACTACCTCACACTCACAGACTCACTCACACATACAAACTCACTCACACACAGACACACACACACACGCCCGCACACACACGCAGATGACCATTAAATTTGATGCATTTTTAAAAAGGGAAGAAATCAGAGAATCATCTAGCCAACAACTGGTAAAACGGTTACTGATAAGAGCAAGAAGGTAGCCCCATTTAGCTACATCCTGAGAAGAAACCAGCAAAGAATCACCAAACAGGCACTGAAATGGTAAATAAATGGATTGAAGAAACGAAGACCTGCACGCGAATGCCTTGAATGACAGTTGATGAGAGGGGACACTAGCTTCTCTGGGCTGGATTTCATCCATGATATTGAAACAGTTGCACAGGATTATATGGAATGGAAAAATAGACTGTCAGCCACAGCCAGATTTCAACCATTTGATACCCTCTTCTTCTTCTTCTTGTGTCGTCTCATGGATACCAGGTTGTAGCCCTGTGTCGTGGTTTTCTGTATTTGTCTTGTGCTTTTCAGGTGGCTTGGGTTATGGGTTTGTTCACATTTTTGCAGATTTCAGCTACACCATATATCCATTTCTTGTACTTCCTCTCGCCTTTTTAATGCCCTAAGCACTCAAAAGAGTGTCCCCCCCCCCCTTACCCCTCTTTGTCACCCTTTCTCTCCCTCCCCCGTGCCGTCTTAACAGCACTGTTGACGTTGGGCAAACTAGTGTGCTGAGGCCCCTACGACAACCACTCACAGGAATGTAATATCAATGATCACTTGACACGTACAGATTAGCACGGAACTCCTATGCTCGTGGTGCTCCCATGCAAGTGCCCAGCAGGTCCATGTGTTAAGACGGTGTATTTGCACTTTCTCGTCTTTTCAGATCATAGTTTTATATTGTGCTATAAGGAGGCAAAGGACTCACGGCTCATGGCGATGGCGAGTGCGATTCGCAAGACCCGCCCACGTTAAGAAAACTATCGATGCCCCATAGATATGTAAATAATATATACTATATACTATATATGTATATATATATATATATATATATATATATATATATATATATATATATATATATATATATATATATATATGTGTGTGTGTGTGTGTGTGTATGTATGTGTGTGTGTGTGTGTAATTCAAAATATAAACATTAATAAATCAAGCTGTATTTATCAAACTTAAACAAAACTTACAGTAAGATGGAAAATAATGTCTATTCACTTCCACTTTATTTATATTTGAAAAGTTGTCTACTTTTTTTTTTTAAAATTGCAGTCTGATTTGATCTTCAAAATAATCTGATGTAACACATCTGCTTCAATCTTCAAACAAGGATAAGGCTCCAGCTGCATTGTTGTTCTGGTGGATTTGTTTAATATACTTCAGCCGAGGGGAAAAAAAACGTCCAGCCCCAAGGTTATTGAAAATTCACGTGGTTCCCCTTCCCTTGAGTTGAGTTGAGTTGAAAATCGACATCACAGCACTCGGGGCATTCCCATGTATGCTCCGTCCTCATCTCCAGCAGTCAGTGCAGAGTTCCAACAGTGATGGTACCGGTCACAATCTGGTTATATGTCCGTCTTGCCTTTCCTCTGAGTGTAGTGAGCCGGCCAGACCCTCTGGTTACACCCAGGTGCCCCTCCTTTTGTGATGCCCTAAACATGTGCTTGATGGTTAATCTAAAAAGATATAAACGCGAACGAAAAGTATTTTAGCAAGCTTCACAATATAACAAATACAAACAAAACGTGAACGTTGCGGCTATTGAGCCTTCATCAGCACACACAAAATAAACAATACTACACAGATACAAAAAAATCACTTATCTGGTATCACGATGCGGCCAGGTCGGTTGTTACTCAGCAGAATGACCGCACTTGTCGGCTCGGGAATAAATACCCCCCGCTCCCTTTTTTTCTGTGGAGTATCAGGGGCCGTAACTGGGGCGTAGGGGTTAAAACTGTGAGGGCAGTTTAATCCCCTGGAAGTTTCAATGAAACTGTGTTGGCAATTCATTCCCGAGGGCGTCAAAGTCCCCAGAGTATAAATAAAGCGATTTTTAAGAGACTTGCGAACTCTGTCGCTGGAATGGCTAGATTTAATGGCTGTCACCTCCATGTCGTGGACACCTTGGTGATCCTGGGAATTGAAGTGCAACGGTACTGGTTTCAGTGAACCATTTTGCACGTCCAAAAGATGTTGTCTGAACCTGTCAGCCAGCCGTAGACCTTGTTTCACCAATGTATCGGCCCCATTGCAAACCCCAAGCACTATATCGCGGCAAAAAAAAATAAAAAGGATGATGGTAATGATGACGGTCTGTGGTTTAAAAAACAAAAAAGGATTATTTAACTTTTAACGTTGATTAACATTCTTTTAAAACCATACTGGAAGGCAGACATTTAAAATATTGATAGTGATGCATGTAATAGGACAGCATCAAGAGATTGACAAATAACAGTATGAAAGAGTGAACAACCCAAACGACGGACGGAATGAGTAGGAGATCCAGCCTTCATTGTGGAGACGACACCTCATTGATTGATTAAAACCAAACACTGCCGGACATTACATATTCACAAACGATCAAGAACCGCCCTGGTAAGGATTGTTAAATGCTGGAAAGTGCCAGCCACATAGTGGAGCACCATGTAGAACGCATGGCATTATATAAAATTATTGAATCATCATCATGTTGCAGACTTCTACTAGTACCACTGGTACTGGAAGGCTGCGCTGGCTGCTAAAAATTGGGGCGAAGCACATATGGGAATGTCCCAAAGGCTCTGATGTCGGTTCTTGAATAAACTCGACTCATCATGTAGCCAGACTCCCACAGAACGTTGCTCTCGTCGATGCTTGTCTGAAAGAAACTGTATATCGCTAATTCTCCCGCCTCATGCACTTTCATATCCATAGAGTCACGTATATCATATGCTGGTTGGTCCCTGCCCCTCCTTCCTGGCACCATGCCTTCTGCTATTAATTTTACCCAGTCTGTCGTGGCGCCTGTTGTGGCAAAAGTATTTCAATTTGAATGCACGAGCAATTAAAAAAAAAGTCTGGCCAACAACAGACATAGATACATACACACTAATACTCATACACGCAGAGGTTTTACGAGTCACGCGTTTGCACACTCAACCACATAACAATGGATTAAATTAATACACAAGAACTTCCCCACAAATTCTCCAGACATTCAGGCAAAATGCTTCATTGTCGAATAGGTCGCTTTGACCACTGCAGTCTCCATTTGCTACTTAGGGCATTGAAAACCTTGACAGGTGGGTCGTGAATGTATAGACAAGTCTGTCAGTGAACTACTTTCACTTATTTTTTTTTAAACGCATTAAAAGTGCTGCTATAATTTACAGGACAGGCTCACGAGGGCACTGAAACTTTTCTTCTCCTCCGTCTTGCCTTCTTCGTCGTCTTCTTCTGCTTCTTCTTTTTCTTCGTCTTCTTCTTTCTTCCACTATTACTACAACCACCACTACCAGGTTTTTTAAAGAAAAAAAATTATCGTTTTTCTTTTGTATTTTTTGTTCGTTTTGTTTATGGCTGATTAGATTGTGCATGTAAAGTTTTCTACGATCTAGGATAGCCAGTCTCACTCCAGCCCTTTTCAGCCTCCTCATACTACATGCAAAATAAATTACAATATTACTATTCCTTGCTGCATCTAAGAACTCCCTTATCACACATGTCCTATTAACTCAATTTATATTCCCATATTCATTTCACATTTTCTCAAACCCTTTTTGTACGTTGTTGCCAATAAAACTATTCAAAGTCAGTCTACCTCCAGTTGGTCTCCAGCTTCAGCAGTAGAATCCTTGGATTATTTTAGTCTGCGCCGAATTTCGGTGTCATGTTAAATATTTAACGTGCATGGCGTGCGTGGAGCCACGCGGGTTAAACCGGATCCAGGAAATGATGTGAACTGGCGCGGGCACGAGGAATTGCACGAATCAATTTACACATGGATAAGTAGTGATGTCTTCCATTCTTTCTAACTCATTAAAATAGACACGTGTTCCGTGGTAAGAAAGATTCTTTTTTAAAAAGGAAGGCAGGGAAATTGGGGGTGGGGGGGGATGTGGGTGGGATGGGGTGTAGGGGGAGGCACAAAATGGAAAAGGTATAAATTTTGATCTTTTTTTAGATAGGACCCTTTACACGCCAATGGCGTATCGGGCATTATGATACTAGACTCAAGTTTTTGTAGACCAATCGATGAGTGATATGGTAAACATCATACCGGCCGCCTTTACTTCCCAATACTTTACCTGGTACCTATGGGGCGTATTATCATCACTATCAAGTGCCCTGCAGGTTGGCGATCATGCCTATCTACAACTTGCGATTACGTCTTCCTAATCTATAGTTTTCGCCTTTAAAAGAGGGGTTGGAACGTTGTAGTTTATAGCTAGGTTACGATATCTGCACCTTTTTACCCAACACATCCGATTGCATGGGAGCAGCTGGTCTAGCCCCCCCCCCCCCACTCCCCCCCCCCCAACCTTTTATTCCCGATCTAGGACCATGGTGCATTGCGGTGGCTTGGGATTTCCAACTGACATTATTTCGTGTGAAGATACACTTCCAAACAACTGCAAAAGGCTATTAAAACATTTCAGCTCGATCAGTTTATATATACACATACATACGCACACACACACATACACACACACACACACACATATATATATATATATATATATATATATATATATATATATATATATCACCGCCAGCTCCAGGAGAGATTCCAAAAGAGGCGGTGACATAAATAAATATTCAAAGCAATGTTTCCCTGTTGTAAATTTGAACAAAGAAGACATAAACAATAGATTGCACAATTTATTGCCTGGCATTTTTCCAGTCACGTTTGATCGTCGTTGAATTTGTACTTCAGTTATAAAGGATTCACTTATTTGCTACATTTATGTAATTGTTACTGTAGTATGCTCCTGAGGAGATACAGGGACATATGCCAGGCAATAAATTGTGCAAACTATTGTTTGTGTCTTATTTGTTCAAATATATATATTGAACAATTAAACTCCTTAACCAACAAAGTGATGCATGTTGACAAAGAAAATAAGCAATTTACAAGAAAAAAAACAAGAGGCCACAAAGTTCAAATCAGTCTACAATAGGCTGTCTTGCTGCTGCTGCTGCCGCTGCCGTCAAGTTCATCACCATGTGGAGGACGTGTATTAAGTGCCGCCCTGTTGCGTTAACGTTCCACCGCTTTTTTCGCTGACAGTACTTAATGCAGTGATTCCCAAACTGTGCGCCCCGGTGCCCCTGGGAGGCGCGACCTCTACATAGGGGCGAGGCGAAATATTGTAAAAGCTTCATAATTAATTTAATCAAGACACGAATAGTCATACTTTTACTTAAGTTAGGGCGCCATGGAAAACTTGTAATTGAAAAAAAAAGGCAAAGTTTGGGAAACACTGGCTTAATGTCTGGACGGACATGAGATTGCTCACCGGATGGTTCGCCGATGTCTTCTCTTTTAAGACGTTGTTTTCTGCCGGGTACATCATGTCGGATTGTAGGAGTAAGCTGACAGGAACGTTAGATGATAAGACAAGATTAGGATTTTCAGTAGATTATCTGGCTTGTGGATTCTAGCATAGTCCATTATCGAAAAGGTGCAAAATGAAGCCATGCGCATTATTTTGGGATGTACTAGAGACACATCCTGTGGAGCAATGAGGTATCTGCATGACTTTCCAACAATGAACCAAAGGATCAGGATGTGGAGGGCTCGGGAGGGCTCGGGCATATCTCAAAATATGCGCTGATAAGAAACACCCACTGCATCAAGCGCTTTTTAGTGAAAAGGGCGACAGACTGAAGAGGAGGAAATCGTGGCTAGGTCGGGCAGAAGATGTTATTAGGCAAATATGCAGCCTAACCGACATCATACCTGGTGCAGAATGGATACCTGTGCCTCAGGCGTTTATTTATACATTTTCCTGTATTGTCACACTCAACAGGCGATGTAGAGAACAGAATCCTGTTGCTGTTAATGCAGAGGTCAACGCTCTCATCGGTGAAAATTCAGACGAAGCAGATGCAATAATCTATACAGACGGATCCGTTATACGCCAAAGAAGAAGCGCATGGGCATTTACAGCACGCTCAGCGGGCAGAACAGTCAAAGAAGCCAACGGCGCCTTCTCCATGACAACCAGCAGCATGACGATGGAGGTGATGGCAGTGACACAAGCGCTTGCCTGGCTTGAAACACAAAAATACACCCGCGTGTGTATACTCAGTGATTAAATGAGTATGATCCGGAGGGTTCAGGCAGGTTCAGTGTGAAGACAATGGCTTGAATCATTACAGAAGTCCACTGTTCGTGAAGTCACCTTTATTTTTGTTCCGGGATACGCAGGCGTCAATGGAAATGAAAGAGCTGACAGGTTGGCTGGATCCGCTATCACTACCGACGGTCAGCCTATGGATCATGCTGATATTATCAATGCCCTCAGAGAAATGGGAAGAATAGAGGACTTTGGTGGCAGTGAATCCACATCACTCGCCAGAATGGCAGACTTGGGAATTAAGATCGGCACAGCAAAAAACGAGACGCACACCAGCTACGCCAGAAGACTTGTTAATCAACATAGAACTGGTACTATTAGCCATCGGACGTTGGGGTTCATACTGAGGGGAGGATCTGAGCACCTATGGACATGTCCGGAGTGCAATGAGGATAACCCAACTAACTAACTAACTAACTAACTAACTAACTAACTAACTAACTAACTAATTAACTAACCATTATCAGCCATGCACCGTTAAGCTGCTCATTGCTACCTATATGCGCCACAACCCCATTGACGGATGTGCATAACTTTTCGCCATTGCAGGGAAAATCACCTATGATCTTTTAGTAAACTATGCCTTGGTTATTCATTGTGTAACAATGGCGCCTCTCACAGTGGGCAGGCTTATTTTTGTCGTGTCCTTCTTCTTAAGCTAGACTGCGTCCGTCGCAGATGGAGGTTGAATCTATTCCTCTATGAAGATACACGTCTCATTGTCTTGTGGAGCATGTGCTGAGAAAGCGAGAGCATAAGTTTGCCGGCACACAATCGCCGGCCAAGCTCATGGTAACATTTCTTTTGGGGTGATCTTCAGCTTTCAGAGGGCATTGAAAACCGTAAGGAAAAAAAAACAGTTTCCAAAATATATGATCACTGACAGGCAGGTAGTGGCGACATCTTCAAGATGTCATTATTAATCACAATTCTACACCGCGTCATGAGCAGGAATGAAAATGATTATCGTGATCTCGTGGGATGGAGAACCATGACCCACCCCCGGTGTTGCCACTTTTCTTTGACAGAAAAACATCCAAAACGGAGTCAAAAAATATCTAAAGACACCTAAATTTGTGTGAAAAACATCTAGAAAAACATCAAAATGGTAAGTCACAAATTACAAAGCTATTGATGTGACTTATCCTAAAGAATCATGTCCTCATCTTCACTGATGTCGGTACCAATTGCAGCCAAATTCTTCATGTCTGTTTTCTGATTAAAAATTTTTTTCAGTTCATTAACTATACTTTCTACATCACACTTTTCAAATTGAACTAGTCAAAGATATGTAGAAACTATTTTGTTTGTATTGTTGCTGTAATACATAATACACACACCAAGCACTTTCAGCACCGAAATATCATTTGATTCGTCTAATAATAAAGTATAATTATTTGTAGAAATATGACTGATCAAATCTTTTTCGAAGTGGGAAAATAAAGTATTTCTTATAATATGTGTACACTTGAAGCGATGCATTTTCACATCATCCGTAACTTTACTGTCAGAAATAGCATTTTAAAACAAATTAATCAAATGGTCACAGTTTGAAATTGCACAATGTGACAACTTAAAAACATTGCGACGGATCCTTCAACTTTTGATAATTCATTTATTACCTAGCTGTACCCGGCCACGCGTTGCTGTGGCCCAGAATGATTAAATGAAGAGGAAAGAAAAAAGCTCTCAGCTAACAGTGTCTGTCATACCCCCCCCCCCCCCCTCGACGCAGTCATATCTCCCTCTCCGAAGGATTGAAAAATCATCCATGGCGAAATTATTAAAATAGAAATAGTTAACAAATAAAAACTTTAAAATAATATTTTAAGCTCTCCCAGCTAACTGTGTTAGGCATACCCCCCCCCCCCCCCAACCCCCTCTCCACCAATTATATTTCCCTCTCCGTAGAATTGAAAAATCATCACCTTGCAAAATTATTAAAATAGAAATAGTTAAGAAATGAGAACATTAAAATAACATTTCAAGCTCTCTCAGCTAACGGTGTCTGGCATAACCCCCCCCCCCCCCCCGCTCCCCCAATCATATCTTCCTCTCCCAAAGATTGAAAAATCATCACCTGGTGAAGTCATATCTACCTCTCCGAAGGACTGAAAAATCATACATGGCGAAATTATTAAAATAGAAATAGTTATGAAATGAGAACTTTAAAAAAATATTTTAAGCTCTCTCAGCTAACTGTGTCTGGCATAACCCCTTTCCCCAATCATATCATCTTCTCCAAAGGATGGGAAAGCCACCGTGTAACGAAATATTGTAACTAAATTGAGCTTTGCATCCGTGTCCACCCAGACTTAAAAAGGTAGCATTAATTTGTACAGAGAAGTAAAGTAGCCAGTGTAACAGCTACCACATCAGCTATCCAGTACCAGTACTACTGCAACCACAACCAACACCACCATCACAACAACAACAGCAACAAAAACTGCCACTACAGTCTGTGTAGGTCTGTGTAGAAAAGAGGAGTTAGCGCCGCACGCTGTCGCCACGGACTATTGAGTTTGATTTTTCTCCGGACAGAGGGAAAAAAAAACTTCATCACGTAACCAGTGATAGAACCCACAGTAAAAAGTACACGATACTCACGAATAGTGGAGAAAAATACCCCGCACCCTTCATCTCTCCCTCTCCGAGGGAACGATTTTTAACTGGCATCCGTGTCCACCCAAACTAAACTGGGCTGTAAGCCGTCTTAGTTAACAGTTTATGTCATCGCCGAATAGTTTTTGATCCAGAAGCGTCGCGGAGAGGCTAATTAGGAATTAACTGAAATCTGATGTCTTTGGGCGAAAGGCGCAGATATCGCAGCCTAGCTGTAAACCAAAACACAACGTGGCAACCACCCTTTTAAGAAAAAAACAACAATTATCACCCAGCGGGGAAGCGAACACTGGTCACCCGTGTAAAGGATGACATACTTACAACTATACTGAAGAGTTTAGGTCAGACATTGCAGCATAGCTTTAAACCACAACACAACGTGCCAACGGCCCTCTCGAGGGCGAACGAAGATTACCCGTGACATGACCATTGAGCACCACATCGCCGCTGACGCAGGCTTGCTGTAAACCCCAAACTGAAAAAGGCGTAGATGTCGCAGCCTAGCCATAAACCCCAACACAACGTGCCAGCGGCCCAGTTATGGACTAAAAAAATTAAATCACCTAGCAGGAAATCGAACGCGGGTCACCTGCATGAAAGGCAGAATAGATACCAACTAAGCTATCAAACACTCAAGCAAATAGTGGAAATGAAATTATATAATAATAATGCAAAGTTCAATAAGAGCTCAGCAGTTAAATATGACCAATCAATTAAAAAGAAATCCGGGCCGGAAACGAAACAAATAATGATTTGATCGTTGCTGGAGCTACGTCGTTATTTTCTGACAGAAAATCACGCTTGGAGTAAAAGGCAACGTTGTATGCAAATTTGAAAGCAATCGGTTCAGTAGATTCCGAGTTTTTAGCTAACAACATCGGAAAATTAACATTTTTATTATTATAGATGTAGTTCTGAAAACAGATGTCAGCCGTGTAATATCTTTGAATAGAACTGCAGTTTTGTGCTTTTTAGTTTCTGCATGACTCTTTTAGTCTTGTATTTTTGCAATAATTTCACACTTGCAGTACTTACAACAAGCCTTGGTCATATCCACAGGAACTGCCATCACTCAGTCTTTAATTTTGTCATCATGCAACCACTCTTTCCGAAATTTTTGCTCATACTTTACTTTTGGCATGTTAAAAGGTTTTTTTCAAAGTGAAAGCCACATACGAAGGTGAGCAATCATTTTTTAAAATCACATAAAAAAAGAAACACAAAGTGGCACAGTGAGGATACGGTTGAAAGAAAGTTAGTATGATTTACGCGCGCTTTTAATTAATCAGTACCAAAAACATCCAGAAAATCATCTACCATCTAAACGTCAAAGACACCTCTAAATGTAAGGGAAAACATCTAAATCTGGATGTAAAACCTTCAAAGTGGCAATACTGGTCACACCCCCCCCCCCCCCCGACCCCCTTTCATCCATTGCCTTCTCAAGAATCTGGACTCAAGCCTTAGTAGACCAGTGATTCCCAAACTGTGCGCCTCGGCGTCCCGGGGAGCCGCGACCTCTTCACAGGGGCGCCGCGAAATATTGTAAAAGCTTCATAATAATTTAACCAAGACACGAATAGTCATACTTTTACTTGGGTTCATGCAAAATTTTAATTGAAAAGAGGCGCCGCGACCAAAAAAAAAAAAAAAAAAACGTTTGGGAAACACTGTCTTAGACCGCATATGCAAGGCACATGATAATGATTAAACTCTTGTGGAAGAGGAAAGCACAATAATCTAAGTCGGTTTCTGATCGTTCACAGGAAGAAACATGGCAGAGGCTTCAATTGTAAATATTGTCACCGGGAACCGTACTGATTTTAGCACCGATGGCGCTGACGAAAGTATACGCTCATGTAAAATGTAAGTAGCACTCAGGAATTCTCATTTACCTCTATGATTGAGACTATTCAGAATTTATATGAGCTCGCGATTCAAGTCGGCTGAGAATTTAGGTACTTTAGTCAAATTTTTAAAATTCCCTCAACACCAATCAATAAAACCAGCACAGTTAGATAGCTGTAACTGTAAACAATCTCTGGAACACGTTGACCATGTGATAACAAAAGCACGCAAAGGTGAGGTCTGTCTGCAATGAGGATTAGGGCTGCTTCCAATATTGAGCAAAGACTACTAATACTTCTATTCTACGGTCTGGTCCTTTCCCCCATTGAATAGGCTCTGGCCATCCTCACTGTCAGTGCTACCCAGATTGAACGACTCGAAAAGGTGCAAAATGAAGCCATGCACATTATTTTGGGATGTACAAGAGACACATCCTGTGGAGCAATGAGGTTTCTACTTGACTTTCCAACAATGAACCAAAGGGCTCGGGCATATCTCAAAATATGTGCTGATAAGAAACACCCACTGCATCAAGCGCTTTTTAGTGAAAAGGGCGACAGACTGATACTGAAGAGGGGGAAATCGTGGCTAGGTCGGGCAGAAGATGTTATTAGGCAAATATGCAGCCTAACCGACATCATACCTGGTGCAGAATGGATACCTGTGCCTCAGGCGTTTATTTGTACATTTTCCTGTATTGTCACACTCAACAGGCGATGTAGAGAACAGAATCCTGTTGTTGTTAATGCAGAGGTCAACGCTCTCATCAGTGAAAATTCAGACGAAGCAGATGCAATAATCTATACAGACGGATCCGTTATACGCCAAAGAAGAAGCGCATGGGCATTTACAGCACGCTCAGCGGGCAGAACAGTCAAAGAAGCCAACGGCGCCTTCTCCATGACAACCAGCAGCATGACGATGGAGGTGATGGCAGTGACGCAAGCGTTTGCCTGACTTGAAACACAAAAATACACCCGCATATGTATACTCAGTGATTCAATGAGTATGATCCGGAGGGTTCAGGCAGGTTCAGTGCGAAGACAATGGCTTGAATCAATTCAGAAGTCCACTGTGCGTGAAGTCACCTTTATTTTTGTTCCGGGACACGCAGGCGTCGATGGAAATGAAAGAGCTGACAGGTTGGCTGAATCCGCTATCACTACCGACGGTCGGCCTATGGATCATGCTGATATTATCAATGCCCTCAGAGAAATGGGAAGGATAGAGGACTTTGGTGGCAGTGAATCCACATCACTCGCCAGAATGGCAGACTTGGGAATTAAGATCGGCATAGCAAAAAACGAGACGCACACCGGACACGTCAGAAGACTTGTTAATCAACATAGAACTCGTACTATTAGCCATCGGACGTTGGGGTTCATACTGAGGTGAGGATCTGAGCACCTATGGACATGTCCGGAATGCAATGATGATAACCCTACTAAATAACTAACTAACTAATCTCTTTTCAATAGTACCTCATTTAGGCTTGTATGTCATTTCTGAGCTGAGATATGTAGGTTTTTGTAGAGATGAGATGTAAAAAAACAGCTGCTAAAACTTGTCTCCCAGAAACAAGAAGTTTTCTCTGCGCAACCAAACTGCACAACTTTCGTTTTGGCTTTGTTTGCATAGGACAAGATGGCAGACAATGAGACTGGCTGAGCCAGCGATTGCCTGAAAAATGTCACTGTACATCTACCTAGCCACGTACCAGAAAGAAATTTTATACACAAATGTAAAATTGGACGGAGAATTCAATTATTACTAGCATTACCAGGTACAGTAACAGTTAAAGCCTAAAGCCAACCCTGAATACTTATCGCTATTTTCAATCAAACTGATGTAACAGAAAAATAGAGGACGTCCGGCTGTCGTAGACATTCGCTGTTAATCGGGTTCCTTCCCGCCGTTTTCAGCTTTTTATAGTGGGTGAAAATCACACCAACCACAAAATTTCATGAGAGATTAGGACCCATCCCGAAACCCCAGCCGACATTTGCGAAGCAAGTTTCGAACGGTTTCTATGGTAACGGAAATTGCCAAAAGACCGCCAATTGCCGAACAGAACACCGTAGTCGCTAGAGAATTGGCTATCCTCCGAATAACGGGTACAAAAGCTGGCGGCTTTCCTAACAGAGCCTCAGTCACGTGTCAGTTGCGCAATTCCGGGACTTAATTTGCGGTTTTCCGGCGACTACCGTCACCGCCGAGAGTATCCCCACGCCGCTCACGCTAGATAGCCCAGAATTAGTTTAGGTACTTTAGTCAAATTTTAAAATGCCCTCTACACCAATAAAACCACAGTTAGATAGCTGTAAACAATCTCTTTCCAATGGTACCTCATTTAGGCTTGTATGTCATTTTTGAGCTGAGATATGTAGGTTTTTATGGAGATGAGATGTAAAAAACAGCTGTTGAAAACTTGCGACCCAGAAACAAGAAGTTTCTCTGCGCAACCAAACTGCGCACTTCTGTTTTGGCTTTGTTGACATTGGACTGTCATTGGACAAGATGGCAGACAATGAGACACAGCCACATACCGATTGCCTGAAAAATGTCACTGTAAATTTAAAAAGCCACTCATAAGAAAGAAATTTTATTTACAAATGTAAAATTGGACGGAGAATTCAATTATAACTAGCATTACCAGTACGAGTAATGTTAAAGCCTAAAGCCAACCTCGAATTTACCGCTATTTTCCTCCATGATACTTAATGATAATTAGCGATTGCCTGAAAAATGTCACTGTAAATCTAAAAAGCCACTGATAAGAAAGAAATTTTATATACAAATGTAAAATTGGACGGAGAATTCAATTATAACTAGCATTACCAGTATGAGTAATGTTAAAGCCTAAAGCCAACCTCGAATACTTAACGCTATTTTTAATCAAACTGATGTAACAGAAAAACAGAGGACATCCGGCTGTCGTAGACATGCGCTGTTAATCGGGTTCTTTTCCGCCGTTTTCAGCTTTTTATAGTGGGTGATAATCGCACCAATTGCAAAATTTCATGAGAGATTAGGACCCATCCCGAAACTCCAGCCGACATTTCCGAAACAAGTTTTGAACTGTTTCCATGGTAACGAAAATTGCCAAAAGACTGCAAATTGCCGAACAACGTAGTCGCTAATTAGTTTGGATTGTGAATTAATATAAATTGTGCATAATGGTCCTAAATTATCAAGGCCGAAAATATAGGCTCTCCTTGCAATAACGGTCGCTAGTTGGACGGCGACGGCCGCTTCGTCGAAGTTCAGTCCCCTGGCTGCAGTGCAATTACGGAGTGGAAAAGAGGAAACGAAACAAATGACATAATTAGGGTTTGGGTTAGGGTTAATGTTGAACTCAATTTGTTGTGTTATTCGTGCCTTGTCCACTCCGTAATTGCACTGCAGCCAGGGGACTGAACTCCGACTAAGCGGCCATCGCCGTCCTAGTAGCGGCCGTTATTGCAAGGAGAACCAAAATATACCCTAACAGGTCCTCAGTCACATGTAAATTGCGGACTTCCGCCACCGTCAAGAGTATCTCTCACGCCGCGATGCGTGGCCTGGACTGGGGCTAAACTAGATCATCTAGTAGATGGCTAGAACTCTCGAGCAGCAGCTACCGCATCTCCTGCAGCTTCCTTCATTTTATTTGCTTGTGAGTCCCAGCCATCTAGTTTAGCCCCACTCCAGGCATGCGTAGCGCCGCTACGGGTGGCGCGGGAGATACTCTCGGCAATGACTGGTAACTCGACGGAAGAGGTCTGCAATTTACATGTGACTGAGGCTCTGTTAGGGTATATTTTCGGCCTCCATAATTTGGGACCATTATTCGAAGAAAAGCCCTAAACTGTATCATAGAGGTACTAAACTGTATCATAGAAATACTTAACTGTATCATACAGGAACTAAACTGTATCATAGAGGTACTAAACTGTATTAAAGAGGTATTCAGCTGTATCATAGAGGTATAAACTATCATAGAGGTACTAAGTTGTTTACAGAGGTATTCAATTGTATCATAGAGGTATAAACTATCATAGAGGTACTAAACTGTATCATAGAGGTACTAAACTATTTTACAGAGGTATTCAGTTGTATCATAGAGGTATAAACTATCATAGAGGTACTAAACTGTATTACAGAGGTATTCAATTGTATCATAGAGGTATAAACTATCATAGAGGTACTAAACTGTATGATAGAGGTACTAAACTATTACAGAGGTATTCAGCTGTATCATAGAGGTATAAACTATCATAGAGGTACTAAACTGTATCATAGAGTACTAAACTATATCATATAGACCCTAATGAGGAGTTAAATAGAGTGAACTAAAATTTCAGCAGATCAAGAGATTAGAAAAATATACAAGATTACTAGTCACCAACTCGGGCCCAGCTACACACTAGCTGACCTGTCAGTGGCACTCGCTCAGGCTCGTCTACGTTAGAGGGTTGTCCCGGTGTACTGTTGTCTTCAGAAAGTTTCTGTTTTAATCGTTGTTCTGTGAGATGCGGCCACAGACATTGCGTTTTCACTCGTAAGCAGAGTTAGTGGTTGCTCGTGCACATATGATAGCCGTGGACCACCGCAAAATGTTAAGAGGTTTAACCACGGGGCATAGAATGCACTCTCTCTTGGGACCTAGGCTGAATGTGTGGTGTAGGAGGGAGTGGTTGGGGTTAGGGCCAGTTGTACATGTCATGGGGTCGTTAAAGGTGCTCACATCCTCTAATATAGAGGACATGTGGTCGCCGGTAAGACGGTAAGCACAATACAACGGGCACCAACCTGATACCCCTGCGACTTATACTTATCCGCCTGAAAGGTTAAGACACATGATTAAACGTCCAGTTACAGTGTAGTGGGCCCGACTTGCATTACTCAGCACAGTGTGCTGGGCCTGAGTTCGTTAGATGTACCTATACTAGATAGGGCACACAGTGAGAATACCTGTTGATAGTAAGGTAATCACATTTCCGTAGCAATTTCACAATTCCAGTCCCCATAGCTGCTCTGTTTATGTGCAAGTAAAAACCACACAAAATGTTGATACGTCTCTTGTTACAAAAATTGACACACACTGAAATCTCATTAAAGGCATAAAGCATGTTGATACTTAAATTAGAACTGCGAACATAAAGAGTCCAACACGAGAAGTGCTTTTCATCAGCGATGGAAACACAGTTGCACATGCAGTTAAACACTTAAGGCACCACCAGTTATCTCTGGCAACAGACTACTTGCTATTTCTGAATCTGCAGTTCACAACAGAAGCCATATTGGGCACAGTTGAAAAGCTTTTCAGAGGAAATCTGCAGCTCACAATGTCATGCCATGCACTTGGTTTAGCAGCTTGGCAACAGAACTATATCCTTTAGGTCTATATATGTAGGAAAACGCAATGGCTAACTAATATCATAAGCAAAAACCTGCGACGACTAAAAAACGGTAAGCTGCCTATCGGCCATACTGACTGGAAATCCCTATTGACGCAGAGGTAGTCTCTGCAAAGCTAATAGCATACGCATGCATTAAATGCATAAGGCAACCTATTGATAGTATAACTAGAAAGTCCTACCTCTGCATCTCACAGGTAAAAAAATAAATGGAGGGAGACATACCAACTAATGGAGATGCAAATTGGTAATAGAAACCTAACGTGGGAAGAACACAGAGGAAGCTGCAAATGTGTCATAATAATATCAGAGAGCTTGGCTGAGGTTGATTTAAGGCCTGTGCTCCACCTGGAGATAAAAGTCAGAGAAGAAAAAGTAGAAGAAATATCTGAGGCTGATAACATTGAAGTAACAGTACAAAATCTTATTACAGAGTAAGTGTGGGGTGTTGAAGTTTTAACTGCCTGGGAGAGATGGAATGAAAAGTTTATTATATGTTGAATATTGACTAAACATTTTGCTATGTCTTCTTTCTGCAATTGGCACATAGTGTTGTAGCTAGGCTACGACATATGCATGTTTTGACCCATCACATCTAATTTCAGCAAATTCACAATTAGTCACCTTTTATAACATGCTTGTGGTAGTGCGTCAACCTCCTCCCTCCCATCCCCTGACCCATCTTCCCCTCTCCATGAGGCTTCGGAACCCAAACATAGAGTGTTTCAATTTGAATGGTTTTAAATGAGTTAAGCTCCTCTAGATGCATAAGATGGGCAATGACATTTTTTCCCCCCTCAGTGAAGGAAATACTGCTTTTGTAGTTTTTGAGTTGTAAAGTTTTTCTGTCTAGATGTCTTATGTGAAAGCCATGTAAATTGCTTGACATATGAAGATAAAGCATTTATGAAAGAAAGTACATGTTAAAACATCTAAACAGAATATTAAAGTAGCTTAGATTTTGTGAAAGGCTACATTATCATACTGCTGTTCCAAAAAAGGTGGCTGGATACACACACCAGATTCTCTCCCTAAGATTCGCTTCATCGCCTCTCTAGAGGGGACAGTGTATTATATTCAGACTAAGGACTGGGCACAACATATGTTCAAATTTGTTGATGTAGGAAACACGGAGACGTTTCCCTGCAGCATGGCACCCGAAAATGCTGAGCATGTGCTCCAGCACTGTCAACTGTATGCTGATAACAGAGACACAATCTGGCCTGTTCCAACCACAATGAAGACAAAGCTGTATGGTACACAAGAGGATATGGACTGCCTGGTAGTTTTCATAAATGCTGCAGACCTCCTGATGTAAGTTTTATGTCAGAAAGATCGAAGAAGAAGAATACTGCTCTTCAATTTTTTTTAAAGTATTCATTTAATTTTAATCCTTTTAGTATTTCAGAAATGACGAATATGACTGCACTAATGATAGCTTTTTGGGAACTTGGCCAGGCTTGTCATGTTTGAATTGTTATAAGGAATCACTAATATGGTGACATTTACGTTTTAAATATTTTCAGATGTCTCAAAGAAACAGCAAAGTACACGTGCCCTCGCTGCAATATGGGATACTGCTCTTTACCATGCTACCAGAGTGAGAAGCATGCTGTTTGCTCAGAAGCCTTCTACAAGGAGTGTGTTATCAGTGAACTTAAGGAAATGAATACTTCGTAAGTCTAGTACTTGATATTTCTGTGAGACTTTTTTTTTTAAAATCCAAATTTTTATGTATGGAGTTGTCACTGTTTTAGAGGTTAGATGCTACCATCAGGCTGGAAGGTTGTAGCTTCAAATCAGCAGTGAGCCAGATTCTTTAAAAAAAATGAATTTAGCTCCCAGTAAACCTAACCTAAAATGGGTACCAGATAAAGTCAGCTGGCATTATGTTGACCATGTCACTCGCTGAGTGTCGATTGGTCTATAAAATATAGGTCTAACCCTATATGCCTTGGATGCCTTATGACCTGAAAAGAATCCTTTGCTTTATATCAACTCTTTCAATACCAATTCATCAAACAGATAGTTGTTAGATTAACTCATTATTTAAGTTGCTAGTTTTACTTTTCCTACCCCATGGTGTTATTATATTAACTACTGTGGATGCAAACATTGGCTACGTTAGCTGAACTTCTCCTAATAAATAGAGTTAGAGTAAACACAAATTGGTACCAAAGAGTTAATTTAATGTTTTAATTTGGAAATGTTTTAAAAGATGGTACAATGCATGTTTGTCATCCTATCTCTTTTGGCTGCCTTGTTTCTTAGCGGTTCCAACAGGCTGTCCTATGTTGTAGGGGTATTATGAGATGTCTTTCTTCGCTGTCTATACACAGCATGATGAAATGTGACTCAGGTTTGTTCGATGAGGTCGGAACACTGTCTCGCAGGCGAAACTGCACAGCTTTCTTTTTGCATCTCTTTTCTGTGAATGAGTGTTGTTTCTGGAATGTGTTGTTGTGATTACATTTAAGAAAAAATACTGCAGGGGAGATGACTGCGATGATTCGTGAGTCTCGAATCATTCATGTTTTTGTATTTTTACGCTCGTTGGCGGTGAATGTACTTGAAACGTTCCAAATAAGCAACTCATGACATCCCTAGAACATAAGACAGCCCATAGAAACTGCTACAAAATTGTACAGCTAAATGAGATGAGGCAACAAGCGTGATTTGTACCCAAAAGGTTTTTTAAATTAACATGTGTAGTAAAATATTTTCAGTGAATGTCAGAATGAGATTGCACCTAAATATAATGTCAGACTTGTCCCAGTGGTTATCAGTGAATCTTGGAATGTGAATAAACAAATCAGTGAGGGCTTGAGACAGCAGAGGTGTAATGTCTGTGATGAATGTTGCGAATAGCTTGAACAACCACAGCAACAAGTAGAGATTTTCCTGAAAACGCAGAGGAAAGTAACACATTGTTTGCATAGAAATTGACTTTGGTCGTGTGAGGTGAAGAAGGACATAAAGAAAATTGTGATAACTAAAACAAATGAGCAATTCCGGTATCTAACTTTTCTTTTAGAGCTTTTAATTAGTGTTACATTTTAAAATAGCGGACACAAGTTTTCATGAAGTTGAAGTACAGGTTGTTGTAAATGTTAAAAAAAAAAAAATAAGGTATGACGGACTGAATCATAGCCATAAAAATGGTAAAATGTGATCATTGAGATAACATTTGAAGTTTCTTGGTGTGTTGCTTTCATTTCAGGTTTTTGTTTTTTTAATTTATAAAAAAAAAATTCTTTGGACAAAAGTTTCATTGTTGTAATAAGTATTCATGCTTTTTACTTGAAAGTCGGCATGTTCCGATTGTGTGAAAAGAAAGTTTTGTCAGGCTTCAGCCTTCAAACTATTGCTAAAGGATCTTTTTTTTTTCTGTTTCTTTAGATCACAAGATCGAGACAAAGTTCTGAAGATGCTGTCTGAAGATTTGGAACAGAAAGCTGAAGAGGATTCTGACAGTGGTCAGTGCTGATAATTGCCATATCAAATTTTTTTTACCATGAGCTAAACCACTCGACCATTCCTCTAACCAGAAACAGTACAGGGGTGTCTCATAAGTGTCCATACGTAGGAAATATAGACATATCACTAACATCATTACAAGCATAAGTCTAGCTGTGCTTCGTTCTTAAGCAGTGGATGAAATTGAAATGTGTTTGAAAAAAAAACAATGGTTGTCATGTCAATGAAAAAAAAAAATTGTGCCATAAAAAAAATAATTCTCAAAATAGATGCTTATGTAGAATAAATGGAGGGCCATGGTAACGCAGGGACTAACGTGCCTGCCTGCTGTCACAAAGGTCATAGGTTCAAATTCCCGTTTGAGCCGATAAAAAAAAATGTATGGGCTTTCAGGTCAACCTAGTCAAGTGTCCGGAAATGTTCTGGGAAGTAAAGGTGACTGGCTATGCCATAGAAGTATTTATTTGCCTATCCATGGTTTCGCCCTCCCACGCTCTCTCCCTATAAAGTATATAATTTAGTCATTACTCAAGTTTTCGACATCACTGTAGATGGGTCATCCCAAAACTACTCTGTTCCGGTGCCAGTGGAAATCACACACAATGTGATTCACTGTCTCATTTGAAAACTAGGGGAAAACTTGTCAGTCCCATCAAAATCCTGAAGCTTGGCTTTGGTCTTGTTGCACGACTTGAGTTTTGCAGGCACATCCCTTTGATAGATCAGGGTTATGTGCGTGCAGACTGTTGATCCCTTGCCTCCCAAGCAGATGCATCCCAACTTTGAAGGGAATGTCAGTCCTGTCTATAGTGGCCCAGGCCCCCAGTTGGGATAACTCCACAGAGGTGTAGGCAGGTCTTGACCAGCAGGAATCCTGGTCCTGATGCACCAGCACTTACACTGCTGTATCCTTACATCCCTGACCAGATATATATTCTTCTTAAAGTTGGTGGCGTTGGTCGTCATGTCAGCTCTGACACAGATGATCTTCCATGCCATGATGTCAAAATGTCCATCATCTTCTCTCTGTGTTTCTCTGTGCCTCTTTTCCCCTCCAATTTTCCCTACTGTCCCAGTGGCAAGTCACTTCACTAAATATATAATTACACAATATGTTTTACTAAATTATTTCACTGTATCTACTTTCCCTTGCAGGGGAGGAGGATGACCTTGAACGCAGACTTCATGGCTTGGATATGGGTATGTTTACTCATTTTTCATTTATATCCTCTGTATGTAATATAATATGTGTGCAATTATTACCAATAAATATGTACCCAATTTTGTTGCTGGTTAGCATTTTTTACCTATTTTTCTGCATTCATCCACAAGTGTGATATGCTCATTTACAGCCTGGGTGTCTAATTCTGTCTTTCAGACAGAGATATCCATTTGGTATGGAGTCGGCTCACCCAGAAGGAGAAAGAGGATTTTGCACGCATGTTGCAGGATGGCAGGTTAGCCAGGTTAATTGAAATCTGGACTCCTTGGTGGAGATGTAAGGTGAGATTATGACTGTTACTATTATTTTTGTCTCTATTTTCTGAATTTTTTAAAGCATGATTCACCATAGTTGTTTCCATATTAAAGTAGATGAATTATATAAAAGGTTTGTTCTTTTTCTTTTTATTCTCCTTGCCATTGGCTTTCAGGTGCCTCTATGATGGCTGTGTTTTGACATCCGTTATCCACTGATCCATACAGCCTGGTTTCCACCAGAACGCTAACCGGCCAGACCTGTGATCTTCCTACTGCACCAGTCCCTAGTCTTGAATTTCTTGTACATATGTCTACAGAGCCTGCTATGTCCGGTTTTCAGTTTAAATACAATGCTCTGTTGCTTTCAAATGTGGGGGCTCTTTAGGTCTTCAGGATTGTGTTCTGGATAGGAAGTAAAACCCATACCAAGCCAGTCATTGGAACCTACAGGACTGGGGTGGGTTCTGTTGGCTGCCTTAATCTGGGTTTCATGTTCCTCATAAGGGCATCCAGTTTTTGCTAAATTGTCTGTTCTTTCCATATTACGCCTCATACACCACTGGTGTGGAAAGGGTCCTAGTCCATATCTGCTGTTTTATCTCTCATGGTCTAGTGGCCTGGATCCATTCAAAATCTGTAACGGCGAAGTCTGCTTCATTGCAACATTATGGCTCAGTTTGTCTCTTGGCTGGCTGGCAGCCAACAGCATTGCACAAAAACCTGACATTTATATCTTCAGGACTCATCTCTGGAGAAAATTTTTTATTTCTGGGCTGGCGAACACAGTCGGAATATAAACCTGCAACCTCCAGAGTATGAGACTGTTTGAATTAATGATACTATTTTAAATGTTAAATATGAAATTTAAAAAAATGAATACATTGAAAAACAACAGAATGAGAAATTCATCATTTTTTGGCCATGCTGTGAGAAAAGGAAACAGGAACATGTTGTGACCACTGATTTGTGAAAGATTTGTGGCAAGAGAGATAGAGGAAATCAATGGAGATTCAAGATTCAATCAAGATTCTTTACAGCCTTTTGTCATGGCATAAAAGGGCCTCAGCACATGAGTTGATGAGTGCTGTTGGACATAGGAGGTTGTGGATAGGCATGATCGCCCACATCAGTTGGCAGAGCACTTAATGGTGATGATGATGAAAAACAGTGCACTGTGTCTCTAAAGGGCTATTTTGATATATCTCCTCTCCCTCACCTTTCCTCGTTTTATAACTTCTTGGCTACAAGTGATTGCTTTTCTTCTTTTTCTTTAAAATCTCGGACCCTTCAGCAATGTTAACAGAAATGTTGTCTTTTCGCTAATCAATTTGAGGCTGCTTTCAGTCGAGAAAATGTATTATCCAGACCTTTTGTGTACGTTTGCTTTTTTATTTTTAGTCTTTTGATAATAAAGATGCTTATATGCTGATATTCACTCTTATGCAACCCCAGAACAATCAGCACATTGCTGAACAGAGAAATATAGTAAATATTGCATAACACTTCTGTTAGAGAAATTATACTTCCTTATATATTTCCAGCCGTCTTCACGGGTCTCCGTGGCAAAGTGGTCAAGCCGTTTACCTCGCGCTCTAAAAGTAGTGGGGTTTGTTTCACAGCTGCATTATTAAGTTCATGAGTGAAGTTTTTGCAAAGATCCCTGGGGATCGTAGCCAGAGCTGTGGCGACTTCAGCAGGCAGCTAGCCCTTCTGTTGAAAGAGACCGACCAAGATGGGAGAAATCCTGGTGTAGTGAAGTCGGTCCTCTTGACTTTTAACTTTTAACCTTTCTTTATTGCATATAAATTCATTTTAATTCATACAAATAGATACTTTTTGTAGCAATTAATCTAACATTATCTTTAAATGTATATATATGCCTTGCCAGTTTCTGTTCTCGTTATCATTGCTTTTCCCTTACTTACAGGAAAATCACAAGCTAGTAAAAGAGCAAGAAAGAGTTGCTGGTCTTTGTGAGGGAACCAGAAGAATGCCAGATATTTTGGAAGACATACCAGACATCAGCACACTTCTAAAGGTTGCTGTATTCATTCAAACTAGAGGACATTTGATTCTTTGTATCTCTGTGTGGTTTCAGGGGCTCTGTTATGGAGGAAAAAGGAATAGATCACCGTCACCTGACAGATTTTGTATCTCGTGTCACGAGAGTTGACTAATTAGGGACGTTTTCTTCTAAATCAGTGAACATCTGCCAGAGAGGTGAGAACCAACAGTCTGAATATGAATATAGCAGATCTGTAAAACGGATGTGTACACAAAACTCAGGATCTGGATATAGATTAGTCCAGAAGTGAACGAACAACCAGAACTCCACCAGAGTTAGCAGCCGGTGAACGCGAAGAAGAAGATACTATGTTAACATTTAAAAACTAGCTAATTTTTTCACTCAGATTGTTAAGAACGGGGAGACTGTTCAAACAGAAGCCAGAACAGTCAATGAGATGCTGAGAAATGAAAACCAATACAGTGTTATTTCAGAATGTGAACGCCTCAGAACTAGAACAGATTTGAATATGAGTGAAATTTTCAGGTAAATTTGGCTTTGAAACTCAAGCGTCGCCTTGGAAGCCGAATGACTGGAGCTTGCCGATCATATAGCTGAGCTGACAACACAAGAGCTTCTGCACCTTTACATGCAGCAGAAGTGGGAAGAGAGGAAAGCTGGAACGATTAGCAAAATCTTTTGACTGTGATCAAAAACACAAGAAGTTGTTGAGAAGTGTCACCCTGATAAAGCCCTAGCTGTGGTAACTTATTCAGTGATAGCATTATCATTACTTTTGAAACATTATACATGGCTGCCAACACCAGAGCACTTTGGAACGCTGGCTGTCCGCAAAAATTAGTGACCTCAAGCTCTGTTAATGGTAAACGACTACGATATGGGTGAACACACATAAAGAGTAATTATTTTTTTTGGGCTTATTGACTAAAGATGGCTTCTATATAATTTGTCTTTATACACCTTCATACATCAGCCTGAATATAATTAAAGAAAACATCAGTAAACAAGGTTGTTTATGGTCCAGAGAATTGTTCCTTTATTGGAGTAGGTGTGGACCAGTTCTTCATTTTGGACAGTCTTGCGGAGGAAAATGTTTATCCTTGAATGTACCTCTGCCGTGGTTATGTTCATCAGCATCTCCCATGTTTAAACAGTATTTAAACTTGTGATGTCTTTTATGGAGTCTGGAGATTGTTATTTGTTCACTTCAGATTGGTAATATGTATTATACTTTTAGAAAAAGAATGGATCTAATCCTTTGACTTGTAACTCTTCTTCTTCTTGGTGTTCATCAGCTGTGAACTAGGGTGCAAAGGTCTGAATGTTTGTCCAGTTTTAGTCTTGTTCCAGAGCTTGAGTTTTGTGTGCACATCTGCTTTACAGATCTGGCTTAAGAACAATAAGATAGTGTTCTTTGACTGTGTGAGCAGACAGGGATTAGCGAACATCTTGACAACAAGCGAGATCAGGAGCAGAAAAGGCAGAGGTGACGGAGAGTAATAATATATGAAAGTCTGGGGTAGATGGTTTGAAAGAATATCATCAATAAAACTGACCGAGCAAAAAGGGCACAAATCTGTGGAAAGACACTTGGTGTGACACATAATGATAATGAATATTTAGGGAACAAACAGATGTCATTGTTAGAATGAGCTAACACTCACAACAACAGAAGTAAGACATTAAAAGTGTATTGGACACATCCTGGGAAGAAACAAGTAGAGAATCACCAGACAGGCACTAAAATGGGAAATAATGAGATTGAGGAAGTGAGGCTGCCCAAAAGAAACCCTAAAATGAACTGGATGAGATAGGTCAAAGGCGCTGGACTGGATTCCATCAATTATATTGAATTAATAGCATGTGATAGAGTGAGCTGGAGGAGTAGACCGCAAGCCCTGTGTGAAATATAATAGCATAACAGGACAGTGAAGATGTTTGGTGTTATGATTTGTGGGCTTCTTTGGCTTAGAGATTACAGATGCTGTTTGCATTTCCACAGTACTCTGTTCCATTCCAGCTGTGGTCACTTTGGTGTGGAGGGTCACCGCTCAGAAAGCAATGGCAAACTGTTGAATGTAAAACTGCCTACTATGGGAAACTCAGCCTGGCAACAAATGCTTACAGAAGTCAGGTGTTTTGGCCAAAAAGTGCAAATATTGGAACCATGTTGTAATGGGCACACCACATCTACGTCCTTGGATAAGTGAAGAAGAAACTGATAAAACTACAAAACAGCCAATAAATGCTGTGGCTGGTTTGCAGTATGCAAAAGGAAATGCAACTAACTTTATTATGTTTGTTTTTTTAAACATCATTAAACATTTTTTTTTTCTCTCTCTCTCCAGAGCGGACAGCCTGCTGTTGAATGTAGGTTTGATCTGATAAATATTTTATATGGCTACTGTTTTGTTTCACGTATTCACAATGGCTGTCATATGGAATGCCCTGTTGATAGTACTCAGGTAAGGTTTTTATTCAGAAGAGAACTGAATACTTTATAAAGTTTAGTAACCACCATCTTCTTGTTTATTGTCTGTTTCATTCCGTCTCCTATGTAAATAAGATGAAGTAAGTATATTTTATCTTCTTGACCTGTACTTCTGTTTAACTTTGTCTTTTTAGGAGACTCACTAGCACATTAGTTTGCACCCTTGCCTGCCAATACACTGGTCATGTGTTTAAATCTCAGTCAAGACAGAAAGTTCTTTATTCTAGAAGATTTTCTTGGATACAAAGGCAGCTGAAATGATGTTTACCACATCACCGATTAAATGCCAGGTGATCTACAAAAACCCAGGGTTTTGCACTGTGAGTCCAACGCATGTTAGGGAACATGAAAGGGTCCTTTACTTGCTTGACTGATATGGGAGTTGTGTTGTCCCTCAGTCTGTGCTTGGCTTCCTGATATCCACACGATGAGGCCATGGTTTCAGTTATTATTTCTATGTGGCCATAGCTTTTCAAGACCTTAGGTAGATCTACTTCCTGTCTTAAGAGAGTCTGCAGTAGTGAGCTTCTTTTTCTTTATATTCACCGCCTGTAAACTGTGGCAGAAAGTTGTCATTGTCCATCTTGTTCCAAACGCATGCATTTCCAGTTTACAAATCTGGCTTATTTGTATGAACTGTGTCAGTTCCTCACTTCTTAGAAAAATGCACTCCGACTTGGAAAGGAACACCTCTAATGGCTCAGCTTTTATGACATGCTTGTTAGGGGAGCAGTACCTCTTACCCGACCCCAAATGGGGTCCCAGAACTCACACGGGGAAGTAATGAGCAAGCTGATGGGATGCAGCAGAGGTACACCAAGACCAAGCCTCATACTAGTCATTATAGAAAGAGTTTCCCTGCCACAAGCTTAGACAAACTTAAAAAGGATCTCTGTTTTGTTCTGAGTTGGAGTCCATCTGCCAGAGAGGCTAGGAACAGTCTGTACACAATAAGCCAGATGTGTAAAATGAATGCCCACGCTACATTCAAGTTCAGGAATGAGATCAGCGTACAGATGCAGGCTTCTAACCAGAATTTTCCATCTGGTGAATGCTCACAACAACAGCAAACCGATGTGTGCTTTACTAGCACCAAGTTGTTGGGGAATTCATGATTATCATCATGTTCATCATTTCCTTGGCTGAATGTTATTCTCATCTGCCAAATCTTCCATACTTTTTCATACCAGGAGTGTCTCTAAAATCCTGTGTCAGCCTACATGCTGATCGACCCTCTTCACTGTGTTTTTTCCAGAACTGTGCCTTCCGTTATTACTCTTTCTAAACTGCTACAGCATTTTATGTTACCAATAAGTTTTCGAGGTGTGATGCTGTTTATTAGCCAGCTTTTCTTTTCTTCCATGGCGAAGTGGTCAAGCTAATTGCCTGGCGCTCGGAAGGTCGTGGGTTCAATCAGGAGTGCAATTTTTATGTAAATCCCTGGGGATCTTTGCCGGAACTACAGAGCTTGTGCTGTACACGCGCTCTCGGTAGACAGCTAGCCGTTCTGAGGAGAGAGACCAATCCATATGGGATAAAAACCTGGTGCAATGAAGCTGATCCTCTCGACTTTAACTTATTTTCTAATGGTCAGGTCTTGTTTAATATTATTTGTTTTCGTCTTATTTCATTGTATTTAGGATGCATAGAAAATAAATCATTTGTGTGACAGGTCCCTCGGGCTTTTGTAGAAGTGGGTGATTCATCCTGACTGAAATATTTGTGGTTTCACTTGAAACAATAGCCCAGAACAAAACAAAAGCCCAGTTAAATCTTCCAGAGGATTTACCAAGAAACCAGACAATTATTTACAATTTCAGTTGTATTTTGTCAAATTTCTGAATTAAATATCCTGTATGATAAGTTACAAAAAAAAAATGGTCTCTCTGAAATGCATCATCAAAGTAAATGGGACAATCCTCAGGCAGGTTGGTATGTTTAAGAACTTGGGTTCCCTGATAATAACAGATGGAAGATGTATTACATAGGTTAATGTAAAATAACTAAAGCAAAGGCATCATTGTACAAAATGAAAGCTATTTCGTGCAATCTTTCTTTGTCACTTGAGACGAGAAAGATAATTTTTTTAAAGCTATATAAATCCTGCCCTAATATACGGAGGTAAATCATGGACACTTGGTAGATTAGTGACAAATTATTTGGAAGCTGCAGAAATGTGGTTTTATAGACGATGATGAGAATACCCTGGACAAATAAAAAGAGTGATGAAGATGTCTTGAAAGAAACTGACTGACAAAGAGAACTGATTGCCCACATCAAAAGGAGACAATCTACATTTTTTTGTCATATCAGGAGAAGGAGAAATACATCGTGACTGTAGGAAAGTTGGAGCGGAAGAGAGGCAGAGGAAGATGGAGAGAAAAAATAATGGACAGTTTGGCATCATGGCATGGAAGATCATCTGTGTCAGAGTTGATTGAAAGTACATAAGACAGAAGGTTGGGGATAGACATGACTAGCGGTACCACATGGCATGGACTTTTAGAACAAGATGGTCAGTACACTTTTTAATTGATTCTAGAATTGTAGACAGTCAGCAGTCAGTGAGGGATGTAGTCAACATCGCGCCAGCTACCTTTGGTGCCTGGAATATTTGCCAGGAACCCATTTTAGCCACTGCCAATTTTGAAAAAAATCTGTTCTGAAGTGGAATCGAACCTAAGACTTTCTGGCTGGTGGGCGAACATCTAGCCATTATACTACTGCGGCTTCTCTATATTTTTGTGTATTTTTTTTTTAAAGAGGGCTAGATGTTTCTTATCTTTTTGACATCACATAAAAAATATTTCTAGGATCTTCTTGATGTATCTGCTGTGTTGCGGGATCAATATAGGTGTGGAAGCACAGGCGATGCAATCCAAAAGGCTTTTGATGATGTGTGTAAGGTGGGTGGTTATAAATGTACTATTGGGTTCTCAGTCAACTCATAACACATCACTTCCTTCAAATGCTCGTATTGTATTGGTTTCATAAACAGTGTTTTAAAAGTTTGTCAAAGTTTAAGCTTTTTAAAGTTAATCGTTTAGTAAGTTTACGTATGTAATTTTTAGATCTTAGCATATACTATTTCACAGCGTATTAATCCAACGAATGCTGAAAACAAGGGTCATGAAACCTGTGGGAATTCCCCACACACATACACACACACACACAAATATTTTGCACAGGTAACTTCTTCTTCTTTACGTTCACTGGCTGTAAACTCCAGCAGAAAGCTCTGGTTGTTCGTCCGCCTCCAGACTTTAGTCTTGTTAGAGAACCTGAGTGCTGCATGGGCATCTGTTTCACAGATCTGTCTTATTTGTATGCAGACTTGTGGTTACTTGCCTTTTAGGCAGATGTACTCCTTCAAAGAATGTCCCTAATTAATCGACTCCTACGACATGCTTGTTAGGGAGGCAGTGAGTCTATTCTTGTTTTCCCTACAATGGGACCTGGGACCCTTAGCAGCACAGGTAACTGTTAAATAATTTTTTTTTTTTTAAATTATTTATCTACATTGATTAAAAAAAATTGGGGTGGGGGGGGGGGGGGGATATATAAAGAGAGTAGTCAGTAAAAGTAACAGAGAAAGAATTATATGGAAAACAAATATGTATTGGGTGACTCATGCTGTGACCTCTATCACTGAGGCTTACATCAGCCTGGCCTATCACTGTGGCTTACATCAGCCTGGCTTTTAAAAAATGTATTGGATTCACAGGAAAACTTTTCTGAATGCTATGTATAGGTAATATAAACACATCCACACCTCCTAAACACCACACAGGGGCACATTAAACCAGTAGATTTAACTAAGCTTTTCATGAACAGGTCACTGTAGAAATGACGATATGTCACCATTTACGGGGCTGTGTCAGCAACCACAAGTGACTACATTTAGCCTTCTCTTCTCGGGACGATAGGGTTAGGGAAGGATGACCTGCATCCTGCCTTACTATCTGACAGTTATCATGTACTTTTTTCTTTATGAGGCTAAGCCTACTTCAGAGATTTACTCATTAAAAAAAAAAAAAGAAACATGTGGATTCAACCTTTAGCCTCAAGTTGGTAAGACATTCTTATAACAATTGCAGGACTGATTCCACACACACCCTTCCCTCTAAACACCTCATACACACACAAAAATAGTTTAAAATATTAGAAGATGTAATGTTTGTTCAGTTCTTTTTGTTACTTATATATATAAGTATGTATATATATTCTGACAGCCTCAGTAGCACACACACAAAAATCACCTTGCAATCTCCTTCTTCTTCTTCTGCCTTAAATTTTGCAAAGGATAGGTCCTTAGCCAGCTCACACCAAGTTCTTTGTAACTATGATTATGATTGGTTGTATTTTGCGCTTAAGATTTGAAAGAGTTCAGGTAACCAGTCAAACATCAACCCCCATATTAGCCCCTTATGACATGCATGATATGTTACTGTGTAACTGTGCAGGAAAGTCTTCTTCTGTTACATGCCTCTTTTAAAACCACATCTTATGTATTTCCCTCAGTTTAGATGCTACACAGTGAAACTGACCAGTCATGTTTCTTGTTTTGATTGTAACATTGTCTGTTCATGTCTTGCGTTTGTGAAGCCTTTTTAGCTGCTGTGATTGTGGTATTGTGAAACTGGCTGATTCTACTGCGATATCTTTTCATGTCTCTGTTGTGTCCTCCTCTCCCTGCTTCTTTCTGTGAGTGCTCATCAATACATGTTATTTCCTTTATTATTCACTTTCATCATCACCTTCTTCCTGTTGTTCCAGCACTTTTGGCCTCTCTCAGCTACATTTATCTTAGGGTTTCTCTTGGACATCCTAATTTCCTTAGTCCATTTGTTTCTCATTTCAGTGCCTGTTTAGGGATTATCTGTCTGCTTCTCCTCTATTTTTGCCTTATAACTATCATACACTTTAGAAAATGCACTTGTTGGAACTTTTTCATTACAGAGTGGCAAGAAATCTGAAGGTGTATCAAAAGAGTTCAACCTCACTGTGCTGGAGGATGTCAAAGTGATCATCAGTGGTCCTGGCCAGGCAAAAAGCTTGACCTTCATGTCAGCGGCTCTATCAGACCTCATTTTATTGTTGAGATCAGCTCTGGTCATCATCAAGAAAGGTTAGAGCATACGGTCAAGTAACATTGTCTGTTGACTGTAACATTGTCTGTTGACCGTAACATTGTCTATTGACTGTAACATTGTCTGTTGACTGTAACATTGTCTGTTGACTGTAACATTGTCTGTTGACTGTAACATTGTCTGTTGACTGTAACATTGTCTGTTGACTGTACCATTGTCTGTTGACTGTAACATTGTCTGTTGATTGTAACATTTTCTGTTGACTGTAACATTGTCTGTTGACTGTAACATTGTCTGTTGACTGTAACATTGCCTGTTGACTGTAACATTGTCTGTTGACTGTAACATTGTCTGTAACATTGTCTGTTGACTGTAACATTGTCTTTTGACTGTAACATTGTCTGTTGACTGTAACATTGTCTGTTGACTGTGCCATTGTCTGTTGACTGTACCATTGTCTGTTGACTGTAACATTGTCTGTTGACTGTAACATTGTCTGTTGACTGTAACATTGTCTGTTGACTGTAACATTGTCTGTTGACTGTAACATTGTCTGTTGACCATAACATTGTCTGTTGACTGTAACATTGTCTGTTGACTGTAACATTGTCTGTTGACTGTAACATTGTCTGTTGACTGTAACATTGTCTGTTGACTGTAACATTGTCTGTTGACCATAACATTGTCTGTTGACTGTAACATTGTCTGTTGACTGTAACATTGTCTGTTGACTGTAACATTGTCTGTTGACTGTAACATTGTCTGTTGACTGTAACATTGTCTGTTGACTGTAACATTGTCTGTTGACCTTTTGTTTTCAATTTCTTTCTACCGTGCCCTGATTCTAAGAGCTATGGTGTGAAATTTGTTTATTATGATTTTTTTTTTAAATTCCAGTACAGGCCATCACGTCCTCCAAGACTGTCCCAAATACAACATACCAAGGCAAAATATTTGGCCAAGAGAAACATTGGTGCAAGCCAAACTTAATGGGTCGCTGATTGAATTACAACAGACAGTGAAGTTCATACTAGAGACAACATTGCAAATATAGAAGGTCTTTTTCAAGCTAACAAAAGAAGAAGAATATAAGCCATAACTACTCAGCATAAAAGGTTTAGGGGTTATGAACACAGTTTAACATCAACATAATAGGCTGTAGCCGACCACTTTGTATTGATTTCGACAAGATATGAGCACTATACCATTAAGAAAGCAAAGGCAAACTACTGAATGCCGAAACTGCCTAGTAAAACCACACAGGAGACAGTGGATCCTGGTGTTGGTTTGTGACATTCGGAAGAGGACGTACATTGAACTTTGTCACCAGGGCCTGCCATCCTTTTCTTCTACACTTTTTTTTTGTTGCTTTGGGTGTTAAGGAAGATATAAAGTTCAGCTTTTTTTTCTGCTCTTCTGGCCACCTTGACCATAGACACATCATACTGTTGTAAAGTTTCTCTGATGTTATCTTTCCATTGGTCTACCTTGTGCTCTACATCCTTCTCTTTTGGTGTATGCCTTGTGTTGTATGGCATCACAAGGCCTTCTTTCTAAGTGAGCGAACCATTTGATTTGCTGTCTTTGTGTGTAATTTCAAATTGGTTCTGTGCTAACTTTTTCTCTTATGACCTAATTTCTGTATTTTTAAAAAAAATGTTGGTCTGGTTTGTTTCGAGTGACCATTTTTGACACAGGTAGCATAGGGTGGGAATGAATATGCTTGCTTTGAATAAGGGCCCACCAAGGAAGCAAAGGTGTTGGGACTTACCATGCTAGTCATGTTGTCAGACATCTGAGAAAGATCTGTCTGCAGACGGCCACCATCTGGAAGGCTGCCAGTTTCCTACTCATACACATAACAATACATTTCCAGTCAGTGAAGGGTAGCTGGGCATATTTTTTTCCTAATATTCTCATTACCTTATTTGTCTGTGTATAAGACACCCCCATGTATAAGACAACCCTTTTTTAGCCCAAAATTAAGAAATAAATATTTTAATCACATTGTGAGACCCCCAATTTTAAACTTTAAAAAAATGTAAGAAAACATATCATATCGCCTTATACAGGGAAAAATACGATAATTACATTGTGTTGTCTCCACAGTGTTGGTTGGCTGCATTGCAGCCACTGTTGTTTTGGGGGATATTACGTGGTGAGGCCACCATTCTCTTCCACAATGCACCTCTCGTATCACTATCTGAAGGTCACAAGGATGTAATCTTTTTTTTTAACTGCCAACCACAGGAATTTAACCCTGAAACATTGAGGAAAACATATACCGATGATTAGACTGAAATGATTTCAACAGCTTACCCTCCTAATATTCTGCTGGTTGGAAAATGGCGTTGGAATGGGGTGATTTCTCTTCACTTCCCTAAAGTTCTTGGTCACTGTAATGTGATAATGTCTGCTGAAGACCACATACTTTTCACACTGGAGACTAAAAGAGAATCCATCAAAATCTCATGATGATGGTAAATATTCAGCACCCAAGCCTTGAACTCGCACTTGAATACCCCATGCGATTGAAATGATTGTTCTGAAGCTTTGAACTCGCACTTGAATACCCCATGCGATTGAAATGATTGTTCTGAAGCTTTGAACTCGCACTTGAATACTTCATGCGATTGAAATGATTGTTCTGTTGCCTACCAGGATGGAAACATAACCGTCACTGCTTCTAAAGTTTTTATGTTGTATATGTCATGTTGTATATAACTCGAACTATGGCATTTAGTTTGTGTGTGTGTGTGTGCACGCATATACACACACAATGTGAATGTGTAGGCCTTAATCTTCCACAGCTCTAGAAAAAGTCTAGAGATCAGAAAATTAAATTGTAATGCTGAAATAGAAATGTTGCAACAACGTAGAAATATAAATTTACAATTTTTTTGAAACACTAAAAAAAAAAAACACAGAAAAAAAACATTTTCAAGGTTTAGAAAGCAGATCATTTTTTGCTGTGCATGTTTACTCAAAATTAAATAATCACTGTCAGAAATCTTTGTCATTACAGAACTGAAAAGTCATGATGAGGCTGAAAGCAGAAATTTGACTGAGTTGAAAGCTCTGAAGTCACAAGTGTTCAAGGCAGAGAAAAAGCTGATGTTTCTGCTGAGCTGGATTCAGCATTTTGGCACTTCAGTGCAACAGTTACTGCCCATGTTGCAGTTTGAGATTGGTAATGCTTGTTATTCTTCTTCTTCTTCTTCTCCCCAACCTCCTCCTCTTTATCTGTCCTCTTTTCCCATTGCCTTATCTAGAGAAAGTCTGGGTTGTCAGTAGGGCTGTACCGAATATTCGCTTCGGGGCCGAATAGTGGACCCAATAACTATTCGGTATTCGGCCGAATAGTTGCGGTCGGGCCGAATACGAATAGTAGTTACCTTACAACCGTTTCTGGACTGGTGGAAAAAAAACATCAAGATTTCCCACCTTGGTTTATACTGGGAAGCGTTATCTTTGTGCACCACCTACGAGCGTACCAAGTGCCCCTTTATTTCCGTCTTGTATGTGTTGCGAGTATAGTGTTTTTAGGTGTGTTGCTGTAGAAACAAAATGCAACACTTAAAAATGTAAGAGGGACAGAAAAGCAAGTGTTCTAGTGTTGTCGGCTTGATTTCTTTGAGTGGAGTGTCCTCTTCGTTGATTATTTGAATTAATTGAAGTTCGTCATCATTTATGGGTGTCGTAACTGTTCTTTTGTCGTCTCGTGGAAACGGCAGCGGCTGAATGTTTTGGTCGACGTTCGTTTTTTTCGTTGTCTTTGTTGTTTGATCTTCTGGCGTTGGCTGCCCGGCGTCTGGTTTCGTGAGCTCGCGGGGGGCTGGACGACTTGTAAGGACGGCATTGTTTTCTTCGTCGGTGTTATTTTTGTTTTTGATGTTTCGCCTTGCGGGTTTTCATTTTGACTCTCTGTATTTGTCGTATTTTCCTGTTTGGTATAGCTGGAAATACCTTCAGTGAGACAAAAAGCTGGCCTAATGCTGACAACATGGAACGAAGGTTTTTCATGGAGGTGTGTCAGCACACGAACTAATACGTGCTGCAGGAGATCGCAGATTGTGGCGAGGCATAATTGCCCATGCCAGCCGGCAAAGCAAATGATGATGATGATTCACTATTCGTATTGGTATTCGGCCGAATAGTTGGTCCAGCTATTCGTATTCGGCCCTAGTTGTCAGTCAATGGCTGCAGTATTTGCTTTCTGTAAGGTGGTGCCTACCATCTCATAAATGTTACTACTGAGACAGTAAATGTTTTCATCAAAGAAGTGCTACAGCTAGATTTGTTTGAAACCAATTTTTGATTAATCATAATATGTCATTTTAAAAAAAAGCATCAACATTAAAAGAAGTTTTAAAAAGAGAAGTAAGGAATATGAAAGACAATTTTCACACAAGTAGCACATCTAGCATGTGATGCCAGGCTCCTGTATTTGTAGATCAGTTGGTCCTCGGGGGATTTTGTGACCAGCATCATGCCGGCCATCGTTACTTCCCAGGACTTTACCTGGTACCCAATTTGCTGTAACCTACCCGGTACATTCTAAGACTAAGGAGACTGGATACATTTTTCCATAGTTACACACTGAATGAATGAATCAAGAATGGACATTCTCACACATGCTGCACCCCTTCTTCAGTGGCCAGTGAAGAGTTGACATGTTAATGGTACCAGTTGCAACCAGATTAGCAGCATGTCTCCATTTCCCCCTCAGTGTTAAATATCTCCCAGAACCTCTACAAACCCCCTGTTAAATTAGTCTTCAGTGTATGGATTCCCTATCTGTTCTGTTGCACTGTCCGTTTGATCCCATAGAGCCTTTACCATATCCACCTTATCTTATAGTAGCTCACCACCAGAGGAGTGGCAGCAGTTGATCAATCAGGCTGCTCATTGACTCGCCAATTTGAATGTTCTGGACAGAAAATCCATGATATGCTCTTGATCTGGGTGTTTGCACAGTCCGAACATGAACAGCTCTACAAAGGATTTGACTTTAGTTGGTTGAGAGTTTGTATTGTAATGCATGGGTTCCCAACCCATGGATTGTGACCCCCCAGGAAGGTGCAAAGGGTTTTCTCTAGGGTCACCAGACGGTGGTGAGCTGTGAAAGTTTCAAGGGGGGGGGGGGGGATCATGTCATTACGACCTGCACAGAAAATCTATTTTCGATGTTTCATATTTTTATTTTATGAGGTGGCAGGTCACTTTTCTTTTTTTTAAACGGGGCTGCACTTGAAAAAGGTTAGAAGCTGCTACTCTGATTGGAGATACAAGTCGAAATAAGAAGAATATTTGGTAGAATGTAGCCATGGTTTTTTTATGTGTTTTAGTATTGACAGTCTTTTCCATGCTCAGTCTATGAAGGATCAGGTGGCTGGGTCACACCTGAAGAATGGAGGATGGCAGAGTCCCTAAGGACATCCTTTATGGTGAATTAAAGACAGGAAGAAGATGTCGACGCCATCCTCTACTACGTTATAAAGATGTGTGCAAGCGGGACATGAATTATACAGGTATTGAGGTAGACTCATGGAAACAAAATGCCATGGACCGTGTTGTGTGGAAAGGGCATATCAGGAAGGAAATGAGACTGAAGGAAGAAATGATTGCAGAAAGGATGAGAGCTGAGCATCTGAAAAGAAACGGATTAAACAAAAATGTTGTTAACAATGGCCCTGAAATCCCATGCTATCATTGTGGAAGACTTTTCTTGACACGGGCGGGTCTTGCTAGTCACACTGGCCATCGCCATGGGCTGTGAGTCTCATGCCTCCTCATAGCGCAGTATAACACCATTGTATGGAAAGACGGAAAGGTGCCAATGAATTAATATTGACTGATGATTGTATATGTCTGTGATTTCTTAATGTAACATTGTTATTTGGTTCATTGTTGTTGTTTTTTTGTGTGCAGAAACTAGACAGTCTGAAATTGAAGATGTTGAAGAAATCAAGACATTGGTTGAACATAACATGGACAAGTTGAAACCTCCAGATACCACACATGCAGAAAATAGTAGCACAGAGACCATTCACAGAAAAATTGTTGAATTAGACTGACAGGAAAGCTTCATGATTGTTGTGTTTATAGTCTTTGTTTGCCTTTTAATGAAATGTCTGTAGAAATGGATAAAAATGGGCCTTGACTTGAAGACAGTACAGACAGACATCTTATCTAGGCACATGATATCTGAAAGAAGATATATTACGCATCAGGCAGACACATTCTTTCCATAATAAATCCGTTTGTTTGGATGTTATACAGATAATTCTTTTTAGTTACATAGAAACAATTTTCAGCATATGGCTGTGGATTCTTGGCAGTCAGTAAATGAGAATGATGAGTTTCTACAAAATAATGCTGGCACTTCTCTGGCCATTCTTTTTTTTTGTTTCTGTCCACTGACTGTAAACTCCGGTGGAAGGTTTTGGCTGTTCGCGTCCACTTCTGGACTCTAGTCCTGTCCAGAAACTGTGTTAGATGCACATCCATTTCACAGATCTGACCCATTTGCATAAAGACTGTTGGTTCCTTGCCTCTCAGGTAGATGTACTCCAACTTCGAAGGAAGCTGCCAATTAGTCGACTCTTAGGACATGCTTATTGATAGGCAGTGGGTCTATTTCTTGTTTTCACCACAGTGGGGCCCCGGAACCCACACTGAGTTCCTTGGACATTCAGTGTTATTATTTAAATGTTTGGAAAGAGGCTACAACATCCAAACAGCTTAGAACAAGAAGTCATTGTTGTCACCGTGTAAAGAAAAAACTGAAAAGGTCAGTGGGGGAGAAAGTTTGCAGCAGATATATCTTGTTCCTGAAAGTGTCCGCAGGTAGAAGTTTGTATGTACATCAGTTTGTTAACACCTCCTAGTTTCATTTAGTGTACTGTGTTTTGTATGAAGTGACAAAGATTTAAATAAAAAATTTCACTTGGAATTAGTTTTTGTCGTGTTATTTTTCTCATGAAGTATAAAAAAGTGTAAACACCTGTGAAAGATTGATCTTAAAATATTCAAAACAGTATATCTCAACTGGAGCTGAATGTCAGCCGTGCAATACCATTTAAGGAGTGAATTATAAAATATCGACCTCTTGAAGGATGGGAGAGCTGCTGGTCCTGAGGATATCCTAGCAAAAAACTGTCACAGCCAATATAAACACATCTACATACTTGCTGCACTAATTACTGAGCAGAGTCAGAGTTTGAATAAATACCAGCAGATTGTAGTTCAAAGAAAGTGCCAAAGTCAGGAAATCAGCATTTGTACGAACATTTGACACAATTTGTTATGATCATTTCCTAGAAAGATCTAAAGCAGAATCATTCTAGAGAGTCTATTAAATACTACTTCTTACATTCTATGCTGAGAGAAGAAATGCAATCTAGAATTGTCATCATCAAGTGCTTTAACGACTGGTGTAGGAGATCATGTCTCTCCAAAGTCTGCCATCCACAAATGCATGTATCAGTTCGTGCCTTGACACCCCTCCGTGCCATTTTCCCTCTTCTCATAGCATGAGAAAATGATGACTGTCTCTTTCTGATGTTTGTGATAAGTTTCTTTGAGCATTCGCCTCTTTCAAAACATCTGGGTTACTCTTCTTAGCTGTCCAAAGAATTCCAAGGATTCTTTTGTAAAACCACATCTGCAAGGCCTCAAGATATTGTTCGACTTGTTTATTAATTGTCCATGATTCACAGTCATGTGTTAAAACCGGCTCTGCATGGCTTGCGATAATTCTTTTCCTAACCTCCAATGACATGGATTTATTGCATAAAATGTTCTTCATTCTTTTTAAAGGCAGTTTAGGCCTGTCCTATTCTGTTTATCTCTGTGATTCATCTTCCATCAGATGTTATCCATGTGCCCAGATATTTAAATGTTTGCACTTGTTCTAAAATACGCCTTTGACTCTTTTTATTCATTCATGCACTATTCTTTTCTTGGACATCACCATTACTTCTGTCTTCCCATTATTCAAACTGAGGACCATTTTATCACTTTCTGCCACCACCGTATCTATTAATTCCTGTAGTTCTTTCTTCTTCTTCTTCGCGTTCACTGGCTGTACACTCTGGCGGAAAGTTATGGTTGTTCGTCTACTCCTGGACTGTAGTCCTGCTCCAGAACCTGAGTGTTGCGTGTGCATCAGTTTTATAGATCTGATTCACTTGAATGCAGACTGCTGGTTCCTTGCCTCTCAGGCAGATGAACTCCAACTTCAAAGGAAGCTCCCAGTTAGTCGACTCTTACGGCATGCTTTTGGTTAGGCAGTGGGTCTATTCTTGTTTTCCCACAATGGGGTCCCGGAACCCACACGGGGATAGTTCTTTCTGACTTGTCACTGTCAAGATGGCGTAGAATACAATGTGAAAATCAAGTATACATGCTCTTGAACAATAGCTAAAGTCAAAGTCTCTGTCTTGCAACAGCAAAATCAAAATATATCAGACGATAAGACCAGTTGTTTTATATGGCTCTGAAACCTGGACCACAACTAAAAGAGATGAAACCTTATTATATTTTTTTTTTCAACAGAGTTAGATAAATCTTTGGGCCTATTAAAGATGCAAACAGTGGAGAATGAAGATTGAGAAGCAACAATGAAATTCATAATTTATTGAAATCACCATTGATCACTGGCATCATGAGAGCTAATTGACTGAAATGACTGGGACATACTGACTTGTCTTCTACGAAATCAAAACCCCTTATCACATATCAGTGGATAGAAAAAATCCAGAAAATTCTCACAAACCCTTATTTACAGTTTATTTATTTAAATACTGGGTTCTTTTCTGTTTAGCAACCACATCACGCGAGATTTAGGGACATCCCATATTATGGAAAAGGAAGAAAGGGGAGGGAAGTTAGTTAGGTTAGTGTTAGTGTTAAATGAATGGTGCCTACTACCAACCCTAAACACCCTACAATATAGATTTTTGTAAATCGCGCGTGATGTCGTTAAACAGAAAATAATCAAATACTGCTCAAACTGAGAGAAAGAAACAAGCTGAAAAAAACATAATGCACGTTAGGCATAATCTTCTACCCTTTTGTTACTGGTGGGGCATAGGCCCTCAACTACGTCAACGCCCAGTCGCCTTTTTCTTTGCTATCGCATGCAGCTCTTCCCATGTCCTCCTGTCTGTTTAACTTTGCTCTCTAGCTCTCTTCTCGTGGTTTTGTGTGTGTGCGCGTGTGTAGTCTACCGCCGATCCACACAGCACTTCCCTTTGGGACTACTGAATGCTCACCCAGCACGTGCAGAACATGTCCTTTTGTTGTCCAGACTTCTTCGGTCAGTTTCCCTAATGGTTCTTTCCAACTTATGGCACCTTTCACTTGCGAATCCCGCAACGTAATTTATGCAATTGTCTGCAAACGATGCAGCAAGGCATACATTGGGGAAACTGGCCGGAAACTAGCTGATCGTTTACCGGGAACACCTCTCCGATATTGACAAGAAAACACTTAAACCAGTCCCTCTCCATTTTAATAGCTCTGACCACAGAGGTAAAGATGATATATCTGTCACAGCATTAAAATCTTGTTCTGGCGATCATACTTCGCGCCTCGCTTTGGAAAAACGCCTCATCCACAGCTTAGGCGTTCTTAGTCCAGGTGGTATCAATATCGAACATACCTTCAACTAAATAGTTCTACTCTTATCACATTTTAAATGTTAATCTTTTCTTTTCTTTTCTTTTATTTCATATTATTACTTTTTCTATTTCTTATCAGTATCATTTATGTATCATTAACATTTGTATTTCTTTTAACTCTCAGCTCTATTGATGGCAGCACAGTATATGAACAATCTGCAAATCACCGCAGGCAGGATAGTTTTTCTCACTGACTCACTGTCAGCTGTACAGGCCCTTGAGTCCAAAACTACCGACAGCACACTACAAAGTATAACACAGGAACTTGCTATGTTGTCAAATAAGGCAGAAATTCACTTGCAGTGGATTCCGTCTCACTGAGGCATCAAAGGCAATGAAAGCGCAGATGCTTTAGCCAAGGAAGGCAGTAACAAACTACAGACCTACCAGCCACTATCTTTTCCTGAAGTCAAAACTCTCATTAAGAGAAAATCAGAAACAGACTGGAAAAACAACACTGGTTATGACTACGGAAAAGATTTTCTGAGGCACTTGAACAGAACAGACCAAGTCACAGTTTTTCGCTTACGCACTGGACACTGCAGACTCAATAAACACTCATATAAATTAGGTATGAGCCAAACAGCTCTCTGCCAGTGTCTTCGTGCTGAACAGACTCCAGAACATGTCCTGCAAGACTGTCCTCTCCTGGCGGAGCTGCGGAGCGACATATGGCAACACCCAGTAGAACTGACAACTAAGCTTTGGGGAAACCTAAGAGACCTTGAAAAGACATCCCAGTTTATGACCCACAGTGGATTATGCGCATGACCAGAGATCGCTGAAGAAGAAGAAGAAGAAGTATTTCTTTTATTCCCAGTATTATATATTAACAGTACTACTGTAACTGTTTATAATTTTTGTGTGACTATATTTTTTAACCATCGTTTATTTTATTTCATTTATTCCACATCACATTTTTTAAACGTTGCTCACGTCACCCCTTAGAGATCTACATACTCTCCCCTCCTCGTTGTGACGTTTGTGTAGTTCACTTATGTTTGAAAAAGGCTGCCCGGCCGAAATGTTACGTTGTGTTGTTTTGTTCACGTTTTTCTGCTTCCCCATTTTGTTGAGCTTTTTAGTCAAATTTCTCTGGAATTCCTTGGGTTCTAGTGCAACGACATTCTAGCAATATTCTTACGTTTTCTCAATGTGTGTCATATCCAGCATCAGCATCTTTTCTTCACATCTCGACTCCCCCGAATTTGCGTAGTTCTCTCCCAAAGTTCTATATAAGCGATTCTATTATACCATATCATTCCTCTTGGCTCTTTCGTAATATCCTACAACAGATGACATCACAGGACAGTCCAACATTTTAGAGGCTGGCAAGACTGGGTTTCCCAGCTTTCGAATGCTTTTAACGACCAAAAAACATCTAGAACTGGCCCTAACCTTAACCCACCTGCATTCCACGAGAGAGTGCAGCCTAGGTCCCATGACTGCATGCAGTCAAGGTCCCAGGACTGCATGCAGCCTATCTACCACCCCCTGAAATATTTGACTGTCCCGTGACCTACTCCCATTTGGAGTAGGATATTAGGAAAGCACTTAATAAATGTTTTTAGTGTATTAATATTTGATGTTAGCAACTGGAAAGAGAAGGCCAATCAGAGATGAGGGGAGGTGGGTGATATCTGCAACAATGAACCTCAAGGGCTAGGAATGCTGAAGAAGACGAAGTAGAAGAATAAGAAGAAGAAGAAGAACAACAACAAGTGTATTAATAATTGTTTTAGTTATTCTCTGGGCTTCAGCTCAACTCAGCAGTGTTTTATACTTTACATTTGATATATATTTCTCCTAAAGGTGAAATTCCCAGAATACAGGCCTTTTAAGAAGTTAAAATATTGCTCCTCTAACACAGTGGTCCCCAATCGTTTGTTTCCCCAGCTGACGCCACCCTGAGGATATGGCAACACCCTTACGCCCCCTCCCATATTTGGTATGCCAGGTCCTCTCGCGCCCTCCCCCATTCTCCTTAAGTATTTGGCAAGCCACCCCCCCCCCTTTTTTTTTTACACTCCCCTCCCCGCCCCACCATAACAAAATATGATTAAAACGATGAGGGCGATAGATTCCGCAACAAAGGAAGCAGAAAGTATGGAGATATATTTTTGTCAGAATGTGTTCTTGATCTTTGAGTTAATATACCCACTATCATATTGATAACAGTTTCACGGTACACGTACAAACTGCGCATGGCAAAAATACCCCCCCCCCTTTTTTATTTACACTCCCCTCCCCGCCCCACCATAACAAAATATGATTAAAACGATGAGGGCGATAGATTCCGCAACAAAGGAAGCAGAAAGTATGGAGATATATTTTTGTCAGAATGTGTTCTTGATCTTTGAGTTAATATACCCACTATCATATTGATAACAGTTTCACGGTACACGTACAAACTGCGCATGGCAAAAATACTTCCTTGCCTTTTTATTTTATAAACAGTTTAAATTTTTTTTTTTTTTAGATTTATAATTATACTGGAAACAAAAACGTTTTTTTTAGGACAGATTAGGACATACAAAACTGCTTAACTGCTTTATGCCCCCTGGGGTTGGGGGGGGGGGGCAGATTGGAGACCAGCCCTCTAACATAAGGCAAAAATCACGATTTTGTTTTTCAGAACTGACATTGGTCGACCGAGCCTAAAACAAGTACCATTTAATGACCTGGGAAGTAAAGGCATCCGACGTGATGTATTTGTCCGGCATTATATACCCAATGCAACAAAACCATGAAAAGGCATCGTTACTTTGCTTCTTACCGATTACATACCCTATTACGTTTATCTATTTTGATTTGAACTGACAGAAGCATCAGCAGCAAGCGAAGAGTTCCAGTTCCGATGGCACTAGTAACTGTTTGATAGTATATCCGTGCCACTTTCCCCTTAGGTGTTGAGCATCTTCCAGATCCCCTGGTAACTACTGACAGCGACATTCTCCTCGAACCATAAAGATCTATGTGTGCCTCTGCACTGTTCACTCGTTCCCAAATGACCCTCACAGCATCTGGATTGCCATACATCAGTTCATCACCAAGTGGTGAAGAACCGGCTAGTCGATCTTTCTGCTCGTTTTCCAGCACACTGGCATACTTGGAGAAAACAAAAGACGCTAAATAACCAGGACCTCTGAAGCGATGCTTGCCACCCTGCTCGGATTCTGCCTGTCTCCACGTATCTGAACATTCCATGTGAGTCAGTTACAATTACGACACGGGTGTACATCTGATTCTCAAGCCAGCGGAATGCAGCAGTGACTGCCATTCCCAAACTATGCGTTGTGATAAAATATGCCAGGCTTTGCTGTACTAAGCGACGTTCATTCGCTTTTGCTATGAACCCCAAGCATTTCGACCTTATACTTAAATTTTTTTTTTATTATAGCTGCATTCAAACTCACAAATAAAACGTATTTCTCTAATCGCAAAGACGCAGACAAAAGAGCTTCTATTTGATTGAAGGACGAATTGACGATGGCAGTTGTCCCCCCTGTGACTTCACCATGGTGCAGACGTTAGTTTATAGGTGGCGTTCGTAGAAAATAACATTCCTTGCTTCAGAGAGGCACTCTTGAACGCACATGATTATATGACTCCAGTGTTTGTTTTAAACGACTATCTCTAGTTGCTGGTGCCATCGGTTTAACCAGAATGAGTTTCAAGGATCTAAGAAGTATGCATGAATATAATTGTTCATAATTTATTTCAATTTCATTCATTGATATTAGTATTGGTTAGTTCAAGTCAAAACGCACGGTACGTTTTACAGACGTGCTTACAAATGGTAGCATCTAGTCGTACGTCCTTCTTAGGACGTTATTTTTTGTTATTTGAAGCCCCACTCTGGCTTTTGCCAGGGGCCGCAATATAGGCAGGTCATCATTATGGCCAAATGTCTGAACGCGGTTTCTGGGACCTCTCCACGGTGATCCTCATCCGCATGGTGGCACTTTGTGTCATCGGGTGTTTATCGCTTGTGTGATGTCCTGGTGGGGTATAAAAAGCCAAGCCAAGCTACAGACGTGCATCTGATCAGTGTCTATGCTATAGTATTCGGAACGGGAATGACAGTGATGTCAGTTATTAACTAATAAAAATGTTTTTTTTTTCAGCACAGGACTCTGATACAACAGGGTTATAACTTATACGGCTATTTGAACGAGGTTTCAGGCGATTTACTTCTAATAATAATATAGCAGTAGTTAAAGTTAGGGTGAACATTACACAAATCTCCCCAGTTAGCCCCGCCCATTTGCGCACTAGGTCACTTTTCATTCAGAATGTTAGGTATTTTGACTTTGCTGAAGGTTACAGGTGTGTCCCGCTCTGTCTGCCGTTTGCTTTCTGGGCTATCCTCCGAATAACGGGCACATATAATGGCGGCTAAAAACACACCATAGCAGGGCCTCAGTCACATATAAATTGTGGACTTCCGGCAACTACTGCCACCGCCGAGAGTATCTCCCATGCCGCTATGTGCGGCGTGGAGCGGGACTAAACTTGATGGCTGGGACTCACGAGCAAAAAAAATTAAGGAAGCTGTAGGAGTTGCAATAAAAGGATGTCATAAATCAGATGTCCTAGGTAGTTAGCGGCGTTTGGATATTTTCTCAAGGCATGCAGGTGTGTTGGGAAATGAGCAGGCAGATCAACTGGCTGGTTCTGCACCACTCGACGATGAAATGATGTATGACAATCCAGATGTTGGGAGGGCCCTTTGGGAACGAGTGAACAGTGCGGAGGCACAAATAGATCTTTATGGTCTGAGGAGAATGGTGCTAATAGGAGTTACTAGGGGATCTGGCTGCTGCTCATGAGTCCCAGCCATCTAGTTTAGCCCCGCTCCATGCCGCGCCTAGCGGTGTGGGAGATACTCTCGGCGGTAGTGGTAGTCGCCGGAAGTCCGCAATTTAAGTCGTTAGAAGTCCGCAATTTACACAAGACTTTGGTCCTGTTAGGGTGTGTTTTTGGCCGCCATAATATGTGTCCTTTATTTGGAAAATAGCCGCTTTCTGTGTTGTTTTGCATTTACGTTTTCATTCTGAGAAAGAGAATGCCTTTGTCATAGGTTGCAGCACTCTTGTTGGGGTGTTGTGTTAGGGCCAGTATTCCATGTTTTTGGATTGTTGAAAGCACTGGTGTGCTGAAATATACAGCACGCAATGTCAATGGTATGGCGGAACACTTCCGTAACCTTGTGCGAAGGTGACTAGGCTCAGGAACTACTAATCAAAAGTGACCTAGTGTGTATATAGGCAGGGCTGTCTGTCTGGTGAGATTTGAGTTACGTTTACCACAGCTAGTAGTAACACTTGTGTTAGTTGATGTTTTAATTTTCCAGCTTCATATGGTATACCTTGGTACCAACCAATTAGTTAGATTGTACTGGCACTCCTTCGAACGGTGACCCTAGGCGGACGCAATCTTCTGTTTTTTTAATGGTTACCATAAGGAAGTTTGTGTACATTCACATAATGATGTTCTCCAGGCTATGCCGGCGTGGTGGGAAATGAACAGGCAGACAGATTAGCTGGATTTGCACCACTGGGTGGTGAATTCATACATGACAAGGCAGATGTGGTCAAGACCCTTTGGAAACAAGCAACAGAAGCAGTAGAGAAACAAGATTATTATGACCTGGAGAGAATGAGGCACCTGAGTGTAACCAAAGGGTCTGGCCGGCTCACTATACTCAGAGGAAAGGCAGAACGGACATATAACCTGATTGTGATCGGTACCATCAGTATTGAAACTCTGCACTAGCTGCTGAAGATGAGGACAGAGCACATATGGGAATGCCCCAAGTTCTGTGATGTCATTTCTTAACTCAACTCAATGTTCTGTAATATTTAATATTTCTATAGATTAGGGTTAGCCCTAACTCTAACCCAAACCCTAACCTCAAACAGTATTAAATATGAAAGAATGTTATTATTATGTGAACTTTCACAAAGAATAGATTATGTCCCCTATAGTAAATAAAATGTCACGTTATAATCGATTACATCCTCCCCTAGGGTCACCATTCGTAGGAGTGTCTAGTTATCTGAGTTTCAATGTTACATGAAAGATGTTCATTCAGCTGTAGTAGTACTAATGAACATAATAATATGTACCAACCATGATGTTTCCAGGTTCTACAACATTAAAGATATTTTGTTTGCATTTTGAAGGTTTGAATGCTGCCCTCTTGCTCTTCTTATTTTGTTTTGTAGGCCCAAAATTTTGAGCCAGTGTCTGAATTTGTACCTCACAAACACAAATAGATAAACACAGAAGTATTTATTGACAGCGTAATGTATGTTTTAAACTCAGTGCTGTACATATAGACACATGCTACGATTCTAATGTTTTGTTATATCTTTATTGTCAGACTTCACAGAGATGATGAGAGCCCTAGGGTTTCCTCGGCTCATTTCTATGGAAAACTTCAGAACCCCAAACTTTAAACTTGTATACGAGTGCTTAACTTGGTTAATGAAAAGGTGAGGCTTTCACTTTACAATATTGTCAGTAATTGGAACCATATAAAAATAACAGGTCACTCATGTCACAAATAAAATATTAAAGACATAAACTTAAAAAAAAAAATATAGAAAAAAAATAAGGCTTTCTAAAAATAATAATAGCTTGTCTGGCCATTACAGATTGCCATTTCATTCTAAGTCTGCCTGAGAGCCAAGAAACCAACAGTCTGCACACATATTAGCCACATCTGTAAATGATGAGCACAAAACACTAATATCCTAGGAAAAGACCAAACTTCAGAAGTGGACAGGCAACCGGGACTTTCTGTGGAAATTCACAGCTGTAGAACACAGAAAAAGAAGATAAAGGAGATATTGCAGTGATTCTCTTTTTCTCTAATCATGCAGTCTGCTCTGACACATTGACAGATACTTCAACACAGCAAGCTTGAACAGGAACAAACGTTGAGAGACACTGGACAGCTGATAAAGACTCAGTTTATTCTCCATCAAACAATACACCAGAGGTGTATCACCTAGGGACCTAGCTATGTTCGCAAGCATCTACTTGCTTACATTAACTATGCAGGATTCTAAATCAGTACACCTCATGTTTGCACTTCACAGCTCCCAAATGGGCATTTATGAACTGCACCACACAGACGACATTCTCGCCTCCATTTCATGTTGTCATGGATTGATTAGCCAGGTTTCTTCAGGCTAGTGGCTTAAATACATTTACTCATTCTTCTCAGGATATGTTGAGCTCTGGCACTCCAACCACCACAAGACCAGATCGAAAGGAAGACTTACTCTTTTCATTCATTTTAAGTTTAAATAGCCTGTTTCCCTCTGGGATTCTCAAACCTTCCACACACGATTCCTTATTGTTTTTATCTGGCACACTTTCAGCCAACCTGCACACTTGTCTCAAGATATTCATTACTTGATGCATACATTATCCTTTATGCTTGATACCATTCAATCGAATTCAAGTACATAATTATGTTTAGTATAAAACCTCATTTACAAATGATGAGAACATTCATTAACAGTGAGAAAATGACTCATTACAGATATGTTAAAATACATCATCTGTTCCAGTTGTAAAATCACAAATGTTGAATTTGTGACTTGTTAAAACATCTGTTTATCAGGTGCACAAGAATTAACATAAATATCCATGAAAATCTAATAATAGTTTCTCCTTTCTCAGAAAACCTAATACAATTCAGTAGACGCATAAAGATGTTGCATTATTGCTGTAGCATTTGATCATTGATCTTTTAAGCTGTCCATTAATTATTCAGTATACAAAATTGGTCGATTCATGTATGATTTATTCAGTGACATTCATTATGAGAAATAACATTGCAGTTATGTTTAATTTCCTCATATGGTTATGCTGACTGCCCTTTACTGTATGCAAGATTCATTCTCTAATTATTTCAAATAGATATGATCCAAATGTGGACCTTGGAATAGACATTGATACAGAACAGGACAGGGTAATCTTCATTAAAACCGTGGCAGAGTTCATGGTAAGTAGACTTGTTATATTATATATTCTTCACTTGCACTTCATTGTTTATTAGCAACAGTGGTATTGTAATGGCTAGACACTCACTTTCTCTAATAGTCCATGTCGTGTGGTATTGGTAGTCATGTGGGTTCTTTATTAATTTCCTACCCCAGATGATGTCACAGGATAGTCCAACATTTTAGAGGGTGGTAAGACTGGGTTTCCAGGCTTTCTGATGCTTTTAATCCCAAAACATCTAGAACTGGCCCTAACCCCAACCCATCTACATCCCACGAGAGAGTGCAGCCTAGGTCCCACGACTGCATGCAGCCTATCTACCACCTCTGAAATATTAGACTGTCCTGTGACCTGTGGATTTTTCCTTGTTTAGGGTAGGATATTAATAATAATAATTTATGTGCACACCCCCCAAGTTGGGCCCCAGAACCCACATGGGGAAACTTTAGGCATATGATGCTAAATTATTATAAACTCATGAGCACAATGGGTGATGTGGTCAGTATCATGCTGGCCCCCTTTGCTTCCCATAACATTACCTGATATTTATTTTAGGCTGGGTCAGTATGGGAACCAATGTCAGTTTTGGAGAGAAACAAATTGGCTATGATGCTGATTTGAACCCAGGACCTTTAGATTGGCAAAGAAGCGTCGAGCCACAATGTCACTGTAGCTTCCACAGCACATGAGACTGGTTGAAAAAAAAATACTTGAGCTGATAACTTTTTCCACTGGCTTTAGGTATGTCATTATCAACAGTCTCCATCTCAGAGTTTGGCAGGAGATGTGTGTTATTATTCTTTCATCAGCATCATCATCATACCTTCTTGATTGATTGGCACCTTTCCGTCTTTGCAAACGATAGTGTTATGTTGCACTATGAGGAGGCCTGGGACTCGCAGGCCATGGCGATGGCGAGAGTGACTAGCAAGATCCGCCCGCGTTAAGAAAAGTTTTTCACAATTACAGCATGTTATCAACATTTGTGTTTAGTCTGTTTTTTTCTCTCAGACGCTCAGCTCTCATCCTTCCATCATTTCTTCCTTCCTTCATTCTCATTCCCTTCTTGATCTGCCCCCTCCACAAAACATGGTCCATGGCATTTTGTTCTGATAATACCATCATACCTTCCATCATACCTTCCATCATACCTTCACTTTCTCCACAAAACATGGTCCATGGCATTTTGTTCTCATGATACCTTCATACCTTCCATCATACCTTCCATCATACCTTCACTTTCTCCACAAAACATGGTCTATGGCATTTTGTTCTCATGATACCTTCATACCTTCCATCATACCTTCCATCATACCTTCCATCATACCTTCCATCATACCTTCCATCATACCTTCCATCATACCTTCCATCATACCTTCCATCATACCTTCCATCATTTCTTCCATCATACCTTCCATCATACCTTCCATCATACCTTCCATCATTTCTTCCATCATACCTTCCATCATACCTTCCATCATACCTTCTATCATACCTTCCATCATACCTTCCATCATACCTTCCATCATACCTTCCATCATACCTTCCATCATACCTTCCATCATACCTTCCATCATACCTTCCATCATTTCTTCCATCATACCTTCCATCATACCTTCCATCATACATTCCATCATACCTTCCATCATACCTTCACTTTCTCTATAAAACAGTGATTATTTTCATCATTTATTTTCTGAGGTCTACTTTTTTTAAAAGCTGTGTCCTTTTTCTTCAGCTGCTGGCAGCTATTTTGGCTTGTATGTATGTAAATATGTAAACACATGAGTATGTAAATACAGTTGCACACACATACACACACTTTTTGCATGTATTTTGTAAGTGTTTTGTTGTTGTAAGTATTGTATTTTTAGACATTGTTTGCAATGATTTTCCAGGCCACAAAAGCACATATCAAGCTTAACACCAAAAAGTTGTACGGGGCAGATGGTTATGCCGTCAAGGAGTTACTAAAAGTCACCACAGTTTTGTACAATGCAATCAAGACAAATGTGGCTAGCACGCTTGAGTCAGGGACTGCTGATATGACCAGTGTGTCATTTGATATTTCATCCAGGGTGAGTTGTACTGTGAGGTTTTAGCAGTTTACTTCCCGTTACCTGTGTGGGTTTCAGGACAACCGATGTTTGGGTTCAAAAACCAAAATTAGAAAGAGAGAAGAAGAATAAGATCCACCGCTCCCTAAGAAGCTTGTCGTAACAAGCGATTAATTATGGATGTTTCTTTTGAAGTCGGGAATGCTTCATCTGTGAGATAATGAGAGACCAACAAGTCTGTATACCGATAATCCAGATCTGTAAAACAGATGTGCACGTAAAACTCAAGTTTTGAAACACAACTTAAGTCCAGAAGTGAATGAATAACCATAATTTTCGGCCTGAGTTTACAGCCAGTGAGTGCTAAGAAAGAGGAAGAGACTTTCCTGTGTGGGTTTCGATGCCCCATTTTGGGGGAAATAGGGGGGAGGGGGTAATAAATAGACCCACTACACATTAACAGGCATGTCTTAAAAGGCGACTAATTAAAGGATTATAAAATCAGATCTGTTAAGCATTCATATCAGTGTTTGTTGCCTAAGGGTTATGAATGCAGTTTTATAACTCTGATATACCGGTTGGGTTCAGCTGCAGGTTGTTTTGTATCAGACTGCTTGGGCATCAATTTTCCCAATAATATGCGCATTGAATCATTCAAAGAGCAATGGCAGACTTATTTCATAATTTTTTTATGTAGTTTTTATTTTTCATGTTATATTCTTTATATCTTTACACTATGCTTATTCACATTTTCTTCTTCTTCCTCTTCTTTTTCATTTTCTTCCTACTCTTCTTCTTCTTCTCAGATTCTGAGCCATTTAGACTGCAGTGTCACCCACCTCCATTCATTTCTGTGAACGGCCTTCTCTTTCCATTTTGTGACTTGAAATGTGTGGAGGTTTTGCCTGCATATTTATCTAACCTCCATTTCCTTGGTCTGAACTTACGATACATAAATATATACTTGATGTTATTGCTGTACTGTTATGTATATTCAGTGTGGTTTTTATTTGCAGATAAATGAGCTGAAAGAGGCCAGAAAACTTGCATCTGAAATCACTGTGAAAGGGGCACAGCTGTATGATCTTCTGGGAAAGGAAGTTGATCTGAGAGTAAGTGAAGGCTTTGGGAATAAAGATCTGGGAGTAAGTGGGGACTATGACTAGGGAATAAAGATCTGAGAGTAAGTAGGGGCTATAACTGGGGAATAAAGATCTGAGAGTAAGTGGGGAGCTATGATTGGGGGATAAAGATCTGAGAGTAAGTGGTGGCTATGTCATGTGAATCTGTCTAGGGAATAAAGATCTGAGAGTAAGTGGTGGCTATGTCTGGGGAATCTATGTCTAGGGAATAAAGATCTGAGAGTAAGTGGTGGCTATGTCAGGGGAATAAAGATCTGAGAGTAAGTGGTGGCTGTGTCAGGGGAATAAAGATCTGAGAGTAAGTGGTGGCTATGTCTTGTGAATCTGTCTAGGGAATAAAGATCTGAGAGTAAGTGGTGGCTATCTCAGGGGAATAAAGATCTGAGAGTAAGTGGTGGCTATGTCAGGGGAATAAAGATCTGAGAGTAAGTGGTGGCTATGTCTGGGAAATCTATGTCTATGGAATAAAGATCTGAGAGTAAGTGGTGGCTTTGTCAGGGGAATAAATATCTGAGAGTAAGTGGTGGCTATGTCTGGAGAATCTATGTCTATGTAATAAAGATCTGAGAGTAAGTGGTGGCTTTGTCAGGAGAATAAAGATCTGAGAGTAAGTGAAGGCTATGACTGGAGAATCTATGTCTATGTAATAAAGATCTGAGAGTAAGTGGTGGCTTTGTCAGGAGAATAAAGATCTGAGAGTAAGTGAAGGCTATGACTGGAGAATCAAGATCTGAGAGTAAGGAGTGGCTATAACTGGGGGATCAAGATCTGAGAGTAAGGGGTGGCTATAACTGGGGGATCAAGATTTGAGAGTAAGTGGTGGCTATGTCTGGGGAATAAAGATTTGAGAGTAAGGGGTGGCTATAACTGGGGGATCAAGATGTGAAAGTAAGTGGGAGCTATGTCTGGGGAATGAAACTGATTCAAGTGTTAGTGGGGCTATGTGATAGGTATGAAATTGATCTGAGAGTAAGTGGGGCTATTTGTGGAGATTTAAGCTTTACAAGTATGTGAGACTGTGTGGCAAATGAATTTGATATTAGAGTAAATGGGGCTATATCTGGGGATTGAAACTGATCTAAGTTTGTGGCCATATCGGGAGGATGAAATTAATCTGAGAGTTAGTATGGCTACGTAAGAGGCATGAAACTGATCTGAGAGTTAGTATGGCTATGTAAGGGGCATGAAACTGATCTGAGAGTTAGTATGGCTATGTAAGGGGCATGAAACTGATCTGAGAGTTAGTATGGCTATGTAAGAGGCATGAAACTGATCTGAGAGTTAATGGGGCTATGTAAGGGGCATGAAACTGATCTGAGAGTTAATGGGGCTATGTAAGGGGCATGAAACTGATCTGAGAGTTAATGGGGCTATGTAAGGGGCATGAAACTGATCTGAGAGTTAGTATGGCTATGTAAGGGCATGAAACTGATCTGAGAGTTAGTATGGCTATGTAAGGGGCATGAAACTGATCTGAGAGTTAGTGTGGCTATGTAAGGGGCATGAAACTGATCTGAGAGTTAATGGGGCTATGTAAGGGGCATGAAACTGATCTGAGAGTTAATGGGGCTATGTAAGGGGCATGAAACTGATCTGAGAGTTAATGGGGCTATGTAAGGGGCATGAAACTGATCTGAGAGTTAGTATGGCTATGTAAGGGGCATGAAACTGATCTGAGAGTTAGTATGGCTATGTAAGGGGCATGAAACTGATCTGAGAGTTAGTGTGGCTATGTAAGGGGCATGAAACTGATCTGAGAGTTAGTGTGGCTATGTAAGGGGCATGAAACTGATCTGAGAGTTAGTGTGGCTATGTAAGGGGCATGAAACTGATCTGAGAGTTAGTGTGGCTATGTAAGGGGCATGAAACTGATCTGAGAGTTAATGGGGCTATGTAAGGGGCATGAAACTGATCTGAGAGTTAATGGGGCTATGTAAGGGGCATGAAACTGATCTGAGAGTTAGTGTGGCTATGTAAGGGGCATGAAACTGATCTGAGAGTTAGTGTGGCTATGTAAGGGGCATGAAACTGATCTGAGAGTTAGTGTACGAACGAACGAACGAACAAACTTTATTTTTAAAGGGTTAAGAATTGGGCACGCAGGCCCGTCTTACATTCTGCCCTTCGAGGTCTCCCTCCATTCCTACATCATTTCATTCACACATCAAGTAATAAAACAGTATAAAAAGCATCAAAACATTCAATACAAGCACTGAAATGTCTACATTTCTAACTACAACAAACCGTAGTGGTTGTTATAAATCTATGGAAAAAGGCGCTATTTCAAAAACATTTTTCTGTTTTGCCTCTATGGGGGCATGTAATCTGTGCTCAAATAATATTCAAACAGTTTTCGATTGTACCTATAGGGACTAGTTTTATTTTTGATCTGTTGTGGAAGACAATTCCACAATTGAGCTGCGGAGTACGCTAAACATGTTTTGTAAAGGTCTATCCTAGGTTTAGGGATGTGTAATATGTTCAGGCGATTACTATGCCTTTCATTATATTTAAACAACGGCCATAAGTAACATGGAGCCTTTTGGGATAATATTTTGTGCATAAATTTCGACTTATTGAAAAGTAGACGTTCACGAAGCGGTAGTAGCATAAGACCTTTATACGTTTCGGAACTCACTGTCCTATGATTATTACTTATTAAGCGAATGGCGCGCTTTTGCATAGACGTGAGCCTCTTGATAACAGAACTGGAACAACCATCCCATATTGTAGAACAATAGTCTATATATATCTGGATGTGAGAAATATAGAATATCTTTCTTGTGTTTTCGTCAAGAAAGTTTTTAATTTTTGAAAGCTGGTACACCTTTTTAGCTGTTTGCTTCACTATGTAAGGGGCATGAAACTGTTCTGAGAGTTAATGGGGCTATGTAAGGGGCATGAAACTGATCTGAGAGTTAGTGTGGCTATGTAAGGGGCATGAAACTGATCTGAGAGTTAATGGGGCTATGTAAGGGGCATGAAACTGATCTGAGAGTTAATGGGGCTATGTAAGGGGCATGAAACTGATCTGAGAGTTAGTATGGCTATGTAAGGGGCATGAAACTGATCTGAGAGTTAATGGGGCTATGTAAGGGGCATGAAACTGATCTGAGAGTTAGTGTGGCTATGTAAGAGGCATGAAACTGATCTGAGAGTTAGTATGGCTATGTAAGGGGCATGAAACTGATCTGAGAGTTAGTGTGGCTATGTAAGAGGCATGAAACTGATCTGAGAGTTAGTGTGGCTATGTAAGGGGCATGAAACTGATCTGAGAGTTAGTGTGGCTATGTATGGGGCATGAAACTGATCTGAGAGTTAATGGGGCTATGTAAGGGGCATGAAACTGTTCTGAGAGTTAGTGTGGCTATGTAAGGGGCATGAAACTGATCTGAGAGTTAATGGGGCTATGTAAGGGGCATGAAACTGATCTGAGAGTTAATGGGGCTATGTAAGGGGCATAAAACTGATCTGAGAGTTAGTGTGGCTATGTAAGAGGCATGAAACTGATCTGAGAGTTAGTGTGGCTATGTAAGAGGCATGAAACTGATCTGAGAGTTAGTATGGCTATGTAAGAGTCATGAAACTGATCTGAGAGTTAGTGTGGCTATGTAAGGGGCATGAAACTGATCTGAGAGTTAGTATGGCTATGTAAGGGGCATGAAACTGATCTGAGAGTTAGTGTGGCTATGTAAGGGGCATGAAACTGATCTGAGAGTTAGTGTGGCTATGTAAGAGGCATGAAACTGATCTGAGAGTTAGTATGGCTATGTAAGAGGCACGAAACTGATCTGAGAGTTAGTGTGGCTATGTAAGGGGCATGAAACTGATCTGAGAGTTAGTGTGGCTATGTAAGGGGCATGAAACTGATCTGAGAGTTAATGGGGCTATGTAAGAGGCATGAAACTGATCTGAGAGTTAGTGGGGCTATGTAAGAGGCATGAAACTGTTCTGAGAGTTAGTGTGGCTATGTAAGGGGCATGAAACTGATCTGAGAGTTAATGGGGCTATGTAAGAGGCATGAAACTGATCTGAGAGTTAGTGGGGCTATGTAAGAGGCATGAAACTGTTCTGAGAGTTAGTGGGGCTATGTAAGAGGCATGAAACTGATCTGAGAGTTAATGGGGCTATGTAAGGGGCATGAAACTGATCTGAGAGTAAATGTACGAAGAAAAGGTTGAGAGTAAGTGTGGTTGTGTAAGGGGAATGAACTGATCTGAACAAAAGCAGGAATGGGTCAGACAAAACCATCTGTGAGTAACTTACATGGGCTTTAGACAGTGTCCATGTTTGGCACTGGTAGCTTAATGTTGGAATGAATATGCTGTTTATAATCTGTCTCATAGTTATGTTTGGAAATCTTAATAATAGTGACAATTGGTATATAAGTGCACTTGCTTTCTGACATCTGGTTTATATTTCTCTGTCAGTTCTACCATCTTCCGGGATCATACTGCCTAGATATTTAAACTCCCTTACCTGATTCAGGCCAGAACCATTCAGCGAGGATAAATAGTGTCTGTTATTATTCTTCTCATCTCTTTCTCTAGTTACGACATTAAAGTTGTAGGGGTTGGGGGGGGGGGGGGGGGGGGGGGGAATGTAAGGATCTTCTGTGTACTAATTCCAGTGCATCATATAAGCTGATCTTCACTTCTTTAAGGCCCTTCTTGATGCCATCATCTTATGTGCAGTCTTTCCTTTGCTCTGTGTTGATTATATTTCTTCAGCATGGCTCTCTATGGTTCCAGCACATTCTCATAACGTGGCCACAATATCTCATCTGTTGCTCTTTAATCAACTTTATCCCTGGTTTTGGTCTTTGTTTCTGTTATTAATTTAGATATTTAATAAATTATTTAAATGTGTCAGATATCATAAAATGGCAGGAAGCTTTTCTAGAAGAAGTATGTTAACAAATTTGACCACAGTAAAACTGCCCTTTATTTAACTGCATCCATATTGTTTAAACTGTAATGAAGTTTTGCACCCTTTTTTGTGCTTCTCTTGTTTAGGAACAGCGTGCAATGGTTGTTGCTAGAGCATTAGAGATTAATGAAGTTGAACATGGCCTGCAAGCATCAATAGAAGCAGTGAGGGTATGTTGGGCAAACATTTGCTTTCTAAATTAAAAAACAATTAAAATGTTTTAAAAACGGTTCCTTTTCATTCCAGTGGTGTATCAGTCATATGAGTTTAGACTCATATTTTTGAAAACCAGCCAGTCCTCGGTGAGTGATGTGGTTAGCATCACGCGGGCCGTGTTTACTTCCCGGGACTTTACCTGGTACCAGTTTAAGGCTGGGTTGACCTTGAAGCACCCCCACCCCCCCAAAAAAAAAAATTGCCACCAGGCAGATTTGAACTCATGACCTTCGGATCCTCATGCAAGTATCTAGCCGCTACCCTATGGTGACTCACTAAAAACTATTATTGCAGCAAATTCTACCATTGCTGGTGTCTACTAAGATTTGTCCAGGCTGAGACATAAATCCTGCTTTCCCCAAGTAGTCACAGTAAGATATAAAAAAGTAAAAGGATTCTTTTCCCTGCCTTTAATGCGTGTTGGGCATATAGGGCAAACCTATATTTTTTAGACTGAACTGCACTTGATGGGTGATGTGGTCATCATCATGGCCACCTTTACTTCCCAGGACTGTACCTGGTACCCACTCAAAGCTGGGTCGATCTAGGAGGTAAAGTTATTTTTGAAAAAAGTCTAACTGCTAGACCACGGCAGTTTCCACAGTGAAATATAGAGACTAGAATTATTATTTAACATCTGCACAGAATAGAAGGAATTAAGTTGTACGATAGAATCACTAATAACCCTGTGTGTGTTCCAGAGCCATGTTGTGGGGAAAACAAGAACGGACCCACTGACTCCCTAAAAGCATGTTGTAAGAGTCAACTAATTAAGTGATTCCTTCAAAGTCACAAGATTTCTGCATGAAAGACAAGGAACCAACAATTTGCCTACAGATGAGTAAGATCTGTAAAATGGATGTGCATGCAACACTCAGATTCTGGGACAGGACTAGTCCAGAAGCGGACGAAGAACCAATACTTTTCGCTAGAGTTTATGGACGGTGAACGCGAAGAAGAAGAAGCTGCTCCAACACTGTCAACAGAGCTGCGCAACCCAACCTGAATGAAGACAAAGATGTATGGTAAACAAGGAGATTTGCACTGCACAATAGCTCGCATAAAGGCTACTGGCCCCCTGATGTGTTTTCAGACAGAAGGATCGAAGAAGAAAAGCTGAAGATTTCTAACTAAATGCAGTCCAGAAACTAATTTAAAGTAAAACGTCATTGATTGTCCTCTTGTGCCGTTATATGTCATGTGGGGCTTGCAGTGTATTTCTCTATTCCATTATACCCTGTGCATCACTTGAGTATCATGGATGGAATAAGTCCAGCACCTTGTGGCTTCTCTCATTCCATGTTTTAGGGTTTCTGTTGGACATCCTCATTTCCTCAGTCCCTCTATTTCCTATTCCAGTACAGTTTTGGTGATTCTCTTTGTCTCTTCCAATAATGAGTCTAGTGTAACACCATCTTCTCTATCTTATAACTGTTGATACTAGTGGCTGCCCAGATTTCTCTTGTTTCTCCACTGCTGTTGAATTTATCCCATTATGTTCATCATTTGCCTCAGGCATTTGTTTCCAAAAATAAAACATCAAGATGAAGTTAATTTTTGTCAAAATTCAAATCTTTAGTGTATGCCTTAAAAGGATAGTTGTTACATTGTGTTGTGGTTTACAGCTAGGCTGCAATATCTGCACCTTTTGGTCCAGTTTATCCAGTTTCAGCAAAACCATATTTAGTCACCTTTTACAATGAGTTTATGGGGATTTGGGTTTGTTCCCCTTCCCCATTTCTTCAAAATGGGTCAGGAACCCATTCAGGGACAATTTCATCTGAAAGTCATGTGTTGAAATTGATACACTACTGTTGACCAAATAGTCTGAAGAATTGATTGATAGCTTGCTTTTTTTTTCTCATGCTGATCTCACAAACAGTCAGATTCATCTGCTTTAAGCTCATAACCAAGTGTACACGATATAAAAAAGAGGCCGTCTCCACATCAAAGATTGGCAACAGTGGATCGATACTGTACAGTTCTGGCAGTTCTGCTGTTTATCCATATTCTGATGTTATCTTCTCATTTGTACTGCCTGTTTTTTGCATAACCATATTCACTTTTTCCTAATCTGGTTGTTTATTTTAGTTTTACCGTAATCATTTGTATGCCTATTCCAGAATGAAATAAAGAAAACAGAAAATATGCTCCATAATATTGCATCTGATGAAGCCAATTTAGAAGCAAAAATAGAGAAAAAGAAAGCAGAACTGGAAAGGATGCAGAAGCGAGTACTAACATTACAGAATGTCAGGTGACCAATCATATTTCTGTTGCTGTCCTTTTTTATACATTTCCTTGCTTGCTTTTTTATTTGTTATATTTATTTTAAAAGAAATTTTCACACTTATATGGCCATCATCTCTTTTCATGCTGATAATTGTAAGTGGATTGATTATCCTCCTCTCAAACTCAACTAGAATTATGGATCAGGTCTTTGTTCTTGTCCTGCCCATCCATGTAGAGCCAGACCATCCTGGTATTGATCTCTTTGTTCTTTTCTCCATCAGACAAATTATTGTTTTTTTTTGCTATTAAAAGTTGGGAGGATTGACTTCATTGCCTTGGTTTTTATCCCATGAGGCTTGGTCTGTCTCCACAGAATGGCTAGAGCATCATACAAAGCACAAAATCCATAGCTCCAGCACCAGCCCCCAGGGATCTTCATAAAAATTAACGATAATTGTGAGTTTGTGAAGGAAACACTGTACTTAAAAAAGGGGCTATCTCTTCATGAGAAAGAAAACAAAAACCACAATCTGCTATTCCATTCGTCATCAACATATACTAAAAGTGACTATTGCTTCATGTATTTAAAAAAAAGGCCACAATCTGCTATGCCATTCCTCATTGACATGTAGCATGTCCTTTGCAGAACACAGCTCCTTTCGTATCCTCTTAGTTCCCGGTGTAAATACTTAAAGTGCATAAAAGATTTTTTTTACATTCACAAGTAGCACATCTCATATATTATGCTAGACTCCATTTTTTGTTGTGTGTAGATCAATCCGCCCTCAGTGGGTGAAGTCACCATCACTTTGGCCGCCTTTACTTCCTAGTACATTACTAGGTACCCATTTAAGGTTGGTTTGACCTAGGAGCTAAGGTTAATTTTAAAAACAAATCTGCCACAATGCGCATTTTCATTTAAGCAGTGGGTTTCTTTCTGTCTAAGGATTTAAGGCTGCATGGCTTGTGCTGTCGCCACAAACTATGCATGTTAGGATTTACTTTTTGCCCCCGACAGAAAAAATCTAAACCCCCTACCCAGTATTTGAACCTTGGTCTCCTACATAAGAGAGCCCTGTGTTCTTAGCTGTTAGCGGCTACACTACTGTGGCTCTGTGTATGTACTTGCCTCTTGTATTTTCATAACCAAGTTGTCTGCAGTATTCTTTGTCCTATTTGTATTGGTTAACTTATCTTCTCCTAAGAACCATGCCTTCTGTTACTGTTCTTTCTTAAGCACTGCAGAATCTAACAGTTAGCAAGCAGCCGTCAGTCCATAGGGACCTTGGAGTTTTGCAGCTGTTTTTTGGAACAGCCTCTGCTGTATGTAGAGTCCAATGCAGGAGTGGAAGTTTCTGCCACATCTGATTAGTTGCGTATCCTTTACAGGACGTTGCAGAACCAACCCCAACAGCCCCTGGCTGTTGTGTGGTTTTTCTAAGCAAATTTATGTCCAGTTGATTGCCATTGTTTTCTGGACGGTCGGCTTTCTTGATACCACTGTCGAAACCAAAGCAAGATGCATGGCCCGTCGCTGGCATCGAACCCGGCATCCCAGCATTAGGAAACGTTCGCTTCGACTTAGCCACAGAGCTGACCTCCATTCTGCCACATGGTCCACATAAAAATGTTTATAGTCCATCATTCTGAGACTGGTTTTTTCCTCAGTTGTCTCCTGCTGCATTTTGGCCTCTTGCAAACTGTGACAGTCTTTCATTTGGTCTGTCTGCCTTCATAGGAATCTTCATAGACTTAAATTTTGGTCCTGTCTGTAGCTTTTCAGCATCTGATATGGCTGAAATAATTCAGTCCTGAGACATGGTGCATTTTATGAGCTGTATTTGCCACAACATTGTGTATTTCATATTCTCCTACAGTGCAGAGTTATCATTGATAAACAGAGGAACTGGCGCTTCCTGTATTGGTTCTGGGGCCCTGTTGGTGGGGGGGGGGGGGGGAAGAATAGACCCACTGCCTCCCCAACAAGCATTTCGTAAGAGTCGACTTAATTTAGGGCATCCTTCAGAGTCCAAGTGCATCTGCCTGGGAGGCATTTTTCAGTCTCTCCCGCACCTTTAAAATGTTCTGTTTTAAATAATTATCACTTGTTGCTTTCTTTTGTTCAAACAGACCTGCGCATATGGATGAATATGAAAAACTTGAGGAAGACTTACAGAAACTGTATGACGCGTATTTAATCAAGTTTCGCAACTTGTCATTTTTAGAAACACAGCTTGAAGAGCAGAATAAAGTTGAACAGGATAAAGTAGAGGTGAGAGAGGTCTTGTTGGTGTGAGGTTTTTTTTATCACCTCTTTTTCTCTTTTTCATGTTAACTCATGTAGCTGTTGAAAAAAAATGCCTAAAGGAGATGTCATTGCAGACTAGAAACATACTGACCAGTGATCATCAAATATTTAAAAGCGAATTGCAGAGACTGATGTGCTAGTGTTTAAGTTTTTACAGAACATTGCACTTCTTTAAAGTCACCCCTCCATGCCGTGACAAAAGGCTATCAAAGTCTTCTAGTATTGTGCTCCTCTTTTGAAAGATCTTTCCAGTGGCCACAACATGTTCCAGTTACCCTTTTTTCATAACATGGCCAAAAAATGATGACTCTAACATTGATAAACAAGTTCCCTGTGTGGTTTTTGAGGCCTCATTGATGGGGTGGAATAAATAGATCCACTGCGCCCCCCCCCCCCTTTTCAGCATGTCAAATCAAAAATTCAACTAATTATGGGCATTTCCTTCAAAACTGGAGTAAATCTGTTTGAGTGAGAAACCAACAATATGCAAATAAGTCAGATCTGTAAAATGAATGTGTACACAAACTTGAAGTTCTGAAACAGGACTACAAGTCCTGAAGTGGACAAATAGGAAGAACAATGAGAAGGTAATAATCACTGTGCCGCTACGACTCTTTTTCTAAATAATACTGTTCTTGTCTACTTTTTTTGTCACTATCTGCTTTGTGCTTCTGGGCATTGCAGTTTAACAGATGTTAGGGAGCTGAGCTGGGGATGCTTCGGTGTTTGGTATGCAGTGATGTTGTGAAGTCTTAGGCTGTCACTGACCCTTTCAGTGCGTCTTCTTCTATGTATTCTACTGCATCTTGGTCTTCTTATTTCTATGTTAAAACTATGGGGGTGACTGCAGTCAAGCTAATACAATGAATTCCAGAAAAATTTGACTAAAAAGCTGATATGGCTGATATGCGTGTTTTTGACAGCCAACTTGGCAAACCGTGTATGTACTTGCTATGCGTGTTTTTGACAGCCAACTTGGCAAACCGTGTATGTACTTGCTGCCTAAGATCCATAAGCCCAACAACCCTGGACGTCCCATTGTATCTGCATGCTCCTGTCCCACGGTGTATCTTTCTGAATTTTTAGATAGTATTTTCCAACCGATTGTCACCAGTCTCCCTTCATTTGTCAAGGACACCAACCATGCCCTCAACATTTTCGAATCCATCAGACTACTTCCCGGTAAAACCTATCATCTTTTCCTGATAGACGTATGCTCCCTCTATACGTCTATCCCTCACTGTGATGGTCTTAGAGCACTCCAGTTCTTTTTGGACAGAAGGTCCAAACCCGATCATCCCTACTTCAGTTCTTGTACGCCTTGCCGAACTGGTACTGACCCTCAAACTCTTTTGAGTTTAATGGTGAGTATTTTGACCAGATCAGTGGGGTTGCGATGGGCACCAAGATGGGTCCTAGTTACGCGTGCCTCTTTATGGGCCACCTGGAATACGAGGTCAGTTTATCATACCCGGGCAAGTTTCCGGAGGTGTATAGGAGATACATAGATGATGGCGTTGGTATCACCGAAATGTCCATGGTTGAGCTTGACCAATTTATTACTTACATCAACAATTTCAATCCGGCTATCAAATTCACCTCACTGATCTCCACCACTTCAGTTAACTTTCTTGACATCACGATTAGCATCGATTTCCTGTGTCTGAAAACCACAGCCTACTACAAAACCCACGGATTCTCACAGTTATCTCCTCTATACGTCTTTCTCACCCACTACCGTGTAAAAATTCTATTCCATATTCACAGCTCCTTCGATTGCGCAGGTTGTGCTCTGACGATTCTGACTTCTTTGATAAATCAGTTGAACTTCTTGAATTCTTCCGTGCCCGTTTCTATCCGGAACACATTCTACAAGGGGCTCTAAACAAAGTTTAAGCAATCACCAGGAGAGATGCTTTTTCCTACCAAACGTAACTCCACCATGAGGGACCTAAATTGATCTTGACTTTTCACCCTAACAATGTGGTTGCTTCCAAAGTATTCTTTCGTCATTTGGACATCCTCCGCTCTGATCCGGACACCAAGATTATCTTTAGTGAGAAACCTAGATTAGTTTACAGACGAGATCGCAACCTTAAAGACATACTTGTCCGAAGCCGACTCCCACCGATCCATACAGCACTTCCTCTTGGGACTACTAAGTGCTTACGCAGCACCTGCAAAACATGTCCTTTCGTTGTCCAGACTTCTTCGGTCAGTTTCCCTAATGGTTCTTTTCAAATTAGGGAACCTTTTACTTGCGAATCCCGCAACGTAATTTATGCAATTATCTGCAAACGATGCAGCATGGAATACATTGGGGAGACTGGCAGGAAGCTAGCTGATCGTTTCCGGGAACACCTCTCTGATATCGACAAGAAGACACTCAAACCAATCCCTCTTCATTTTAATAGCCCTGACCACAGCGGTAAAGATGACATATCTGTCACAGCATTAAAATCTTGCTCTGGCGATCATACTACCCCGTACCGCCTCGCTTTGGAAAATCGCCTTATCCACAGCCTTGGCGTTCTTAGTCCAAGAGGTATCAATATCCAACATACCTTCATCTAAATAGTTCTAATCTTATTACATTTTAAATGTTAATTATTTTATTTTTATTTCATATTATTACCATATTCTATTTCTTATCAATATCATTTATGTATCATTAACACTTGCATTTCTTTTTATTCCCAGTATTGTGACTATATTTTTTAGCCATCGTTTATTTTATTTTATTTCATTTATTCCGCATCACATTTTTTAAAATGTCGCTCACGTCACCCCTTAGAGATCTACATACTCTCCATTCCTCTTTTGTGTAGTCCACTTGTGTTTGAAAAAGGCTGCCTGGCCGAAACGTTACGTTGTGTTGTTTTGTGCACGTTTTCCTTTTTCCCATTTTGTTGAGCTTTTTAGTCAAATTTTTCTGGAATTCATTATTTCTATGTTGCACACTCTCACTGTCAGCTTTGTGTAGATTTATTTTCACTAGGTGACCAACTATTTCAGTCCTTGTTTCTCATTGAATTAAATAATGGGTATTGTTCCAGTAGTTCTGATCTCTTCATTTCTCACAGAATTTCTTCTGATTTTATTTCCAGCATTTCTCAGACATCTAATTTCACAGGGGATATTTGCCTAGAAAATTACAGCAGCCATAAAAAAATGCTTGGGTTGGTTCTGTAACGTCCTATAAAAGGATACACAGCTTTTTTTAAAAACGGTTTTATGTTATTTGTTAATGTTCAAGTCTCACACAAGCAGTCTCAAGTTGGAATAAAAATTGAATTTATCATTTTTGGATTTAACAAGAACTGGCTATCGGTTTTAATAGTTTAGTAGTAAATTAATTTGCAGATTTTTTCATCATGAGTTGGACAGACGATGAATGATTGATTCCAGTTATTTGAAGGAGCCAGACTATGTCATGTAATTCTTTTTTCAGGAAGCAGAACAACAGAAGAGAATCATGGCCGACAAGATTAGAACAGAGGAATTGAAACATCGACGTATATCTCCAGATGATGAGGATGATGATGATAATAAACACATATTTGGTGAGTACATTTCTTTCTGGTGAATGTATTCTAATTTTGTATGAAGCTGATGATCCGTCTGTAGAAAAATGGTTACCATGGATCCCAGACAAAGCAGAACACACAGAGAGGAGAATTATAGACAGGAATAAATACGAGATTTGTAAAATCACCACCTGCGGGATGAGACGCCTGAGAAAAGTCACCGGCCAAACTATCCAAAAATGAGTGAATATAACACCATCAGATTGTGGGAATGACACCTTGTACTAGACTCATCAAGAAACAGCAAAAATGAGTGAATATGACACCATCAGACTGTGGGAATGACACCTTGTACTAGACTCATCAAGAAACAGCAAAAATGAGTGAATATGACACCATCAGATTGTGGGAATGACACCTTGTACTAGACTCATCAAGAAACAGCAAAAATGAGTGAATATGACACCATCAGATTGTGGGAATGACACCTTGTACTAGACTCATCAAGAAACAGCAAAAATGAGTGAATATGACACCATCAGATTGTGGGAATGACACCTTGTACTAGACTCATCAAGAAACAGCAAAAAATGAGTGAATATGACACCATCAGATTGTGGGAATGACACCCTTGTACTAGACTCATCAAGAAAACAGCAAAAATGAGTGAATATGACACCATCAGATTGTGGGAATGACACCTTGTACTAGACTCATCAAGAAACAGCAAAAATGAGTGAATATGACACCATCAGATTGTGGGAATGACACCTTGTACTAGACTCATCAAGAAACAGCAAAAATGAGTGAATATGACACCATCAGACTGTGGGAATGACACCTTGTACTAGACTCATCAAGAAACAGCAAAAATGAGTGAATATGACACCATCAGATTGTGGGAATGACACCTTGTACTAGACTCATCAAGAAACAGCAGATATGGGAGTTAGGCCATCTCATTAGAATGCAGCAGCATCAGATACCATCACTACATCTCAGAAGATCAGCTACAAGAACAAAAAGGTGGCCACGAAAAGTATGAGTCGGCAACCATTATAAAACATTGTATGCCTTCATGGAATGACAATAGCCATGCCAGCCAGCATGCACTGGAAATGCTAAGTATTCCTCACCATGACGCTTCACAGCAGAAGTGCTTTATGATGATGATAGATATGGGGGTTGACGTTGAGGCAGCAGCGTGAGATAGCAAAAGATAAGAGAGCGTGGCTGAGCTGGCCTTTGCTTCATTGGGAGATGAATGACAGAAGATGAAGGCGTGCAGAGGAAAAACTTTTAGTTTTCAGGTTTTGCAGTCTACCAAGAACATCTTGCTTTTTGTGATCCTTATGGTAGAAGTCTGTAATAAACACCCTGATCCTGAAACAGCCATTTAATCCAAGCTGATTCACAAATACTTAAGGACTGGCTTGCTTTTGTGGTTCTCATTGTGGGGCAGTCATCGCGAGGACTTAGCATTATGCCATTAGTGATAACTTTTGCAAGAACCATGTGACTGTGAGCTCCACAATCACAGCATGTGTTAGTGAATTGATCACACCCCTGTTATGGGGACATTTTTAAACCAAGTTGGTGAAACTCATGATGAGCAGATTTAATTTGTGAAATTTCTCTCACTCTTGAAAATGGTGGAGGGACTTGTTTGTTCCTCTGACCTCCAGAGAGCTGTGTCTATGATTTTAGTGCTGGTGGTGCCACAGCATCCTAGAGATAGACTTGACGTCTTTCCTTGAAGTGGGAGTAGATCTGCTGGTGAAACAGGGAATGGCAAACAAATAAGCCAGTAAAACGAATGTACACACAAAAACTCAGGTGCAGGTAAAAGCCAAAAGTCTAAATGGGCGAACAACCTGGACCTTCCACCGGAATTCACACCTGGTGAACGAGAAGAAGAAAGAAAACAGTGCTGGTGGTAGGGACTGCCATGTTGGACAGGTCAAGGATTAAGGTGAAGTGATACAAAAACCTGCTCCCTTATTGATCTAATCTGGACAGTTGAAGGCTAGGGAAAGCAAAACAGATAACATTTGAAACAAATGCTTGTGAGGGACTCTTTTCATGCCTTTGGCACATTGGGTATATGGTGCTAGACCTGTATTTTTATAGACCAGTCAGCAATCAATTGGGGACGTGGTCAAAATCATGACTGCCGCCTTGACTTCCCAGGACATAACCTGGCATCCATTTTAGACTGGGTCGACCTGCAAGCCAATGTCAGTGTTTAAAAAAAAATCTGCCTTGATACAAATCTGAACCCTGGACCTTCAGGCCAACAGGCAAGCGTCTAGTTGTGACACTACAGCAGCTCCCCAAATGTTACTGCTCAAACCCTTTAGCCCAAGAAGCCTCAGAGCCAACACTTCCAGTTGGGTCCAGTTCCCATTAAAAGCCACTTAACCGACTTTTCTTCATTGATGATTTTACAGGACGCCTAGTTAATGCCATTGGTTGTGTTTGTGCCTGTGTAGGGTTTAGGAGGTCAAGATATGAGTATTATATTTACTCAGTAGAATTTAGTTGTGTGTGTGTGTGCGTGCGTGCATGATTGTGTGCGCGAGCGTGCGAGACAGAGAACTGAATGTTTTAAAGCAGCAGTCAAATATTCTCCATAACTTCCACCCAGTACATGTTGTTTAGAGTTCCGGGGAATTTATTTCATTTAATGCTTCACTCTGATCACGTTTATTGATTACTTAACCCTTTATGTATGGGGGGGGGGGGGGGGATGGTGAAAACATTTAGATACATTAATTTGTACAATGGTTATTTAGCGACCTGGGGTGTCAGGGATAAGAACACACAAAAATAGTTGGGACAAAGACCAAACGATTGCTTAGGCTTGGTATAGCATGAATCATCTTCTTCTGCATTCAGCCTTAAAATGGTAGTGGTGCCTTATGTTGTGGTTTACAGCTAGGCTGTGATGTCTGGGCCTTTTTGCCTAAAACATCCAGGAATAGCATAAAATATTATAGCTGTACATAATGTCTTCATAAATTTGTCCCAGTCAGCAATGATATGTTAACTAATGGTAATTATTGTTTAACTTGTGCAGAAGTTTAAATTGATATTTGCTTAACGTTACACAATCCCCTGGTTATTGCAGAGAAAATGATTCTGGGCCATGATGATTTATGTGTAAGCTTTCATGTTTGAACTCAAGATTTACACTTATTACAATTGGTTCTGTTTCCGTTAGCCTGTTTTTTTCTATTTTATTTGGTGATTGTTTTATTTACAACGTGGTAGATGACGACAGGGAGTCTGATGAAGACATGAAAATAGCAACTAACCATGTCAGCAGCAGAACAAGACCTGAAGGTTAGTTATTTTTCTCCTTCTTCTTTTCTGAGGGTTTAACAGCTGCAAACTCCAGCAGGATGCTCTGGTTCTTCGTCAACTTCTAGACTTTGGTCTGGTTTTAGAACTTGAGTTTTTCATACACATCCATTCTACAGATCTGGCTTATTTGTATGCAGACTGTTGATTCCTTGCACTCTGACTTTGAAGGAAGGTCCCCTAATTAGTCGTCTTGTATGACATGCTTGTTAGGGTGGCAGTGAGTCTGTTCTCACCACCTCCCCCCTCCTTTGACTGTTGCCCACCCACCTAAATGCCTAAATCAGGGCTATTCAACTGACAGCCCACTGAACCTTGGGCCACTGAGTCCTATCAAATGACCCGCTTATAATTCCCAGTTGTATTAATGATCGGCCATGTTATGAGAAGAGGGAAAATTGAACATGTTGTGACCACTGGAAAGATCTGTAGAAGGAGAGATAGAGGAAGACGAGAGAAGATTCTTGACAGTCCTGTTGCATGGAATGGAGGTATGTCAACACACAAACTGATACATGCTGCAGGAGATATCGGATTGTGGAGAGGCTTGATTGCCCACGCCAGTCGCCAAGGCACCCGATGATGATGATTAATCATCTTAAGATCTAGCAGCTTGAGCCTACTATAAGTACATCAGTACAGAAGGCTACAAGGCAAGAGGCTGACCAAGAAACAGATGGGTGGAGTGTGTAAAAGAGATACTACAACCACAAAAATACAATAAGAAAATAACACAAGCTATGCAACTAGCAAAAGACAGGAAACCACATATAACGTCATTGCTTTATGTTATAAGCCAGTGTATCCCAACCTTTTCTTGGTTCGGCGCCTTTTTTCAATAAAAAGATTTCCACATTGCCCCAACATAAGTAATAGTATGACTATTTGTATGTAAGAGATTGAAAAAGAAATAAAACTAATGAATCTTCGAATATTTTGCGGTGCCCCTGTGAAGAGACCGCGGCAGACTCGTTCGGCCTTAGAATAAATTGCAATGGAATGCCAAGGGCTGTCACTCAAGAATTTTAGATGAAACTGTTAACAGTTCAGTCCCCTGGGTGTTAAAATGCACAAAAATGGCTAGTTTAATGGCTGTTATCTCCATGTCGTAGACACTTTGGTGATTCTAGGAATTAAAGTGCAGCGGTACTGGTTTCAGGGCAACGTTTTGCACATCCAAAAATGTATGAACCTGTTAGCCAGCTGTAGACCCGTTCCATCAATGTATTTCCTGCCACATCTCTTGCAGTTGATGGCGTAAATGACATTGCGACTTGTGCAAAAGAATGCTTCACGTATGTGGAAGGTGGCATTCAGGAATCCTCCAGACCCTGTACTTTTTAATAGCTATTCTGAATAACTTATCATTTTTAATATGTGGATCACAGAAAGTAGTGCATTGTTGTTGCTGTATTGATATCAACCACCGTAGTATGGCGGCTAGATGTTTGCTTGCGGATCAGAAAGTGGTTCGTGGGTTTAGATCCTGATGGAGCTTGACTTTTTTTCAAAAATGACCTTGGGTCGCAGGTCGACCCAGGTAACAGGTACAGTCCTGGGAAGTAAATGCGCCCAGCGTCCTGCTGGCTTTATCACCCATCAAATGTCGATTGGTCTATGCCCAGTACACCTGAAGGCATAGGAAAGGGTCATGTATTTGCTTTACTTATTGATGCCAAGCATCCCTTAACTCTTTCAGTCCCACAGTTTTAAATTTGACTGATTCAGTCTAAGAGATTTTACTTGAAACTGTTAAATATTAAAATTGAGTTCCAATAATAACCATATTGGATGTAAAGAGTAACAATTAGTTGAAATAGACTGGATAAATGTGAGAACTACATTGAGCATATAAGCACTTAAGTAAACTATATCCTGTATGAAGTTACCACTAAACACATGGTGTATTGTTTGGTACCCGAGGAATCACATTTGTTCTGGGGACCACCAAAATGGGGTCCCTGGTAGTATCTTCACAGGGAGAGCCATAAAAAAGAGATCATCATCATCAAGTGCCTTACCAGCTGGCTTAGGCGTTCATGTATCTCCACAGATCTCGGTCTTTGATGTTCTGGATGAATTCCACTGATGATATTCCTCTATGCCACTGTCTTGTGCCATCAACCATCATTTCCCTTGGTCTGCCTCTTCTACCTGTGATCTTTTCAGTCATCATATTTTTCAGTGCTCCTTTTCTCATCACATGACCAAAGAACTTTGTCTCCTTCTCATTGTTGTATATAATGTTCTACTTTCATTAGCCATTTCCAGGCAATCATTGTTAGTTATTCTGGCAGTCCAAGGTATTCACAACATTCTTCTCAAGAACCGCACCTCAGTTGCCTGCAAACTCCTTACTTAAAACAAGATAGGTGAATAATTGTGTGAGTTAGTTGAGTCTTCTGCTCTATTTAGAGATAAAAGCCAGACGATGAATAAGTTACATTCACATATTCTTGATGTAAAATTGTTGTTTTCATCTGCAGGACAGTGGCTCAGATGGTTCTGGAGAGTCAGATATAGATTTAGATGATGACGACGACGATGATGATGCTGAGGACGATGATGATATCCAAGGGATTGGCGGTGGAGTGCCACTAAAAGGTCAAAAGCCGGTTCCACGGGGTGATTTGGATGATAGTGACTTCTGAAATACCCTTCACACATCCTGCTTAATCATTTAATCTCTTATGTATTTTTTAGTTTTTTTCATACCATAAAATGAAACACATAAAAAAAAAAAAGGAAATATGTGCTGCCTCCACACTGCAGAGCTATCCATTTCTGTCTCTGGAAATATTTCATAGTGACCAGGGCTTTTTGTAGAAAAAGGTGAAGGTATTCACCTCCAGGAGTCTAAAAGATGTACAAGTACTCACAACAAAGTGTTTCATACAGCCTGTGTTCACATTTTTTGCTGGGGGAGGGGGAAGTCTTTTAAGCCTGGGGATTTAAGGCCCCATGGCCAGTGCTGACGTCAAGAACTTGACTGTGCAAGTTCATCACCATCATGTAGCAGGTACTTTGCAGAACATCGCTGTTATCATAGTCTGCCTGAAAGAAACTCAGGTCTCTTGCCAGCTCTCCCACACTTTCATATCCAAGGTGTCACTTCTACCCTGTATTCAATTTCATGTTGGTTGGCCCATCCCTTCAACTGTTTTTCTCCCAATCCAGCATGGTGTTTTATATAACCAAAATATTTCAGCTTTAGAGACAAGATGCTATTTATTAGCCAATCCTTCCTTGATGTTGAGATATTTTAGAATGTCCATATTTCTGCTCTTATTTGTCCATGGTATTTTGAAAATCTTTCTATAGCATTTCAGCTGAGAAGCCTCTTTTTATCTTCCTTAGGAACCAGAACATAGTCCACGACTCACATCCAGATGTTGCTATAGGAAAGATGCATGCTCTCACAATTTTAAATTCCTTGTTGAGGCTTAACCATAGACTTTTAATGCTGTTTAATCTTTGTATTGATATTTCCATCCTCTGACTTCTGTCAGTCTCCATTGCTGTTGTGAAACCAAAAATTTTTTAATTTGTGACCTTTGCAATTTTTCATCATTTACTATTTTTGGGTTCCCTGTGTGGGTTCTGGGGAAAACAAGAATAGACCCATTGCCTGCCCAACAAACAGGTCATAGAAGTAGACTAATTAGGAACTTCCTTCAAAGTTTAAATGCATCTGCCCGAGCAGCAAGGAACAACCAACTGCACACAAATAAGCCAGTAAAATGGATTTACATGCAAAGCTGAGGCATTGGCACAAACACAAAAGTCCAAATGAACGAACACCAGGACCTTTCTGCCAGAGCTAATAGCCGGTGAATTAAAAAAAAAAGACATTTCTGGGTGAGTCAGGTTTGGCTGTGGACATTATTCATTTGAACCTGGGTCTCCCGCATGGAAGCCCTGCATTTTTAACTGTTCATCCACAACCCGCTCCAGTTGATGGGCCATGCTGCTGACATCACCGGGTCGGGCTAAGGATGCATTAATGCAGTGGTTCTTAAATTGGGTGCAGTGAGCCTATGCTAGGGGTGCTGCAGCAATAATCAAGAAAAGCCTGCTAAAAATTGTGAAATTATTAAAGAAGGCATATGGATACTTAAAAGTTAAAGTGTAAGTTGTCTTCCCCCACCACTTTCGAAAATAATTTATTTCCTGTTTGAGAACCACTGCGTTATTGAATCGTTAGCCCGACCTGGTGACAGCAACACAGCCTATCAGCTGGAGCCAGCCGTGGTTCAACCAGTAATCATCATAAGTTAGAATCCCCCATTTTGTTGAAAAATTAACCTGGACTTCCGTTTTGATCCTGCCTAAAAATGGGTATCAGGAAACATTAACCAAAAAAAGGGGGGTCATAATAACCACATAACTCAGGTATGCGCACATTGTTAATTTGTAGTAGAGGCTGACCGACTCATCTGCTCATCAGTAATTTACCATAGCAAGTTCAGTGTTTTAAACTAATTGTGTAAGGGCTGATAGTTCTGACATTATATGCATGGTGATTGCAAATAAATTATGTACGTAATAATGTATGTACAATTCTGTGATATTCATTGTACATTTATTAAATAACAGGTTTTGTTTTCTCTGAAAGTTTTTTGTGTGTGGTATTAACCAACACGGTCATTGTATGCCCTGGTTGGTGGTGCAGGTATTGATATCTCACTACAGGTCTTGGTGTTCTGTCAGTTTAATTCCAGTTCCTCCACCCCACGGAGCATCATATTTCTGCTCCCCAATAACTCCTTTTACATATTTCTAGCATGACAGCCTCACATTTGATACTACATCTAGCTTAAGAATGGAGGTGGAGGCAGTCACTACAGCTTTCCGGTGGCTAAAGGACAAGATGCATATACATGTAATTGTAACAGACTCTGAAAGCATGCTGAGAGTGGCAAGCTTCACTTGGAAGGTAGTGAGCATACATTGGATCTTTTCTCCAGGCTATGCCGGCATAGTGGAGAATGAACAGGCAGATTGGCTGGATCTACATCACTGGGTGTAAACTGATACATGACAAGGCCACTTGGTAACAAAGTCAGAAGAGAAACTGGGTCATGGCCTGGAGAATGATGCACCTGGGTGTGACCAGAGGATACGGCTGGCTTGCTATATTTTAGAAGAAAGGCAAGACAGTCATATAACCTTACTACGTCCAGTACCATTAGTACTGGAACTCTGTGCTGGCTGCTGAAGATGGGGACAGAGCGCATATGGGAATACCTCGAGTGCTGTCAATTCTTGACTCAACTAAATGTACTTCTTCTATACCAGTGCTATGGGGAGGCATGAAAATAACCACCCATTGCGAATCTTAGCAAGACCTCTGTGTGTTAAGTCTGACCCCATTAGAACATGGGATTGCATTGTGTGGATTCTGGGGGACAAGAATAGACCCCATGCATTCCCAAAAGCATGTTGTAAAAGTTGACTGGGAGCTTTCCTTAAAGTTGGAGTGCATCTCTGCCTGACATCAAGGAACCAACAGTCTGTATACACATAGGTCAGATCTGTAAACCTGATATGCATGCATCACCAAGGTTCTAGAACAGCAGGACTAAGAGTCCAGAAGTGGACAAACAGCCATAACGTTCCGCCTTTGAACGCAGATAGATTTCAGGACAGTTGTCATCTTGCTTCCTCTTACACGGATCACTCTTAATATTTGAAATGGTCTCCTTCAAAATTTCATGTAACATGGTCCTTTACCCCAAAACCTGTATCCTTTATAGCCTGCTTGCACCCATCTTTAATTTATAGTAGAGACAGGCCTACCTACTCAACCACCCACCAGTAATTTACGTGAGTTGGTGCCTAAGGCAGTGGTTTATCATTTTCTTTATCACATATTTAAACAAAGTCCAGCCTTCTCTCATACACGTATGCAGAATCCTGCATTGAAAACAAACAAGCACACAAAATGTAGCAATTATGATTTATTTACATCATAGAAAAGAGACAACATGTTTTCTTGTTCTAAAGGACAACAGTTCCTATAACTTCATCTGATCCATTACTTTTTACTCTGCCTCCTGATCTTCAATCTTTGGAGCTAAGTAGAATCTGAGGAAGCCCAGGTCAGCGATCTTATACTCCACCACTGTGGATAGAACAAGTAGGAAATTGCAAACTAAATAATTTTTTTTTTAATTATATCATGCATTACTGAGGTATTTTAACCCTGAATGACCTTTTTCCTATGTTGCCCTTAAATTAAAAAGGCATAGAAACCACAGCCCATAGTGATGGCAAGTGAGACTAGCAAGAACCATTTATGTATATATATTTTTAAAAATTCCACGAGCAAAGCACAAGATTTGAGAGCCACCACTTGTATAATATCAATGTGCTTTTCCTCCGATGTTCAGCTCCTGACTAATCTGCAATAATTTTCTCATTTATTACTTCCTCCCTAGCTGATCCTCTCTATAGAACAAAGCCTTAGCAGTATTGTAGAAAACATGAGTTCTCCATTCATTATTATCCCATGCAAGTATTTTATGTATGAAAAAAATCTTCAGCGTTCCAAGCCCTTGAGGTTCATTGCTGCAGATATCACCCGCCTCCACTCTCTCTGGTTGGCGACACCAAGTGTTTGCAGGTCTGTCTGGACATTATCTCTCCATCATCTTCCTAGTCTGCCTCATTGTCTACGATCATTCAGTTCCCTTGTGTAGTTTTTACATCTCTGTCATTTGACATTCTCTCAATATGCCCCAGCCGTTTGAGTCTGTTAGATCTCATGATGCCATTGATCAATGGTGATTTAAACAGATTATGAATTTAATTTTTGCTTCTCACTCTCCATTCCACACTGTTTGCATCATTGATGAGTCCAAAGATTTGGCGTAATACTCTGTTGTCGAAATTTTTTAATGAAGCTTCATCTCTTTTAGCTGTGCTCCAAGTCTGAGAGCCATATAAAAAGACTGGTCTGATCAACGTTTTATATATTTTGATCTTGGTGTTGCGACAGTTAGCAGATGATGAGGGGCAGTTTACTTTATTTCCAGACTGTTTTTATCTTAGCATGTTGCAGCAGTTGAAGTTTGCACCCAAATACTTTTGTTTCCATCCGTTTGATTTTCATATTTTCAACTTGTTTGTGGCAGGAGTTTACATCCTTTTCCTGTCTTGTTACTATCATGTATTGTCTTATCTTGATTGATAACTAGTCCCATTTTGTGAGCTGCTTCTTTTATTTTAGTACAGTCAGTGTTTTTACAGTCTCCAATTCATTTTCCCCAACGATATAAATGTCATCTAAAAATCATTTGTAACAAACAAAAATCATCTAAGGGTTTAAAAAAAAATTAAAAAAAAAAAAAAAAAAAAAACAATGGTATTACTTTGAGAATTCTGAAATCATAAGTTGAAAAAAATTGACAACTAAAATTTTATGTCGAAACTGGTTGTTCATGACACACTGACAGCAAAAAAACATCAGCATCAACAGAAAGACTTTGGGGAAAAGACAAAATTCTGCCTATGAGTTCGTTCTACATGACTAACATCGTAATCTTTTTCTTGCTCCACAGATTCAAATTTTAAAAGGTCAACCATAGCAACTACTGCTGTAAAGACGTTAAGTGCCTTATATTCTAATTATTCTTTCCTTTCCAGACAATACCGTATTCTTCAGAAGTCACAGACCTCTATGTCTGACGATTCATTGCCACTTGCGTTAGGTCTGGACATTTGTTTTACACACTAAATGTGAACAAAGGCTATTTCTCAATTCTGACGTACTAAAAACGAAACAAAAAAAGGACCCCATGGGAAAAAGGGAGTGGTCTTCTTAAAAAAAAAAAAGAAAGCCCCAATTTCTTATGAGGCTGGGTCAGCCCCAGAGCCTTACTGCCTGCCAATGAATTCAGACAATCTGCAGGCACGCCTTTTTCTGCACTTACCCTCAGGGCAGTTAGCATGTAGTGTTGTGGTTTACAGCTAGACTGCAATACATGTCTTTAAGTTGAATACATCCAAATTGAGCAGACCCTCTAATTAGTTACCTTTAATGATATTTTTGTTAAGCGACACAAAGTGTAGAAATGGGGCCCCGGAGCCTAAACAGGGAGCACGCTTACTAGCCATCTTCTTTGCTTGCCAGCTGCAGGCTCTGGTGTAAAGTCCTGGTTATTTGTCCATTTGGACTTTGGCCAGAGTTTTGAGTGTGCATCCATTTTACTGGCTTATTTGTGAGCAGTTGATTGTTCCTTGCCTTTAAGGCAGATGTACTCTGACCTCTAAGGAAGCCCCTAATTAGTCAAATATGACATGCATGTTGGGGAGGTGGTGGGTCTATTCTTGCTCTCCCCTCAATGGGGCTCCAAAACTCACATAGGGAGCTTACTAATCAATATGACCATAAGAAAACCTGAATAAAATGGTAATGCCAAATAGAAATCAAGTTCTTACCCAGAGGTACATCCTGGGACATTGACAGAGTCACCTGTGGTGACAGGGGTGTGGCCTTGGTGAAGAAGTTGAGATAGCGGAGAGCAAAGGTCAAACACACAGCTTCATTCATATCCACAATCACAGCCTCCTCCTCTTTGTCTGTACTGGCATTCTGGCACAATTTGATGTTTCCTGCAAACATTTGTAGAAGATGGTTTCACAATAAATACTGCCAGATATGACCACTATATGGGTAGCAAAGGAGAAGAGGAAACCAACACAGAACTGGTGTTATCAGTCGCCACAAACAGGGATATAGTGAAGATAAGATCCAAGAGCTTATAGACTTGTGCAATGAGAATAATCTGTCAATTTGTGTGGTATTCTCTCACCACTTTACAACTGAAGGTTGGTTCATACTGTATAAACTATCATTTCTGCTCACATGTCTGGAAATTATCTTTCCCATTTCTTGGTCTACCACAGGGTCTACTCTCGAGTAACTTTTTTTTCTTCCTTGCATGCAGTTTTTGTCTCATGTGCAATTCTCTCTAAATGTCCCAACTACTTCAGCTGGAGTCTCCACACTGCCACCATACATTACAAAAAAAGAATCTCAACATAGTATATATAACTGTAGCACATATGAAGACCCAAATATATGCAAAACATTACAAATATTTTTTTCGAACTGAATTTTAAAACACAGCAGCTTACTCTGCACTTCCTTTTTTATTCCAAATGTTTGATTGCCTTCACTATCTGCAACATGTGCAGTGTCATTTTATTTAAGGAGCTGTACAACCTAGACATGATCCGCAAGCTCAGGTTGGAACACACGATCCCTGGGTTTCTTGTGCAAAAATCCTCACCATACTGGAGTAAGAGGCAAGCACCATACTATATCATTACATGCTTCAACTGAAGATGTTAGGCTAACACTGCAGCATCAGATACAAGATGCAAACAACACTGATTTGAAAATGCTAACCCTTCTAGAAGCACAGTGGGTGTACTCTTCCTCTGAAACTTCATTTCTTGTGGACACATGTCTTATCTTCAAATACTGTAATTTTACTTCCATCTATTAATTTTCTTGGTCATCCGATCTGTGTATTTTTCCATGCAAAACTAATTTCTCCATGCCACCTCTTCTACTTTTATAAAGCCAGTCTGTCTTTTCCTGACAGCTTTCACAACTGATCTTGTGTAGGTGTCAACACCTTAACATTTCTTTGATTCTTTTGTGTGTGCATTTACTGTCTTTACATTTTCACTCCAGCATAAGGTTCTGGTCCTATGAGTGTTAGTGTGCACACATAGATTTGGTTTATTTGTACGCAGGCTGCCAATTCCTCGCCTCCCATGACAGACAAATGCACTCAAACTTTGAAGGAAACGCCCACAATTAGCCGACTCTTACCACATGCTTGTTAGGGGGCAGTGGACCGGAACGCACACAAGGAATGTTTTTCCACTCTGCCCACATTATACTCAACGTTCTAAAACACCACAATCCACCGCTTCCAATGTCCTCAGTATTTTATTACTCATTGCCCAGAACCATGTATGACACAAGATTTGTAAAGTTAAGATACCTGTGCCCAGCTCTCCACTAGCAGAGAATTTGATGCCTTCCTTTGTGCAGGCAATGACAACAGAGTCCCCCAGCTGACTGAGATCCCGGCAGATTCTCTGAAACTCTCCACTTGGCATCTTCACCACACAGCTGTACTCAGTGTCCTGTAGGCCATCAATTCAAATATGTATCGAGCGAGATGAAGCTTTATTACAAACTTTTGATACCAGTCTAATGACGAATGTTTGGAACCATTCAAAGATGCATACAATAAAGAATGGAGAGGGAGAAGCAACAATGAAATTCATAATCTATTGAAATCACTACAAAACACCAGCATTGTGAGGCAAACAGACTGCAATGGTTGTAACATAAAGACAGATAACACAGAAACAAAAACTACATAAGAGTTGAATAGTTGTAGACCACAAGAAATAATATACAGGCAGATCAACAAACACCTGGAGCCAACCCAAAAAAAAAAAGGGAGGGTGGGGGGGGGGGGGGGGGGGGAGAAATGAAAAACAGATGATATCTGCAGCAATGAAACCCCAAGGATTCATAATGCTGGAAAATATTTTAAAAAAAGTTCAATTTTCAAAGCAACAGACCTGGGGTGACAGATGGTTGGTGTGCACCCCCCGATTAATTAGGGGCCTTTCCCTTAAAGTCGCTGTGCATCTGCCTGAGAGTTGGGGAACCAACAGTCTGCATGCAAATAAGCCAGATATGTAAAATGGATATGTATGCAAACTTCAAGTTTTGTAACAAGACCAAAGTCCAGAAATGGACAGCAAACAGAACTTGCTGCCTGCGTTTACAGCCAGTGAGTCTCACAAAATGAGCATCAGAAACTGCAGAATTCTACTCCACAGACCACCGATCTCTCCAGATATGCATGTGCCTACTGTTATTATCAATTCATTTCAGCAGCAGTTTCATGAAGCAGTACCAGTAGAGAATATGGCATTTATTCAGTACATTATTTTTTAATGTAAGCATTCCCAGCTGTAAAACCCAGCAGAAAGTTTTGGTGATCCGTCCACTTATAGATTGTTGGGCTTATTTTTAATCAGACTGTTTCATCTCTCTCAGGCAGACCCATTTTGACTTAAACACCCCTAATCAGTCACTTTTACCAAATGTTTTCTAAGCGAGGCAGTGGGTCCATCTCCCCACACAGGGCCCCGAAACACACAAAAAGAGACAGTGATAAATAAAACAAGGTAGAGACTGTAGACAGTAATAGGTTTCCACGAGCTAAAATGACAAGTGTGTAGATAACTGCAAGAGACAGCACAAGTTAGGACAGCCTGGCACTTCAATGAAGACAAACAGCACCATCATTAGGGACAAACATAACTTAAGTTTCTGTTATGTTCTCTATACATAATTAAATGCACTATTCTATTTTAGATCTAATGCACCTGAATTTTCAAACGCAATGATAGATTGTGTGAGGCCTCCACACTAAAGATTGGCTGCTGTGCACCTACTGCTGACACCGGAAAAATGCGGTGAAGTCCTAATATCTTCCATGGTGTGACCCTTGTATTAATGCCCAAATTTCAATAATGCATGTCCTGCAATGCATTATCTCCACTGATCCAATCAACTTGGTTCACCAGAATGCTAAATGACCAGACCTGGTATTTCTCTGCTGTGATAGGGTTTGATTGCAGACGGGAACAATAATAGTTTTTAAATTTTTTTTTTTTAAAGCGGCTGGTTTGAAACTTGATATGGCAAGCATTGTGAAATACACTGATAACATCGATATTTCACTGTAAATCTAATATACATATATTTTTTTTAATGTACGTACCGGAATGCCCAAGTGCTCAGTATCTAGATCAATCAGTTTCATCTCGTAGTCAGAGACTTTCTCCTGATCTGCAAAATCATCAGAAACAACAGTAAATAGCCATTCCCCCTTAAAAAAAGGGAACTGAACACTCACAAGCACATCAAACACACAGTCAAGAACGTACCAAAATGTATCCAAATGTTTTAATTCTACCCCATTCTCACTGTAGTGGGTTTTAGATGAGAAGCATGTCCTGCAATGCATTATCTCCACTGATCCAATCAACTTGGTTCACCAGAATGCTAAATGACCAGACCTGGTATTTCCCTGCTGTGATAGGGTTTGATTGCAGACGGGAACAAACACATAAATCAGCAGAGCTTTGTATATGTCACTACAATCAATTTGAGAATGGAAGTGGAAGCAGTGATGGCAGCTTTCTTATGGCTTCAAAGAAGCACAGCCCAAGATGTAATTGCAACTATTTTAGACAGCATGCTTCAGAAAATAGAAACTGGCATCCTACAAAGTGGCATGCATTTGTTGACAAGACTCAGAGCAGGAGCATATCATGGATTTGTTTTGTCCAGGACATTTGGGTGTGTGGGATAATGAACAGCTGATCTACTGGCTGCTGCTGCTTCACCTTTGGGTAAAAAGCTACTTTATGATAAAGTGGACATGGTGAAACCTCTCTGGAACAAAGTGGACAATGCAACGTAACAGAATACACAAACACTGAAAGACTAATTCAGTAGGAACTGAGCAGAGAGGGTCTGGAAGATGTTCAACACTGAGGGGGAACCTTTCAGTCAGGTTGCAAATGGTATTAGCATATCAATTCTCAATTCATGTGGAGAGCATGTCTGCAGCACATGTTCAACATACTGGGTTGCTTTTTTACGTGGCTGAAGTTCTGTATCACCAATCTTGATACAATGGTATGCTAATTATGAAGTGATATATCTTTACATATTCTAGACTGTTATAAATGAGGTGGGCTATCAGTTCCCTCCACGACCACTTTTTCTTCACAAACAATTATTCAAAAACTACCAGATATCAAACATTTTGTTTCAAGAAGCCTTCAAACTGACTCCTCCAGTTGGGACCAACTCCAAGTAAATGGCACTTCTCAGTCTTTTATATTTTAGTGACCTGTTTATGAGACATCGTTATTATTCGCTGGTTTCACCTCTACGCAAACGTTTAGGAAGTCACGATATAAATTTACTGAACAACATAGGGTGTTTTAAAGTAAGAAAAAAAAAAAAAAAAAAATCAGCCAAGCTGTTGTCAAATGTTGCGTAAGTCTCACTGATGGAAATGAGGAGCTGGGCCACACGATATGTTTATTTAAAAAGCTCCATAGGAAGGCATTCCATTTAATGCTCTACCTGTTCATGTTTAATTACTTTCTCCACATATCTTTATATATTTCGCCACACAAAAAAGGTCAGACAATTACAATTTTATCGCATTTATTAGTCACTTATTTTTGAAAGTTTTTTTTATGGTGTAGGAAAATGGTGGTGGGGGTCGTGAGGCTGCACACCTTTGGTTTATCCACCGATTGTTAATAAAATGACTAAAACATAAAGATAAATTCATATTTAGATGTAAACGAGTGACAACTACATCAAAAACTTACTTGGTGACTCAAACACCAGTGATACTGTATCTGCTTCATCTGCTGCCTTAATGGTGATGCTGTCATCATTACCAGCACACTTCATAATTTTGGACATACTGAAAAGATAAGAGACAACATACATCTGGATGTTTCAAACTGGCAGAACATATAGCTGGATGTTTCCAACTAGAAAACATACACATGGATGGGCTATCCTCCGAATAACAGTCCCAAATTATTGAGGCTGAAAATTTACCCTAACAGGGCTTCAGTCATGTGTCGATTGCAGACTCCCGGCAACTTAGATTGCGCACTTCCGGCGATTTCCGCCAACGCCAAGAGTATCCCCACACGCCGCGTGGATTGGGTCTAAACTAGATGGCTGGGACTCACGAGCAGCAGCTACCCCATCTCCTGCAGCTTCCTTCATTTTATTTGCTCGTCCCAGCCATCTAGTTTAGTTCCAAGCCCCGCCACTTGAGCAGCGCGGAGGACACTCGGCGGTGACGGCATAGTCCCCGAAGTCCACAATTAACACGTGACTAAGATCCTGTTAGGGTATATTTTCGGCCTCGATAATTTGGGACCGTTATTCGGAGAATAGCCTCTGGATGTTTCAAACTAGAAAAATATACATCTGGATGTTTCGATCTATGAAATTAAAATAAGTAAAGGATCCTTCAGTGGTTGTATGTGTACAAGGCATAAGATGCTAGCATTATATTCTATACACCAATTTAATTGACCTTCAATGTGGGACATGGCCAACATATGCCGGCCACCGTACTTTCCAAGAAATTAGACATCTACTAGCTAAAAGTTTAAGGCTTTAAATGATCTTAAGTTTAAAGTAAGCGAAGCAGCAGAATTTATATAAATAAAAAGATGTGTTGCAACAAGAACCAAGCTACCTCTATTTTAGGAGGGACAAATGCAAATAGATGGCTGCACATGTAACAGAACTGACAAAATCTATGTTGTGTCCTTCTAATGGTTTCTTTTACTAAATTTTTTTAAACGTTAAAAAAATGTTTTCTTGCATTAAAGGTTTCTTGCCCTTTCCTGTTCCATAGTATCCATTAAGGCTATCCTCCGAATGGCCCTAAATTATCGAGGCGGAAAATATACCCTAACAGGGCCTCAGTCACGTGTCAAATGCGCACATCCTGGGACTAACGCCACCGCCGTAATTGTGAACTTCCGGCAACGCCAAGAGTATCTGCCATGGCGCGTGGGGGATACTCTCGGCGGTGGCGAAAGTCGTCGGAAAAGCGCACTTTAAGACAATGGAACTATGCAATTGACACAATACATGACTGACACCCTGTTAGGGTATATTTTCTGCTTCAGTAATTTAGGACCGTTATTCGGAGGATAGCCTCCATTTATATTTCACAGCGCAGCCGATTTCCCAGCTTTTCACATTTATGGTCTATTTCTCTGTGACACCAGTTTAGGGCTGGACTTAGGGAATTTTTGTTTTCTTCAATAACAATGGTAAAGGCAGTTGTTTACACTAACTTATCTTTGTGGGTTCTAGGGCCCTATTCTAGTGCAGACAGACCAAATTGAATCTAAACAAGCATGCCATAGGAGGGGCAACTAAATTATGCAAATTTCCCTCAAGACAAGAGTGCATCTGCTGAGAAGTAAGGAACCAACAGTCAGTACACACAAAATATATGCACCCAAAACAAGTCTGGAACAAGGCCAAAGTCAAGAAGTGCATGAAAAAAAGCTTTCTGAAAGTTTACAGCCAGATACATTTAAAACGAATAAGTTGTAAATGAACTTTTACACAACCCAGAGTTTCTTGGTCTGTTTAGTTGATTTGTTTCTTGATATCTCAACAGCAGTTAACAGCTTTCTTTAAGCATTTCTTCAATAAGTTGATCAGTAACTACACAATACTATTCTTTGCTTCCCTGAGACTTCTGTCTACCATCCAAGGTTAGTCGACAGATAATCGTGCTTGCATGTCGAACCACTCAGTCCATAGGTTCTTGGATCCCCTCCTCAATAAATCCTGCAGTGTTGCAGCTGACAACACCAGTTTTAATACTTTTGTTGGCTTATTATTCTTCTTAGGCTACCTGCGTGGGATTCTTGTTTCACGACAATGGTTTAACCTGCCGGTCTTGCAGTCTAACCATGGCTGCAGATTCAAAGCTCTAAACTGTAGCTACTTCAGTCAAATTTTTAAAATGCCGTCTACACCAATAAAATCAGCACAGTTAGATAGCTGTAAACAATCTCTTTCCAATGGTACCTCATTTAGGCTTGTATGTCATTTCTGAGCTGAGATATGTAGGTTTTTGTGGAGATGAGATGTAAGAAACAGCCGCTAAAACTTGTGACCCACAAACAAGAAGTTTTTTGACTGCGCAACCTACTGCGCAGTTCTGTATCGGCTTTGTTGACATTGGACTGTCATTGGACAAGATGGCAGGCAGTGAGACTCAGCTCACTCAGCCGCATGCCATTGCCTAAAAAATGTCACTGTAAATCTAAACAGCCAGAGTCGGGAAAAAAAATTTAATATGCATATGTAAAATTGGACGGAGAATTCAATTGTAACTAGCATTACCACAACTGGTAATGTTTAAGCCTAAAGCCAACCGCGAATTTACCGCTATTTTCAATCAAACTGATAGACTAACAGAAAAACAGAGAATGTCCGGCTGTCGTAGACATGCGCTGTTAATCGGGTTCCTTCCCGCCGTTTTGAGCTATTTAGAGTGGGTGAAAATCACACCAATGGCAAAATTTCATGAGAGATTAGGACCCATCCCGTAACCCCAGCCGACATTTCCGAAACAAGTTTTAAACGGTTTCTATGGTAACGGAAATTGTCGAAAAGATAGCAAATTTCCGAAACTGTGGTCCCTATAAACTGGTTCACGCAAATGTCTTAAATCTCGCATTGGATTGAGTATATCAGCCTGGTCCATGGCTTGTCCCGCTTTCCTAGCAGCATAGCGTTACCTACAAGCCTATCATCAGCTTGTTCAATTCCTTGTATCCCCACATATCATGTCAAGACAATGAATTCTTGTCAGCCGTGAGCGCTGTAGTGACACCAACCACTGCCTTGCAATGTCATGTCTAAAACTACGATAGTAAAAGAGGCTGTGATAACTTTCAGTACTGTTCAAGCTTGTAGACACACAATTTGAATTTCAGTGACACTTCACTTTCACTGAGATATTGCATTGGAAGCTCTTTCCATCATATAGCCATATAGCCGTGATGACTTCATAAGTAAAATTCTAAAAAATAAAACTTCACTGACTGTAACGATGATTTTTATTTCATTATAGTTAATAAAATTCATTTAACTGTAGCAGTTTACTAACTTAACTACGTTCGTTACTAACAGTTTAGGTCGTTTAAGAATACCGCCATTCTTATTTTACTACGACACCACGTTCTCTAAAAAATATTCAATAAATTTAATAATAAATTTGACGAAGAGCAACTCACCTTGGTAAATGAATGCCCATCGACAGATTCCTGTCACATCGATATGTTTCAAAGCCATCAGATTTCATGCTCAGCGAAACCAAGCTCACATGAGAGCTGTCCATTGCCTGCAAAGTGATGCCTGTACTTGAACAATCAAAAATGGCTTCGTTCAGCAAATCTTTGATGGACTCTAAAATTTTCTTCCACATAGATCCCTGAGCAAGACGAGCTTCAAACATGTTTACTGGTTATTTCTGAAAAACAAACGTACTAACGGGATAGGAAAAAAAACTTTAATGTACAGGTGGAACTTTAAAACAACCGATGCCCGAAAGCCCTGAGTGATGACTGAAAAATCGCGCCAACAAGAGAAAGAAATGCCTCCGTTTTTGCGGGAAGGAAAGATTATGGGACCTTTCCATTGGCTCGTTTTAGCGGAAGCAGAAGAGGTTACCAGTATTTCCTGTTGCAGAATCATCAAGTGCCGTACAGATTGGCTCAAGCTGTACTAATGAATCACTAAATTCTACCTGCTCCAAAACCTAAGTGTTGCGTGTGCATCAGTTTTACAGATCTCATTCTCTTGAATACAGACTGTTGGTTCCTTGCCTCTCCGGCAGATGCACTAAGACTTCAAAGAAAGCTTCCCAGTTAGTCGACTCTTACGACATCCTTTTGGGGAGGCAGTGGGTCTATTCTTGTTTTCCCCACAATGGGGCCCCGGAACCCACACGGGGGGCTTCATTTATGTTATTGTTTTCTTATGTATGCGCATTTGCCAGCAGAGGCGCTGACACAAACAACCCATTTGCGGGCTCTCACCCCTCCCCATTTTCTAGGAAAAAAGTTCAAGGGTCGTAGAATATCGTATAAAATCTCGCAAAAATTCCAAGGTTAGTCCTTTTGGCTCTCCTCCGAACTTTTACCCCCGCATTATGGCGGCAACAAATATCCGTACGGGGCTCAGTTCTATTAAAATTTTGCCAACTTCCGACGACGAACGAATCGGGGCAAAACTAGGATTACCTGACAATTTCAAGAGACGCAACTCTGCAGACGATAGTAGCAGACGATAATAGCGACCGTTGACACTTTCGAGCGTTTCTGCAGACGATACTAGCCACCATGTACAATTTCGAGACACGCAATATTACTGACGATAAAAGCCACATGTCGGGGAGTCCACGTGCGCCGACGCAGATTAGCATTGTTGTTGTCCTCAAACTTGTCGGCATGCGCAAAGCGCGGTTACACTCACCACCGATAGTATCCTCGCGCCGCTACGCGCGGCGCGGATGGGGGACTAAACTAGGTGCCTTGGACTCAGGAGCAAATTAATTGGAGGAAGTTGCAAGAGATGCGACAGCTGCTGCTCGTGAGTCCCAGCCATACGGTCGGCGGTGAGGCATAGTCACAGAAACAGGTCCGCAAGTAACATATCGCTGAGACCCTGTTAGAGCATTTGTTTCATTTTACGGAGCCGGCATATTTTTAATAGAACTGAGCCCTGTACGGATATTTGTTGCCTCCATAATGCGGGGATAGAAGTTCGGAGGAGAGCCGTCCTTTTTTAGCCGCCTTAATGCCTGCTTTATCACGGACTGTTCCTTTTTTTTTTAATTATTGCCAACGCGATCTAGCATGATCTTTTTGGAGCGGTCCAAACCTGATCCGCGAGTACCAGAAGGCAAAGGCAGACAATGAATACAAGGCTCCCAACAGTGACAGGAAGTGCGCAAACTGTAAGGGCAACCACAGTGCGAAATACCTAGGTTGCCCTAGTCGGAAGAAGGAACAGCTGGCCTGGAAGAAAGCCATCTTGACCAACACACCATTAAAAAGTCGCACACCGAACTGGCGTCAGAACACATTCTTGCGCTGACTGTCTCCACGTGAACAACCCGCCACGTCTCGCTTGATAACTCGCCCGATTATCGATAATCTTAGCTTGCCATTGAGTTTGAGATTTATCTGAAAAACAGTAACAGTTCGTTTCATCACAGCCAGTAGTGTCGAGAGTGCGTTGCCATAAGTCCACTGTCATCGTCTCGCAGGGCTTGTTTTCCAACCAGCTCGGCCGCTTGATCTTTTCGGCTTGATCTGTCAGAATCGGTTAGCTAAAGTCAGGATATAGATCGCTACATCCCTAAACGGCTTGATCTGTCCGGCTGGCTACCCGAGGAAAGGCATTGATTGCTTTGAACTGGTTCGGTGATCGTTGAGGCTTAGTTAGCTGCCAGCAATACGATCTTCACAGGCGACTAGTGTTTTATTTCCAAGGACATCACAGAAACCTCGGTATATAGAAAAATACCTAGCTAAGAATCACTAGAGGAAGGAACAATGCTCTAGGTAAATATAAACTACCTCATTAACACTTTAAACAGTGACATAGGGCGTGCGTTTAACCTCTAAAAAACAATCTTCGATTAGACCATCTCCAGACTACTATGCATTGTAGCACGAGGCCCAGTCGAGAGCCGAATCAAAAGAACCATGAAAGGTACCAGAGGGGGCCACGAGGAAGGGTCTCCCAACTAAGAAAGGAAAAACAGCAGACTCACCTGAGCTTGGTGCCGCTCTTCCTGTGCTACAATGGTAGCCGCTCCTAAAAAGGAGGACCAAAAGTCGAGCTTTGCCGACATAGTGTCGGCAGGAGTGGCCATACGTTAGGATCATAGGCACACACCGGACGGAGGAGTGGCCGGAACAATGCCCCAAGCAAAGGCATCACCCCGGCCGCTTCCTAGAAAACCGACTCAACATAAAAGGCGAAGGGAAATTCCCCCCCCCCCCTTTTCCCCATGGCCTGGACAGTATCACTAAAACCACGGCTCGACCTGAGCAAACACCGGTCAGGAATAACACCATCAGATTAAAAATAACACAAGTAGAAGGTTCACAGTTGTCCATCCTTAAGGTGAATGAGAATGAGGCTAAAGAAATACTGGACAGTGGTTTGAAAACAGGCCGTAAAACGATAGCCAAAATCATTATGCAACACATTTTCCTTATAGCAATTGTAACCTGCACCGCAGCCACGAAAGACTTGACAAAGTCCACAGAAAAGACAATAGTCAGATGCATGAGCGGCGTCAAAATCGCAATAGAACTGATGAGAGAAACAGCTGTCTTCGTCATCAAGGGCGTTAACCCAAAGTTCGAATATGCTAAAATCATCGAGATGTTGAGGCAAGAAAAATCCGAACATTGAGATAATCCAAGTAGCTTGATAGAATCAACAAAGGAAACGGAGAACCTACCACAAAAGTAAAAGTGACCATAGGCGGCACGAACCTCCCCGCAAAACATAAGTTTCAACGGAAGGGGGAAAGTCTTCAAAACGTTCATCCCACGTGTGAATTTTTTCAGATCAGCCCAGACAGAGCAGGCAGAGCGCAGGACTCAACTCACCAAGGACCTCTTCCTCAACCTAGCAAGCTACCTGTCTCTCTCCATCTTCCGACCTAACTATAAAATATCTTGGCACCTTCGGGCGTTCTAATTTTTTTGCAAACTTTTGTTACCTCCACTACATATTTAACGGCTGCACACATACGTGGGAGGGGCGGGGGAGTTTACAAAATTAAATGCATAACAGACTGAAATCCACGAGTGCTGGTCCCCTTCTTGTGCTATGCCCTTTTGGCTGGTTTGCCTCGGAGCGTCGGGAGGCCTTTGGTGGGTTCTGTCGTTTTAATCTTTCTGAAAATACACTAACAGAGTAATTCGCCTGTGGTAGAGATGGAGTGGAAATAGTACAGGCAGAGTAGCGGAATGCTTTTGAGAGGACATACAGTGAGGTCGGAAGAGTGAGTGAGAGGTAAAGTTGCCTCTGATGAGGTTGCTGGTACTCGCTGGATCTGGTCAGTCACATCAAGACGAGGGGAGCTCTCAGGTCGCTTTCCCGGTTCTGGATATGAACTGCTTCACAAGTCGCTGGACCTTGTCGTCACAGCTTACGCTGAGGCAGTTTTCAATTGTCATAGGTTGGTTTGTGGCTCTGAAGTGCAGCACGAGCTCTTGTCTCTCTGTTTCGTGGTGCTTACAGTTTAGTAAGAAGTACTCCGTGGAGTTAGGGGCCCTGCGGAATCGGTCCGGCCAGCACCCTAGTCGCATCTTCCACAGATTTCTAATGGCCGGGATTTTGGTCAGTTTAGTCACTTGATTTTTGGGACTGGGTTTGTTAAGTAGTTTGTAGGCAGCTCTGCCTTTGTCGCTGGTCGACCACTGCTGGGACCATTCTCTGCATAGTTTGCTTTTGATAATTGCTTTCAATTCAGTTTTGCCCAGTCCCGCGAATACTGTGTTGTGGCTAGAAGTGCCCCCTTTTCGCCGCTCTGTCTGCTGCTTCATTGCCTTCAATGCCTATGTGCGCTGGGATCCAACCAATGGTAGTTTGGCATCCCAGGCTTCTGAGTCGGGTGGAGATTGTCAGGATTTCTTCTTTGATGTCTTGCCGGCTCACTTTCGACAAGTCTCTCAGGGCTTGTACTGCTGATAGTGAGACATAAAGGACGAGGAGTTTTATGGGGGGGGGGGGGGGGGGGGGGGGGGCCGTTCGCAGGCTAGCTCCAGTGCTTTCAGAATCCCTACCAGCTCAGCTGAGCAGACTGTCATATCGTTAGTGAGTCGGTGTTCATGTGTGGTCTTCCAGGCCGGTATGTAAACACCTGCCCCAACTTCTCCCGTGCTGGTTTTCGAGCCGACTGTGTATATTATCATAGTGTCAATTTATGCGTCACGGATGTACTTGGTCGACTCTCGACCTTGCATCGATAATGTCCTGGTTTCTGTCTATCACGTGGGCGAGGCTTTCCAATTCCAATTCCAATTTGTCCAACAAAAATTCCAAATTTGATCCTCTTTCAGCCGCCCGGAGGCCTGCTATATCGAAGAAGGGTCCTTAGCTGTCTTATGTGGTTTCCTTTTATTTGTGGTGTGTAGTCACACCTGATATTACGGTTGATTGCTTCCTTGTTGTGCTGCGGCGATTGTGGTTTTTGGTTCTGGTGTGATCAGATCTCTCTGCGATGATATCGACGGGTACTAGCTGACTGTTGCTGGTGCTTGGTTTGCCTCGTGCTGGTCGCTGTGCTGGTGCCCTGTTGCTGCTTGGTTGCTGATCTGTAAGCCGCCGGAAAAAGCCAAACAAACACCAGGTCATAACGCCTCTACATAATGTTCCTTTTCAGGACAACCACAATCTGTTGTTGTGATCAGCCCGTTTTTTTTTTTCCACGGAGTGTGGAGAAGTAGTGGAGGTAAGATAGACTGCAAATGAGAGATCAATTTGCTCGAATGTGCCAGGAGATGTGATAGTTAGGTCGGGAGAATGAGAGTGACAGATAGAGGTAGGATCCACCCTGGTCGGCTGAGGTCACTTGGTCTGAAATAAATGTGAAAGGCATTGTTAATGTTCATGTGATGGGGGGGGGGGGGGGGGGGGGGGGGGGGGGGGGGGTTGGGGGGGTGGGGTTAAGAGAGTCTGGAGTTACCGAGTGCTGGTCCCCTTTGGTGCAATGTCTTCAGCATTCTGCTTCAGAACGTCGGGTGGCCTTTGGTGGTTTCCGTTGTCAACTTCTGCCTGAAAGAATGTAAATTAAAGTTTTTGTAACCATTTAGGCCTTCACGCTGGTATTCGTCCTTAGGGCAGGATCTGAAATAGGACTGAAAGGCATTGTTTTAGATACATTTAGGGTGGCGTAAGTTAGACTGGAATTCCCTGGTGCTGGTCCCCTTTTGGTGCAATGCCCTTGGCTAGCTGCTTCAGAGCGTCAGGTGGCCTTTGGTGGGTTCCGCTGTCTACTTCCACCTGAAAATATACTAATTTAAGATTTGTTTTACAACTTTGGCATTTACGATGTTATTCGCCAGCGGACAGGTAGAGGCAATGGTAGTAGCATAGGTGTAGAGTGCTGGAATGCTTCAGAGGACATAAAGCGAGGTCGGAAGAGTGAGAGGAAGGATAGTATGTCCTGGCAGGTGCCACTGGTACTCGCAGGATCTGATCAGGTCCCATCGGGTTGTACAGCTCTGGGTTGAGGGATGGCTTCTAAGATCGCTTTCCCCGTTCTTGAAATAAACTGCTTGACGAGTCGCTGAACCTGGTCCTCAGCGCTCACGCTGAGGCAGTTTTCGACAGTCAATGGTTCGTTTCTTGCTCTAAAGTGTAACACAAGATCTTGTCTTTCAGGTTCGTAGGTTTTGCATTTCAGCAGGAAGTGTTCCATAGAGTTGTTGGCCCTGCATTCCTGACATACAGGCGTGCGGAATCGGTCTGGCCAACACCCTAGTCGCATCTTCCACAGCTTGCGGATGACAGGTATTTTCGTCGGCGCTTGCACTTGGTTCTTGAGACTGGGTTGTTTGAGTAATTTGTAGGCGATTCTGCCTTTATCGCTGGTCGACCACTGCTGGGACCAATCTCTGCAGATGTTGTTTCTGATGACTGCTTTTTGTTCTGTTTTGCCCAGTCCCGTGAACACTGTGTTAGGGCTGCTGGTGCCTCTTTTTGCCGCTCTGTCTGCTGCTTCGTTGCCTTCGATACCTATGGAGCTGGGATCCAGCCAATGGTTACCTGGCATCCCAGGCTCCTCAGTCTGGTTGACAAAGTCATGATTTTTTCTTTCAGGTCTTGTCGGCTCACTTTCGAATAGTCTTTTAATGACTGGACAGATGACAGCGAGTCGGTGAGGATAAGGAGCTTTATCGGCGGCCTTTCGCAGGCTAGCTCCAGTGCTTTTAGTATCCTTACCAGCTCTGCCGTGCATACTGCTGTATCGTCAGTGAGCCTGTATTCGTGGATGGTTTTCAAAGCTGGTATGTAGACCCCTGCCCCGACAGCACCCGTACTGGTTTTGGAGCCGTCTGTGTAGATAATCATGGTGTCTACTTCAGCATTCCGGATGTACTCGTCGACTCTCGACCTTGCATCGAGGATGGCCTGGTTTTTGTCGATTGCGTGCGCCAGGCTTTCGTCCGAGTACGGAATTTTAAGCTCCCAGGTTGGGGTGGTCGGGTGGTACCTTATACCGCTGTTGTTGATGGTGTTTAGTTCTGCTGCCGTTTTCCAGGATGCTGGTGTTTGGAATGTGTGTAGTGGGATGCTGGTTTTCGACCATGGATATTCATGAACAGTCAGTGCCTGGGTGGCAGGGTGGTGTGGGTCGAGCGATGTTTGAGACCAGTAGCTGTGCCTTAGTTGTCTTCTGCGTAGGCTTAGTGGTATGAGACCTAGTGCTACCTCCATGGCTTCGTGACTGGCTCCTCTCCCTACCCCCAGGATGATTCTCATTGACTCGTTCTGAATTCGGTCTAGAAGAGCTTTGTGTGTGTCGGAAGCAGCATCGTATACGACACATCCGTATTCGAGCTTGCTTCTGACGAACGCCTTATAGAAGTTCAGTAGGGTTCGGGTGTGCGCACCCCATCCGGACCCTTTGATTATTCTAAGAAGGTTGTTGTTGTTGGAGCATCTGGCAATGGTTTGCTTTATGTGTGGGTTCCAGATCATTTGTTGATCGAGTAACATTCCTAGAAATGCCGTTTGTGTTTTCCTCGGTATTCTTTGCCCGTTTATCACGATGCGGGTTTCAGAGTCAGTATGTGCCCACGATTTCTTTTTCCAGTGAAATATCATCTGGACGGATTTCGTTGGGTTGATTCTGAAGCCCCACTTCTCCATCCATCCTGCTACATTGTTGGCCGCCTCCTGCAGCTGATCGACGGCGTGTTCTATGAGGATGCTTGAGCACCATATTGCGCAGTCATCGGCGTACTGGGACAGACCGACACTGTCGACCCCTATGGCCTCCGCGAGATCGTTCACGAGGATGAAGAAGATAACCGGGGAAATCACCGAGCCTTGTGGGGTGCCGTTCTCTTGCCTGTGGGTTGCCGACCTTTCGTTTTTGACTGCTACTGAATATGTTCGGTCTTGTAGGAAGCTCTTGATATAGTTGAGAGTTTTCCCTACAATTCCAACTACGCTCAGTTTTCTGATTGCGGCTTCCCTCCAGCAGGTGTCGAAAGCGCTGGTCAGGTCTAGAAAGATGGTGGTTGTTTTTTCTTGTTCCAGGAATCCACACTTGACGTGAACTTCTAGCTTGATCACCTGGTCAATTGAGGATCGGTTGGCTCTGAAACCGGATTGCGTGCTGCTGTATTTTTAGTGTTTTTCCAGGTGGAAGTTAATTCGCTTGGTCACTACAGTCTCCAGTACCTTTCCCATGTGGGAGGTCAGTGATATAGGTCGGTACGAGTCCAGACTCTGCGTATCCCAGTGGGGTTTCGGTACTGGGATGACTGTAGCGTGTTTCCATTGTTGTGGGACTGTTCCCTCTCTCCAGACATCGTTATAGTGATCCGTGATGGACTGGACGGTTGTGCTGGGGAGCATTTTCATCAGCTTGTAGCTCAAGATGTCTGCCCCAGCGGCTGTGTCCTCTTTCGCCCGGATTGCTGAGGTCATTTCTTCTACTGTGATGTCTGAGTCGAGGTAATAGTCAGTAATGTCCTGTTAAGGTTTTAGTTCTGCAGTCGCTAATAGTCGTGCTCGTCTCCCCCTTTCTGCCGGGCCGAGTTTCTCATTTGAGCTGATCTCATAAAAATATTGACCGAACAGGTCGGCTTTTTCTTTGTCCGTGATCGCTAATCTCGGTGTTTTGATAGTGGGGATTCGAGTCGACTTTTTGTTCCCCTGAATGGCCTTAATTTGGGCTCACACTTTACTGGCAGGGGTGCTCGGATCCAGGGTCTGACAGAAAGTTTTCCAGTGGGCCTCTTTGGATTTCATGATGGTTCTGTTGGCCGCATTTCTCTGGATTCTGTATTCGGCAAGATTTGCATTGGTCTTGTTGCGCCTGAATCTTTGCAGAGCCCTTTTTCGTTCATCAATTGCCGTCTGGCATTTGTCGTTCCACCAGCCCACAGGCGGTTTCCTTTTATGTGCTTGTGGATTGGTGGGTCGGTGCTGTTTGTTGCAGAGGTGGCTAGGCATGTTTTTGTTGGGAATGTTTCTGATAGCTGCTACCAGGATAGTGTTCGTGAGTCTTTCGGTGTGTGTAGTCCTCTAGGCTTTCGCCTAGGTCACGTACTAGTTTGGTTTCGTCTAGCTGTTGCTGAAACATTTCCCAGTTTGCTTTCTTATAGTTGAAGGTGGGCCTGAGGCTGACTTCGTTGGTGCATGCTTGTGTGTTTAGGTAGATAGAAATCGGGAGGTGATCTGAATTGGAATCTTCGGAGATCACCCACTGGCAGCCTGTCAGGTCGGGTGTGGTCATGGTGATGTCGACCACCGTGTCTCTCATTCTCCAGCAAGGGTTTATTCTGGTAAAGGAGCCATCGTTGAGAATGGTGAGCTCGTTCTCTTCTACGAACTCCATTAACCTGTTCCCCCCACAGTTTGCAGTGAGACTACCGAAACCCGGATGGTGGCAGTTGAAGTCTCCGAGGATTATCGTCCTTGGCTGTAGTTTTTTTTTCCAGTTTGTCAGTGTCTGTCGCTTCTAGTTTCCCAGCTGGGCAGTACACATTTATTAGTTTTAATTCTTTCCGAATGCCGGCGATCGTCACTGATATGACTTCACAGTTTTTCGTGTCGAGAGTCTCTTGACTGATCACTCGAATTCGAGGGCTATGATTGTAAAGTCACCCTCAAGCTGATTAATTATGCCTAGAAGGTTCTTGATTCCCCTGCAGTTCCACTGGACAATTCTTATATTGGTGTCTTTCATTGTCGGTTTTTGGTCTGTTGGTTATGTGCGTTTTTGAATAGTCTTGTGTGTGTGTGTCTACAGAGCGTCTGGCTGGTTTTCACTGTCAGACGGGTCACTGCCCGCGGCACTTGTGTCTGCCGATGTTTTTTTTTTCCTCGGTGTCATCTCGAGGGGGGCTGTTGCCGCGTGCGTATTCGTCTAAGCCGGTTTTTATTTTGTCGTTGATAGTCGATTGTAAATTGTTGAGGAGAGCCTCCCACTGGTATTCTGGGTCGGTTCTGGCTTTTGTGTTCTCGATTTTGTTGTCGAGTTCGGTGATGCGGCTTTTCGCCTGTTTCAAATCTAGGTCGACTATTTGCGCATGCAGTGACAGTTCTCGGACTTTAACTTCGAGTACTTGGGCTTTCACTTTGTTTGCTGTGTTTTCTTTTTTTTCTATGCTGAGTGCTTTTCTCAGCTCGGCTACCTCTTTTTTCAGGGCACACACCTCCTCGCTGTCGAATGCTGGCGGCACCACTGGTGGCAGGCTGCTCGCGATTGCGACGTGCTTGGGTGCATGTGCTTGCGCCGTGAGTGTGGCCTGAAGTATGCTTATGTCCGACTGGATTTCTGGCGGTGATTTTTTCTGCGACTGGTTCCATCTGACGACTTTAATGGGTGTGTTGGTTAGATTTGCCTCTCGCCAGGCTATTTTGGTAGCTTTGAGTGCGGGGCAACCTTAGTATCTGGAGCTGTGGTTCCCTTTGCAGTTCGCACATTTCCGTTCCAGGTTGCTGACCTTCCAGTTTGGGTCGTCTTTTGATTTTGGGCATTCTTTGGCCCAGTGATTTTGGGAGCAGAACTTGCAGACCGGAAGTCGGTTCCTGCAATTCCTAAGGGAGTGTCCAAAGACCTGACATTTGGGACATTGGATCACACGGGGAATAAACTTCTCAAAGAATTTTCCTTTGCCGTTGATACATATGCTTGCGAGTAGGTCTCTTCCGGTTAGAGTGACTTTCTAAATGGAGGTGGGATCACCGTTTCTCTTCTTAATCCTTTCTACGTTGACTATGTCAAGATTCGGATTCTCCAGCCTCATTATGTCTGTGACTCTCGCCGTTTCTAGTCTCGTGTCAACGCCTTTCACTGCAATGACTATAGTTTCTTTCATGATTTCAATTGCCACCTTGGCTTCGTGCGCGCAGGTCACGAATTGTAATCTGTAATCCGTAATAAATGAAAAAAAAAAAAAAAAAAAAAAAAAAATTGGACAGCTTCAACCTGCCACTGGGACTTGGTTTTAATTGTGTCCTTGTTCCTGAGCTGTATTTAGTTTGGTCCTTTAGGCGTTGTTTAATCATGATTATTTGTTTAGCTATCTTCGTCCGACCGGTGCCTTTTGGTTTTTGAGCAATCTTACTGGTTTCAGCTGTTTGCCTGCTAGAGATCACTGACTGTGTCTGGGCCACACCACCTCAAAATCGATAAGTCCGTGACCTTGCGGACCCCAAAACACGGCCCTTTTCAGGGACCCCACTTAACATCTTTTTGGTGCTTTTATTTTTTCGCATCATGCATTTTTTTTTTTCCAAATCGTGTGTGTTCAGTGTAGTGTTTGCGTGCTTTGCTTTGTGGGTATTTGTGAGCGTGTATTTTTACAAATGTTGCCGTTTGTTTGTATTGTGTGTGTTTTTGCATAAAAACGGGGTACATGAAAAACGTGCATGGCATACATAAAGAAATTCAGTTTTAGAACATGGTAAAGATGTAGTGGATATATAGAGAAGATGCCCGGAGGGTGCTAAGTCAAATGGAGGTTTATTAGGAAATAAAGTTAGGTCGGGAGATTGAGGGAAACTGATAGCTTGCTAAGCTTAGCGTAGCGAGATTCTTGGTGTGGTCGTCGCCTTGTGTGGTTCATCTTCAGTGCAGCATGGTCGGTCGTCAGGACTGGTTATCCAAGATACGTATCCCTGCTTGTCGTTCTGCTTATGAACTGTTTAACCAGTTTTTGAACAGCTGGGCAGTTTTTGACCTGGAGGCATGTTTTGGTGGTCATTTGTTGATTTGTCACTTGGAAGTAGTTAATCAGCTCCTTCCTTTCGTTCTCGTGTTTTTTGCATGATAATAGAAGGGGCTTGGTGGTGTTGTACTCCCAGCATTCAGTGCACATAGGGCTGCTGGTTTTGTCTTTCCAGACGCCCAGCCTTAGTCTCCAGAGTTTGTTGATTAAAGGAACTTTGGTGGGTTCCTTGATCTGGGACTTTAGGCTGGGTTCCCTAAGTGTCTTGAAGGCGTGCCTCCCCTTCTTGCACTGTTTCCACTGCGAAACCCACTGGTCGTGGATGTATTTTTTAATGAGGGATTTACATTCTTCCTTTCCCAAAGCGACATCAACTATGTTCTGGCTCTGTAGCCCTTTTTTGGCCGCTCGGTCTGCCCACTCATTACCTGGTATCCCCTTATGGGCTGGTATCCAGATAATTGATACTTCGCACCCTTTTTGTTGCAGTTTAGTGCTGGCTACTAGAACTGACTCCTTTTTGTCGGGTCTGCTGCATTTGTTATGTCCTTTCAGGGCCTGCACCGACGACAGGGAGTTCGTGAGGATACACATTCTTACCGGCGGGTTGTTTGCCGCGATTTCTAAGGCTTTGAGAATTCCAACCAGTTCGGCTGTGCATACCGCCGTGTTCTCTGGTAGTCTGTAGCTTGATTCTATCATTTGGGCTGGGACGACTATCCCGGCGCCAGCCTCTCCATTCTCGTTTTTCGAACCATCTGTGTAGACTGCCAGGGACTCAGTCGGTAAGTTGTTGATGAAGTTTTCGGCTAATCTCCTAGCTTCGTTCGGCTCTGTGTTTCTAGAGATTAGTTTGGTGAGGCTGGTGTCGGTAGTCGGTAGAGCAAGTTCCCACGGGGGCACGGTCCTGTAAAATTTTCTGTGTTGTCTTATGTCGTCCGCTATATCCGCGTACTCGAACTCCCTGGCGGTGATCCAGGCTGTCGGCCTTCTAAATGTCTGTAGCGGCTTCGTCACATGTTCCCATGGATACCGATTGGGCTAAAATGCTTTGGTGGCTGGGTGGTCAGGTTGTAGGCCTGTGCTCATCCAGTAGTTGAGCGTAAGTTGCTTTCTCTGCAGCTTTAGTGGGGGAATGCCTAGGGCGACTTCCATAGCTTCTCTGCAGGTGCTACGCCCAAAGCCTATGATAGTCGATAGCGATTGGCCTTGGACGCTGTCGAGCTTTTTCAGGGCGCTGTCGCTTGCTGCACCGTACACTATGGAGCCGTAATCTAGGTTTCCCCTAATGAACGCCTTATAAAACATAACCATCGTTTTTGTGTGAGCACCCCACCCAGATCCTTTAATTATTCTTAGAATGTTGCAGTAACGTTTGCAGCGTTCTGCAGTTAATTGAATATGCATGCTCCAGCTGAGTTGTTGATCGAGCATCATGCCTAGGAATCTGGTATGGGGTTTTCTCCCGATGGTTTGGCCATTTATGTTTATGCGGCTATCATATGGGTCGTAGCTTCTGACCCGTTTGGAGTTAAAAATCATCATCACCGATTTGGTCGCGTTGATTTGAAATCCCCATTTCTGCATCCAGGCGGCGACGTGGTTTATTTCGGTTTGCAACCTGTTGCGTGTTGTTACTATTTTTTGGTCGCTGCACCATAGAGCACAGTCATCCGCAAATTGGGAGAGTTCGACTTTGGTGTTGGTGATCGCCTCGCTCATGTCGTTCACCAAGATGTTGAAGATCATTGGCGAGATCACTGAACCTTGGGGGGTGCAGTTTCTATGTATGTAAGAAGTGGATTCTTCGTTTCTAACGAGGACAGAGAATGTTCTATCTTGTAGAAAGTTTCTTACATACTGCAGCGTTCGGCCCTTGATCCCAACTTTGTGAAGCTTGGCGATCGCTGCCTCCCTCCAGCACTGATCGTACTTTTAGGTTTTCCCTTTTTTTTGTGTGCTAAAAAACCTGAATTATGGTTGTTTGCTTCCTTTTCTGTGCGCCCTTGTTGCGGTTTTTGGGGTTTTGGTTGTCCGATCTCTTTTTTTTATATGAAAGGGGACTAAACTACTGTTTTGGGCTTGGGTTTTCCTCGGGCTGGTCCGGTGGTGCCCCGTTGCTGCTTGGGTTTCCCATCTAAAAGCCGCCCAGGGAAAAACCCCAAAAAAAAATTCCCTTGCGCCCCTGAACGAAACCCAAAGTTCCCCCTTTTAGGACAAAAAGGGCCGGGCACAATCTGTTGGGGTGATCGGGCCCAAAAAAAAAAAAAAAATTTTTTTTTTTTTTTTTTTTTTTTTTTTTTTTTTTTTTTTTTTTTTTCCCCCGGGTGTGGAGAAGTAGTGGACGTAAGAAGGGAAAAAAGGGGCAGTTTGGGCCCCAAGGGCCCGTAGATGTTTAAGGGGATCGGGAAAAAGGGGATGACGATAGAGGCAGGGTCCATCCCCCGGTCGGCCCGAGGGCCTTGGGGCTAAATGAAAGTGAAAGGCAAATTTTTAAAAATACACGGGGGGGGGGTGGGGTGGGCATGACGGTACTGGAAAGGGCCCCGTGCTGGTCCCCTTTGTGCCCCCCCTGCCCCCCTGTCTCTTGGGGGGTCGGGGGCCTGTGGGGTTTCCCGGGTTTTCTTTTTTTTCTGAAAATAAACTAGATTAGATTTGGTTAGTTTAAAGGGTTACCGGTTTTTGCCTTGGGGCGGGGCGGGTTTGGGGGGGCTCCGGGACCGACCCGGTCCGGGTTTTGGGGGTTTTTGGGTTAACTGTCCCCTTTAAAAATGGCGGCGTTTTGGGGGGTCTTTCTGTTCTTTTTAGAAAATTGGGGGCGGCCCCGTCCCTGGAGTGCCCTTTTCCAATTTTTTTTGCGAAATTTTGGGTCAGGGCCGCATTAAAATTTGTCATAGGGAAATTTGGGCACGAAGCGGCCCCCCCTTTTGTTTCTTTGTTTTTTGTCTTTTTTTGACGGTTTCCCTTTGGAAAATTAAAGCAGTAGCGCCTACTTTCTTCGTCGTACACCAACTTGGGGCGGGAAAACAGGGGCCCCTTGGGGATTTTCAAGCAAGGGCCCCGAGGGGCACCTCGCAATTTTCGCAGCTACGGGGTTTCCCGGCTGGGTGATGGGGGGAATGCTGCCTGGTTTGGGTGTCTCCCGCTTGGTTTTTTCGTTCATACGGGGGCTGTCATCTGTTTTCCCGGGGCTGAAACACACCCCCTTTGGTTGTCTTTTGTCGGTTTTGGGTTTTTTTAAAAGTTTTTTTTGGGGCCCCTCTTGCTTTTTTCCCCCAGCGGGGGCGTCTGTTCTTGGGCCCCCAGCCTGCACCCTTTGCTTTGCTTTTTTTCGGATCATAAAGTGATTCTTTTTAAGGCCTCGCGGGCTTTTCCCCCGTGCGTCGGTTTTTTTCGGGCCCCTTTTCCCCCTTTCTTCCTGTCGGCGGGTTCGCCTTTCAGCTTTTTTTGGTTTTAATTTTAGCGTAAATTCTGTCATTTTCTTTCATTCGTGCAGCCTCTGCTACCCCCTTTTTTTGGGGGCAAAACTGGGTTTGGCTGTCGCTTTCAATGCTTGATTTCGTCGCGCATCTGAAGATTAAGGGCTAACATCTGCGTTCTTCAGCGTCCCCCCCCCCCCCTGTCGGGCTTTTCTTTGCGGGAGCTTTGATTTCCCCCTAAGATTTTAGGAATTTTTTTGGGCCAGGGGGGCTTTGGGTGTCGGGCGGGTTTGTCCTTTTTGTCCGTTTTTTGCTGGCTTCCCCTCGGTTTTCTTTGGGTTTCCCGAGGTCTGGGTGCCACGTTTTCTGTTGGCTGCTTGTGGGTGGTTTCTAAAATGACCCTTTTTCACGGGTGGAGAACGGGGCCCATGTATTCCCCGCCGTCGCACCGGGGGAATTTTGGGGGACTTGCGGTTTTCTGTTCGGGGCTTTTTAAAAGGTGTCAATCTTAGCCACGGGGGATCCTGTTCGGGGCGGACCAGAACAGTATCGCACGAGAGGCTGCTGCGGGCAAAGGGCGGGCTGTATGCCAGCCTTATTGCAGCGTGAGCAATGCATGAGTTGGTATCTTTGGGCATGGCTGCCGCCCGTTGCGGGTTTGGGGAGGGGTCCTTCGTCGCTACTGAGGCGGCCCTCAGGGACCCCTGTAGGGGCGCCCCCCGGAGGGGCGGTCTCCTGTATGGGGGGTCAAAACGAATGGGTGCAGGTTTTTTTTTCTACGACATAAAAAAAAATTTTTCGAATTTTTTTAGAGGTTAAAAAACAAGCCCTAGGTCTCGGTTTAGAAAGTTTTTTAAAGTAAAATTTTAATTAAACCCAAGGGGGGTTTTCCTTTCCCCTGGGTTTATTTTTGTAATCTTTGTTTGGTGGCGTCGTTGGCTAGGTTTTTTACACGGGGTGCTAAATGGGCCCCCCCGCACCGATTCCAAAAAACTCAGTCGAGACAGGCCCCCAGCCGGGAAAACAAAACTTCGGCCAGTAGTGGTTATCGAAAACAGGAAAAGAATGGGGTTTGCGGGGCAACGTGTTCAGGGGAGGGGGGCTTGCGGGGTTCAACGTGTTTTTCCGGGGAAAAGGGTGTCAGCGAAGTTTTCCTCTGTCCTGACCCTAAGGGTTTTTCCCGGTTTTCCCTACGGGGCCTTTGACGGGGTGTTAAAGGGGTGAGGGTTTTGGCGAATGTCTTCCAATTTTTCTTTGGGTTTTTTTATCCCATTTTGGGTCTGTTCCCCTTTTAATTTTTTATCGGGGCCGGTCGGCAAGGGTTCGGGGGGGCCGGGACCCCGGAGGGGCTTTTTTCCCTGGCTGATGGGTTTTTAGTGCAAGCCCCGGCCACCAACCACTGTTCTTAATTTCTCTTGGGGGGGTCTTGGGGGGGGCCTATCGCACCGGGACAAAGGGCCTGGGGGTTTTCGGAAGTGGGGTTTAACGCAGTTTTGGGGAACGGGTTCTGGGGATTTTTCGGGGTACTCACAGGTTTTTATCCGGGGGAACTTTGAGGGCGGTCTCGCCGGGTCCGCTCTGGAATGCCTCCCCCGCGCAAAAAAATTCGGTCGGAGACTTTTTGGGGGGTTGTGGGGGGGTAAACCCCTCGTGGGGATATGTGACGGCAAAGGGGGTCGGAACTAAACTTTGGGCACATCCAATTTGGCCCCCGGGCCCCTCTGGAGGGCCAGGTGATATTTCGGGGGTCTCTTTGTCCCGGGGGGGGGTTCACTGGGTTAAAGGATCCAAGTTGAGGGCCGTTTAAATTTTTAGCCTCAAAAATTCGGCTTTTTGGTTTCCGGCCCCGGGGGGGGCCCCGAAATTTTTCCCCCTAAAAAATGGTGCGCGTTCAGGTCCCCGGGTTAGCAGTTGGGGCTCATTCCCCTCCCGTTTGGGGTTTTGCGTCTTTTGCATCAAAACTAACCCATGGGCCCCGTAGACTTTTCGGGTTTTTGAGCGGGTTTTGTTGTCGGAAACATTTGGCGCGAAACCGCTTCTAGGGTTGGCCCTTTTGAAAAAGGCTTTTGTGTCAAAACAGGACCCAGTTCTTTCGGGTCACGCGCGACCCCCCCCCCCGCTCTTTGGGGGGCCTATCGTTCTGGAGCGGGGGTACCAGGGGGATTTAAATGTTTACTGGCTTTTAGGTGGGGTTTTCCCGCAGGGGGTTTAATTTTGTTGTTTCACCCCGGGTTTCCCTTTCGCCGGGAAGGGGGTTTTTTTCACGCCCCGATTCCAATGATTAAATTTTAAAAAACCCGGGTTTTCGGGCCTGATGGGTTTTTAAAAGCGGGCTAAGGGTTTTCAGTTCGCCTTTTTGGCTTTTAATTTTGGGTTCTTGGTCCGCGCTTCGGTTTTGGGGCGTCACTGGTCTGCTTTTTTTGGGGGGGTTTTTTGGGCCCGTACCCGGTTTTCCATATCTTTGATTTCCCCCTTGGGGGTTTTTTTACGGGCGGGATTGAGGGTCTTATCGAGGATTGGTTTTATTCATGGACCCCCTTTTTAATGGGTGCTCACAGGTGGGTTTGAGCTTTTTTCCCAGGGGGTTGGTCTTGATTTTATTTTCCGGGGGCAAATTTTTAAGTTCCGATCGCCTCTTTTACCTCTTTAGCTCCCTTTTCTTAGTTGGGGTTTTGCTCTGTCGGTTTTCTCCCTTTTTTGGGTGAGGGGCCTTTTCTTTAGGCTCTCAATCCCGTGCCGCCCCTTTTATTTTTCGTTTTTTGGGGGTGTTGGGGTTGGGCCGCGGGGTAGCTAGCTTCCCCACCTTTGGGTTTTTTTTCTCTCATGTAGAGGCTTTGACAAGTATGGTTTTGGCTGTGCTTTTGGAAAAAAATTTTACTACCCCCAGAGGGGGTTTTTGGTTTTTCCCGTTCCCCTCTGCCTTCTGTCACTTAGCTTTTTGGGGAGCCCCAAAAACCTGGGGCCCGTGGTTCCCTCCACAGTTTGGAAAAATTTCCTGTCTATTTTTGGGGTTTTTTTTAATTGGGCATTTATTTTTTTTTTTCGCAAATTTGGTTTCCCGGGGTTTCCCCCTGCATAGACGATCCCGGCTTGTTTTGGCATGATTTTTAAACCAAAGGCCCCAAAAAGCTTGGGACTGGGTACACTGCAGTAGGGGGGGTATGAAGATTTCACATGTTTTTTTTTGGGGCCCCTGGGAATTTTAACCCGATGGCGGCTCCCCTTCCACTACGTTATTTTTTTCGCTTTTGGGGTTGGGTTTGGCCCTTTTTATTTGGGCCCAAACGGACTGCGTGAATTATCTGCCTACGGGGGTTTTTTTCCTGAGGGGGTCGGTAAATTGGTTTTGGGGTTGGGTTTTTGGGGGAATCCCTTCCCCGACCCAACCCCATGACTCCGGTTTTGGGGCCTTTTCCCAATCGGGGTTCAAGGGCATGTTGCAGGGGTTCGGGACCCCCCCCTTGGAATCGATTATTTCCTTTTTAAAAGGGGGGTGAAAGTTGGTTTTTTGTCCACGATAAAAGGAAAAATTTCCCCGGGGTTCGGAGGGGACAAGGCATTTGACCCGTGCCGACACCCGGGTTTTTAGGGCCCGATTTAAATTGGTCGAGGTGATTTTTCCCCCCGGGGAAACCGCGGGGCCCTTTGTTTCGTCACTTTAATCTTTGTTTCCCGGTTTTTTTTGGGGGGGTGGTTCCCTGGGCGCAAACCGGGGGTGAGAAATTTGGGTTTTGACAGTTCCTTTTTAATTTGGCCCGGTTTTGTTTGGGGTTTTTCCCCTTTCCGACACTTTCTTTTGGGGATAGGGGGGGCGCAATCCCGTAGTGTTCCTCTTGGTGGTCGCGGCTTTTTGGGGGGGGGGGGTTTCCTTGCTATTGGGGTCCTCCCCGTTCTGGTCCGGGTTTTACATTATTTTTGGGGGTTCCCTTTTTCGGAAAAACCCCCGGACCTTTTTTTTTTTTTGACCTTTTTTTTTTTGGTCTTTGGGTGCCTTGGTTTCGGGCCTTTTCTGGCACCGATAACCCTCTCTTTAGGGGTTTTGGGTGCGGGGTTCCCAAAACGTTTAATTTGGGTTAAAAGGGCCCGGGTCCCGGGGGCTTGCCCCTTTGGTTTTCTTCTCGTCGTAACGGGCCCGGGGTTTTTTGGGGCTTCCGTCCCGGTTTTTGAGTTTTAGGTAGGCTAAACCCCAACAAGGATTTTAAGGGGTTTAATGGTAGGGGCTATCTAAAAAACTGAAACCGGGCTCGCCGGGCTTCTTTGGGGGATGTGTCGTCCCCCAAACGGGCTTACTTTCGCAAAAAGCTTTTCCCCCTGCTTAAGCAACCCCCCAAAAAAAGGGGGGCCCGGGAGGAGGACCACTTAAAAGTAGACCTCCCCGGGTTTTAGACAGTACACAAGGTTAGTGCTGGGGAAAACGGACTTTTTAGTCGGCCCTTTTCGACTCGAGATTGGGACCCCTTTCAGCTTTTAGCCCAAATCAAGCCGAACGGGAAACACGATCAACACCCGTGACTGAGTAACCTGTGACCCTCCCCTTCAAGCGACAGGGTGACTTAAAAAAAAGAGGGAAAAGTTCAGTAGCTGGAGTGGGAAATGAGGCTACTACCTCCACTTCGGGCCCGGGTTTGCCCGGGGAATTTTTTTTGTAGGTACTAAACCCCTCACTATTATTTGGGCTGAAAAAGAAATTTACTGACTTTTAGTTTAGGTGGCGGGCTCGGATTTTAAAACACTACAGTTTTTAGGTCTAGCAATTTAGCCGAACAAGCACGACAATAATAGTACCCGAGGGAAACCCGTGGGTTCTCCCCAACCACAATGAACCCAATACGAGGCAACGAACCCCCCGAAATAAGGCACCTTTACGAGGGAAAACCAAAACCCCCTCGCTCGGGGTCTGCGGGTGCGAAGATGATTGCAGTCCTATTGGGGGATAAAATTTGGGGGAAGTTTCCCCTCGCTTTTGGGAAACCCACGGGGTCCCAAAGGTCCAATTATTTTTTGAAATATCTTTCTTTAATTTTTAAAAGAAGAAGAGACAAAATTTTTGGGTTTGGACAAAGTGATTTGCCAAACCCCGATAGGCGTGCACCTTGTAAAAATTTTCACTTTTGGTCCCTTTTTATCTCACAAAAATACCAATGCATACAAAAGGGAAAGTGGAACCCTTTTGAGGTCTTGAAGTCTGGACAAGAGAAAGGGCACCTGATGAACTGGTTGGAAAGCTAGGATTCTTTATAACAGCAGCTTTAAAAACTTAAAACCCCCAGGCCCAAGCAACATAAAAACCCTGGTCCACCATACACCCAGAACAATAAAAAAACCCAAAAGGGGAAATGAAAAAAAAAGGAGAAACCAAGGGCATTTAAAGAAAGTAAAAATTTTTAAAAACCCAAAATAAAAAAATACACAAAAAAGGATAAAAAAACCTAATTTACAAATTGCTGTATTAAAAAAAGAGCAATCAAAAAAGGAAAGGGTTCCCAAAGTTCAAGGGAAAAGAAGGTTTTTGCCAAAAAATTTTTAACCTCATTTAAAATTTTTTTTGGGGACAGGTTTTTGGGAAAAACTTTAAAAGAAACTAGACAAAATTTAGGGAAATGGCAGGGAAACTGCAGCGGAATGTATGAATGAATTTTTAGGGGGGAATGAATGATTACATGAACCAGAACAATAGAGGCAGGGAAATGAAACCTTTTATTAATTTTTAAATTTTTTGGGCAATAAAGGAGCCTGAAAAAAAGGAAATCACCTGGAGGTTTTATGAGATAAACCGTGAATTGGGTTAAAGGGGGGAGGAGGGGAAAAAAACATAAAAAAACATCAACATTTTGTGAAAAGATATGGGAAATATGGTTTTTTGGCCAAAAAAGGGAAAAGGAAAATATCTTCATTCCAATCCAAAAAAAGGGGAAACCCGAAATTTGGGACCAAAATATTTGAACTATTGCCCTGTCCTCTAAGTAAAATTTACTAAAAAATAAGAAAGAATGGGATAAGAAAAGGAAGGGGAATTAAAGTACCCCAGGGTGGATTTTGACAGGAAAGGAACAAATCATATATTCAACCTGCTTTAAAAATGGGAATGTAGAGGGAATTTTAAAGTAAATCGTTTATTTTTGGGGTTATTCAAAGCATTTTAAATGTGTACAACATCAAAGCTTTTGGGGGGCATGAGGAATAGGGGTTTCCTCAATATAAATGCACTCATTAAAAAGTTTTACAAGAACCCCCAAGCCGCAGTCAAATGATGGGGAGACCTCAGAATGGTTTTTGGGACAAGCAAGGATCGTCGGGATGTGTGCTGTCACCGGGTTTGGGTTTAACCCCGTACCCGAAAATAAATGAGAAATGTTTAAAAAATGAAATAAAACAAGGAAACCAAAATATCCCTAAAAACGGTGGTCCCTGAAATCCCCGAAATTCGTTATGCTGATGTACAGTATTACATAAC